>BSBK01006252.1:112500-650000 GCA_027943335.1 Chamaecyparis obtusa
GTTAGAGGATTTAATCACCCTGCTAGGAGTGGCCTGGTAAGAGGTCTTGAAAACAATTCAATGGAATTGTTACCTTGTTAGAGGATTTACAATATGGTTGTTAAACCAACTCAGTTAAGAGATTTAGAATTCACTGTTACAATGATAAAAAGGTAACAATGAAAATGACCTGTATAATAATGCAACTGCCTTGCTAATTACAGATCTCTGTTCTGCATAAGTGTGATCCTTCCTGATCAAATATATCTCTGTTGCTCCTCAAGGATATCTGGTCATCCTTCACAATTTCGTGCACACCTTTCCTGTGTTTCTTCTATATATCTTCTGCTATAATTCTTGTTTATTTTTCACATTTGACCGTTTATTTATATGATTTTAGATTTGTCAAATCGACATTACTTAGTATAACAGTCGGCTGAATTAAGAAAACTTTATTTGCAAAGATCCTTCAAGGGCCGACAGTGCTTGGTGACCATAACTTTCTACAATCTTTCAGAGACCGAGGGAACTCAGTAAACACTGATAATTCTTTTTCTTCGATAACTGACTGAACTCGGTAAATGCTAACTTTCCTTTGACAACCGACTGAACTCGGTAAACACTGATGATTTTCTTTGATAACCGAGTGAACTCGGTAAGCACTAATATTACTGCTAGGTAGACCGACTGAGCTCGATAGGTACTGATTGTTGCAGACTATGACATAGTGTGACATCAAAGACAATACATAATTTGAGTAGAAATTTCTTTCAGACAATTTTTTCCAACAAAAATCATATGCTCCATTAGCTCTGGTTGGTCGGCTAAACACTAGTGATAACCCCCTTTTCACCCATTTTGTCCCTTAAACATTCTTGAGCACATTGGACCAGAGTGTCCCACTAAGCAACATTGGTAAAATTGAGTATTTCACACTTTTCACAAACATGTTCCAAAACACAATCCACAGGAAATATCAATCACATAAACCACCCATTAATAGACATCTTCCTATGACCCTTATTTGGTCAATTAGGACAAGTTGACATAATAGACAAATCATTACATATTTTGGCTTTTCATGCCTTATTACATCAAATTAAGTCACATATGACGTTGATTACATTATCTATGCCACAATGACTTTGATAAAAATGTTTTGATTATATTATATTAAATAATGAATGTAAACATGTTTGATTAATTGCAAAATATTAAGTATTGAAGTACAATGATATGCACACAATGAACAAATTCAATTGAATATCAAGTTTCATATATACCAAATTGAACAATAATCGTGTACATATCAAAAAATGGCATAGATGTCGAATTGATAATAGTTACAAAAATGTGGCATGTGCCATGTCAAGGTTGATATATACAATATAATTGTCAAATATATACAAAAATTGGTCATTCAATGACCACAACTAGATCTATATATCTCTATCAATATCTATAACTATGCTGGATCATCAAAATCGAGCCTCTTCAAAGCAGTACGTGGCTCGATGGGTTTCTAAAAAAGATCAATTCAAATGCTAAATCAGATATCTTATCTCCAAATACTATCAAAATAGCTAAATACTAGAATATAATTTTTTGGCCATTGAATTGTTGATTACCTCATCTCTTTCTTCTGCACTTGGGTTGTGTAGTAATGCTAATGGGCTCCTTCGTGGGACAAGACTCCTAACAAAATAGAATGGTAAAGAATCTGTACGAAGTTGCGAAGGGAGATATGATAGGTAAAAGACAATTAACAAAATTTAATAACCCAAAGTTGATGACAAACACTAAAAAATTAAAAATGCATGTACTCATATCTAAATTCATATGTTTAACACACACACACACACACACAAACACACACATAATACATACTGGAGCCTCAACTAGCTCTCCTCTACTCTTAGGAGGGATCATTGTTGACGAGGCCACTATGACCATTTCCTGTATGAAAATAATAACATATATGATAGTCATAGATGAAGGATCTCTAAGATATTTTGAACAAACAAGAATGCAATTGAAAGTGAATATAAAAATGTTACCTCTTCCCACTCCTAAACATCAGCAACATCTAGTGCATTTATTAATTTTGTAAAACCCAATTATTTTTGTATATAGAACAAATAATATATGTGTATTCATCATTATACATGTACATGTTTAATCATAATATATTTCAACAAATAAACTTAAATTGTACTAAATTGCCTTTTGTACTTTGGGTGTCCTCGAGGATTTTTTTTTTCATCTCAGTGTCTTCGATCTAGGTGGGATAACATAGTAGAAAAAAAATTAACATAAGAGAAATGAATATGATAACACATGGGTTCAATTAAAATTATAAACAAGAGGTGTGAAAATATGATACCACAAATCTCTCTAGGCCAAAGTTAACCATAGAAAGTGTCAAATCATCAACTTTGGATATCTGAACCCCAGACAAGCCCTATAAAACATCAAATAAATATACATATTAAGAAAAGATATCTTTACACCAATAAATTATTCTATTTCTATGAATATTTAAAAACTATACCTCAGGTTTCGAAGATACCCGTGTATGTCTAGTCAAATGGGCACTTTCTGGTGTGTGCGTAGTACCACCTACTACACCCTGCAATGCATATTATTGATATATCAATTTATTTTTTTCTCTAAATAAAATCTATTTACTTATATAAGATTTAGCTGATTAAAATTAATAACATGTCAAAACACAAATAAACATACCTACATCTATCTCGTAGAAAACACCATCATCAATAGGTTGTTTGTGAGGGCCACATCCTCAAAGACTGGCATCTACTCCCACAATGTGTACATGGATGGGATGTCAAATGATCCTCATTCACATCGGTATCTACCTCGACACATATACCCTAATAATTGGGGCACATATGTTCAATGGGATGGGCTGAGCCAAACAGAGAATCTAATGATGATGGAGGTGGTGCAGGTGTGTATCCACCCTCTGCATCGACTAACTATGTTCCATGCTCAATAATGACATCAATCAATAATGTAGCTTCTTGAAGGGTCTATAAATACATAGACTCATTTACTACAATTGGGACTGCAACTGAACTATGGTTTTGTTTAGCTACACACCTCCTATGTTGTGGCTCTACTACCCTATGGGCCCCAACTCTGTCATGCACATAGCCTCTCCCTCTATCCTGGAACTGTTGGATGTCAAATTAACTCGGCTTCTCATCGAGGATAAACTCACAATATAGCTTTCTCAAAAAATATAAAGGCACCTCCCAATTATTATAGGGTGCTTGGTCAAGGACCATATACTACCTATCCCAAAATGTAACTCTCATCCTATTATGAACACAACTCGTTATGATCAATCAATGGGACTTGGCTGGAAGGTCTTTTCACCTCTGTCATTAGCTCGGGTAGTCTACATTTTCGGTGTTCTAGTAACCTTCCAATGGCTCCCTCAATGAGAGCCCAATTGGCTCTCACTCAACACCATGGCTATTCCCCAAAAATGCCAGTTACAGTTGGGGATCCCCCTATCTAGTGCCATATCGACAAGAGGGGGCACAAGGTAGATGAGGAGGGAGAGCTAGCCCTATCCTCTATGGTGGGGCATGTTGCGTATATAATCCCCCATCTTTGATATTATCAAGCCCCCATCTCCGATATAAACACAACTCTAGAAAGAAGAGGGGGGGAATGATAGTGGGTGGGGGGGAATGAGATTATAGCTGTAGTACCGAGTCCCTACTCTCAACTATAGGGTGGTAGTTTCTCATTTATCACCCTGCAGAATAATGGCAGTGGGCCCATTAGAATAGTAGGGCCAGTTGCCCTACTATTCTAAGGGCCCGGGATGTCCAGGGAGGTGTTCTGACCTGAGATATTCATCACCCTTTAGAATAGTAGGGCCCAGCCTGTGATGAACCATCCGACGACCTAGCGGGGTTGGAAGCTAGTGTCACCTCATGCCTGTGGTGCCCATTGATTGATTCAAGAAGAGGGTTGGTTAGTAGCTGTATGGGAAAGTGATTCGTAGTTACTTCTAGGGAGTTACTACTAATAGGATCAATGAGAAGAGCACATATGTCTTCTTTAAGTAACCTTATTTTTTTCACTTGATCATATGACAACCCAATGACATAAATACACAACATTTATCCATCCATGAACCCCATGTTGTAACCTCATTAGACACCTCATTCGCACTGTTGGTCATTCTTTCTAAGGAAGTGGCAAGGGATGAGTGGTGCTCAAAACTAAAGGACCTCAACCTATTAACCAATATGGATATTTCAACTCTTCTTTGTTGAAGGAGATTGATAAGGTACTCTTGTGTGGCATCAACATGTCCTATTTGTAGACACGGAGGGTTTGGATTTTGGTTTGGTAGTCGGTTTGGGTTTGGTGGTGGATTTGGGTTTTGCTGAGGGTTTTCTTAGTGTGGGGATACATTTTGAGAGTTCTATTTTTTCTCATTTCTAATATTACCAATATTTTCATGTGTTTGAAGAGGTCTTTTTTCTCTTTCGTGGTCGGGAATTGTTTTCCAAATCCAACATCAAAATAATTTTAAAAAAACTTAAATAAATTTAACAAACCCTACTCAATCGAAATTGAAACAAAAACAATAAAAAAAATAAAATTATTGGCTATTTGATGACGTAGCATACTTGCAAAATTATCAATATGGCAACAAAATCCAATAACAATAAGAACCTACTTGGGTTTTGGCTTTTTCTCTTCCTCCTCTCTCCTTGAAACTCAATTTTGGTGTTAAGAAAAATAGTCAAAAGTGCATTTTTAAAAAAACTTTATGACAGTCAAAACGCATACGTGTTTTGAAGAAATTAAGTTTTTATTTTTAATTTTTTTGGCTTGGAAAAGGCTCGGGTTTAGCAAGCCTACTTTTTTTTAATTTTGAACAACTCGAGTGGGTTATGAAAAGTTTTGGTTATTTTTAGGAGGTGGCTACTTTTTTGCCAACCATCTTGGTGCACTTACCCCATAGTATCAATCCTTCCAAACATTTTTAAATAATCGTATATCTCAAATATATAAGAAAGTTAGAGAAAACACATATTCATTTATCAACAAAAATAAAAAAATCTATTCCTTATAAATGATGATATCTAGGATTGACTATGTATTTTATTTCATTCTTTACAAGACATTTTATATACTTTTAAGACAATGGTCCGAACTTCAACAATACTTTCTAAGCTTAATGGATGATATTTGATCTATATAAAAATGTTATGTAATTTTAAAGAATGCCTCTTGAGGTAGTGACTTGCAATAATACACTCAACTACTAACCCATTAAGGTAAACTATCGATAGTATGTCATTCCTTGTAACAACTTGTAAGGAAACAACCATGAAGGTGACTAATGTAATACAATTGTGAAGGATGAAAGTGGTTGAATGTTCTTTATGTTGATGCTGTAATTTGAGAATAAATGCATTTGAAGGATAAGGTCAAAATTGTAGATAATTGGAATACAATGTATGGTGGCATTTTCTTTATCTTGCATGTTTCTTATTTTGACTTTTCTTTAAATGTAATATGTCTTTGTTAGTTAGTTTATTTCTAGTTATGAAGATGAATATGTTGTCCTTATTTTATTGAAGAACCGGTAGCTTTTAGTGAGGTATTTAGAATTCTAATGTAACCAAACCTTAAGATTTATTTAAAATTTCATGTCTTGTCATATTTAAGGGTCACTAAAGATATATTAGTTGTTCACTTGTTAGATTCAATCACATTTTTCATGTTAAACTGTGAGATTGTTATTATGACTTTATGTATCTAATTTAAGTTTGAATAAAGAATGGAAGACTGATGATAATCTAGGTTGAGCTAAACAATATGATATTCTGATACTCTTTGTAATGTAGATCATTAGTATTAATGTTAGTTAAATCATTTGTAATTTGATAGATTAGTTACTATGTTCATTTCCCTTGAGTTAGATTGACAAGAACATTTGATATTATTGATGGAATAAATTGGCGTGTCTTAAGTTATAGTATAATTGTAGTAGAAAATCATTTGCAACCACTCCTATGCGAATGATTAGTTACCCACAACATCTATAGTACAATTAGGCTTAAACTTTCAACATTGTTTTGTTTCTATTATAGTTTTTTTAGTTAACTTTGTAAACACAACTAATAGGATAACTTAGAGATTGCTTCACTACAAATATAGTGCCAACAACATCTATGAAAGAATGTCATTGATTGATTTAATTTTGAATGAACCTTTTCTAAGACAATAAATGACTTGATAAAAAATTTATTGGTTCAATGCATAAAGTTTTTTGCAACAATATATTGTACTGTGTACTTAGTGAGAGTCAATCAAGAATGACAAATCTGAACGTAAAGGACTAACTCATGACCATAAGTACAAAATATTGATTAAGTTCAAATTCAAAATAAAAAATTGCATTGACCCAAAAACAATATTTCATAGACATATATAAGAAATCAAAAAAAAAATTAACACAGTCTTTAATCAATAAACTAAATACACTTATTATCACATTATAGTTTAAATTTTATGAATTATTAAATTATAATATCACAAATATATTTAATTAATCTACACTAATCATTCTCAAATTAAGCCTAAAATTCCTTGTTTTCCTTCACGAGTGATTATTCATGTGCCAAATATTCGATTATGATATTTTCATTCTAAGAATAAGCTAATGCATTTTTTTTGTGTCCCCCTTAAATATAACGCTTTGACCAAATAAATCTTGCTTCCATCAATTATGGAAAAAAAAACTCCAATAAATGGCTGTGGATCCAAGTTGCGTATCCGACGTCGATTTTATCAATATGGTCAGTGAATCCCAATAAAGATTGAAAACTTTGAAGAAAGAAATGCTCCTTTAATCAATTATTAGACTAATACTAGAGCATTGATTTGTGGTGAAATTTCTTATAGACCATAGCCGTTGCTCAATCCCAAAATAGGAAAAACTAAACTCATGTCGCACTTGGAAATACTATTTTAATCTGACTCATCCATCATCCACAAAACATAAAATGCTATCCACATGCATTTGTACTTCTCGACGCATAGACTAAAGTGCTGTAATGACTTTATTCAAGACACAAATTTCCGGACGAGGAATTTAAAAAAGAAAGTTTATGATAACCAGGCAAGCATTGGTCATAAGACAAGAAAATCAGGCGTCTGATCTCTTTTTTTATTAAAAGATTGTATATTATTTATGAGATTGTTTTTATGGGATTTCAATCTTAGTCGATATCTTTTTCGATGACAGTTAAAGATTGAAGAAGATCAATTCTATCAAAAATTAAAGTATTGGTGAATTTTATTTTATTTTCTTTGTTTTTATTATTTGATATGGAAGTATGTTCTTATGTTGATATTTTTTAAAATAAGAGTTAATATAAAGAAGTATTCATTTCGTTAAAGTCACATAAGACATGTTACTTTTATCATTCTTCAGTTCATAATTGAATTTTGATAAATGACGTAACTAGAAAAATAACGATACAAAATGGCTATAGACAAAACTACAAGTAAAAGATGTAGTTGATAAATAACTATGGTCATGAACTTCCAACATACCAAAATACAAAACTAAAGCATTGATCATATCAAAAGAAAAAGACTTCTCTTCTATTTATTTAACAGAAAGATATTGTACCATTATGAGTTAGTTTTGTACTATTTAATATAAGATTATGATCTTATGTTGATATTCCTTGAGAGATAGAGTTAAGAATTAAAAGGTATTCATTTATTCAAAGTTGTATGGAACATGATCCTTGCATCATCTCTTATGTCATACTTCTAGAAGATCTGAATCTTGATAGATGACATTATCAAAAACATATTATCAACCACCTTACTATCACTTTCACCAATTATATTCAACCAATTGAATTATAAACCATTAGATTTAATTTAAATATATTAAAGATAAAAGATCAGGTTGCTCCCAACATACCAACGTAACTAGGTGCAGTAAACTCACGGTCGTGGAGTTGAATGAAAGAAAACGCCATGATTATCTTTGGTTGGCATATCAGATAATAAAAATCAATGGTTGACAGAAAAGTGAAGAGAATAAAATATGATATATGCTATTATTGTTAACAAAAAGATGTACCCGAATATTAATGATTAAATTCATGATAATATGGGATCCGATGAAAAGAATTTCATTTTGTCAACTGCCCACTGTACCAGAAATCAAGGACGAGCTTTAACTCCATTCGACATAACTTTTTTTATTGGATACCATTGGGATATGTAATGTTTGTTCTCTTTGGTAAAAAAAAAATTGTTGCCCAGAGGATTTTGGATAGGTGGGTAGTGCACGCTGAGGAAAAAGAGTCAACTCTGTGTCGGGTTAATAGCTTGCATGTGTTAAGATTTCTTTGATAATCGAAAAAGAGCTGACTTTAAGCAGAGAAAGAAATAGAAAAAAAGGTCATGAAACCAGGTCCACCGCTTTAATGTCGGTGGGGAAGCAGCAGGACCAGGTGCAGCATTGAATTTTGTTTGATGGGGGTCGCTTTGTCCGTCCGTCAGCCATTTATGCCCTACAAAATAAGTTGTTAAGTCCTAATCTTTGTCGACAACACAAGGCTAGCAGGAACACTGCTGCTAAACCCTAGGAAATGCTCTCCACATTATTTTTACTTGAAAATGAAGTTCACCAGTAAGGTTTGAGCTATGCCCATCTAGAGAATGGATGATGGGTTGAACTGGCGAGGAAAATAAAAGTTCATCTATAATGTTCTAGATATGCCCATGTAGAGAATGGATGATGAGTTAAATTGGTGAAGGCAAAATAAAGTTTATCTTGCAGCTTGAGATCTTCAGATATGGGTATTTAGAGAATGGGCAATTGAATTGAATTGGTGAAGATGATAATATTGTTAAAGCTTATAGAGGTGTTTTTTACTAGGTTTATTTTTTAATTGGTTTCGATAGAATGTATCTTTTTGTTCATAATAGTCTAGGTGAGGAAAGTATATGGAACATATGTATTCTTATTCATTAGGTTGTTGTTAATATAAATGTAGAGATGTTGATATGTGAGTAGTTTCTAGTTGGATGTATTAAGAAGTGCTCACCATAATAGTTTAGTGCTTTTCTTATGTAAGTTTGTATAGAAGTGAGAAGTTTGGAGGTTAGTTTTGTCCACTTACACAATAAAGTGACAACAATTCTTTTATTTTCAATATATTATTTTGGTCCTGTAAGCGATTACTTTCGTATGCCTATATTACAAAAGAATTAATTAATTTAATTTAACTTTTTTTTAAATGATATTATGAAACTAATATCATATAAACGTTTGCCTATATTTTATGTTTCCTTTTATTTTGGACTTACTTTAACTACTATTCTATATAGTGATTGTTGGTGTAAGAGTTGTGCTTCAACAGCTCACACCTCACACCTCACACCTCATTTTTGCTGACCACTTGGCCTAATGGGGACCCCCTTTTGCTTATTTTGCTTTGCTTGGTGTCTCTAAATTTAGGTTTGTCAGGTTCCTAGTAAGTGATATTGCGAGCTCCAAGATCTCGATAGTTAGGTGTTTGTCCAAGTGTGAAATTAGGTTTTGTTTTTATCTTTCTCCTTTCTTTTTGCTGACCACTTGGCCTAATGGAAAATATCTCCTACTTAACTCACACCTCATTTTTGCTGACCACTTGGCCTAATGGGGACCCCCTTTTGCTTATTTTTCTTTGCTTGGTGCCTCTGCTCCATCTCCCCTTATATCTCATGTGGGAGGCTAAGTCTACACATTTTATTTTTCATTCTTCACTCTCTATTCCTGATGATGGATCACAAAGTGTGATCCGAAATGTCGATGCTAAAAAAAACTTACACAATCGAATCTAGAAACTAATTGCAAAATTTAGGTTTGTCAGGTTCCTAGTGAGTGATATTGCGAGCTCCAAGATCTTGATAGTTAGGTGTTTGTCCAAGTGTGAAATTAGGTTTTGTTTTTATCTTTCTCCTTTCTTTTTGTTTTTTCTTTTCCTTGGTTTTTAGGGTACCCTACACCTTGGGAAAATTTGGAAGGTCATTTTTGGGCATTCATGGTTTGCACACCCCTGAGCCCCCAAAGCCCTAAAAGGTCACTTCCCCACGCCTTTCAAATCCCACTAAGTCCTAACTCATCAGACTGGCGGGGTGTCAAGTGTGTGTGGAGATCTCTCAACCCCTAAGACCCTACAACCCCAACCCACAACCCTCGATCAAGGGTTGGGGTTACATCATCTGAGGTCATCACATTTACCTATAAAAGGCAATCTACTGATCATTCTTCTCACTATGCTTCCACAAAAAATTCAAGCCCACTTTGAACAATAGCAACTTTTTTCCACTTCCAATCTTGAGTGTCCATTTTCACACATGATTTGATCATCGTGGGAGATTCTTATAGGCTTTCACATGAGATTCCAATCATTTTCTTCCTTTCGTAGGTACAATTTTTATTTTCCCCCAGTTTGTTTTTGGTTTGAGTTTCTTCTTTCAACTTCTTGGTTAGCTTGGTTAGTTTTAAAGTTTTCTTGTTTTTTCTTTGTGCTTAGTTAGAAAGATCGGTGAAATTTAGTGTTTCATTCTTTGCATCAACTGAGGGTGTTCAAACAATTCAAATCTTCATAAAAAACCCTAAGTCATTAGGCTTTTAGGGTTTAACAACCCTGAATCCTCAACCTAATCCCATGACTTGGTCATTTTTTCCCTCACCCAAAACCTTTAGTTATCAAGGTTTAAGAACCTTGAAACCCCAAAAGGGGAGTCAGGGTCCAAAACCCCAATGCCCCTCTCTACTTGCATTTGCCTTGGTGCATACACCCATAGCCCTATGGGTTATCGGGGTTTTGGATCCCTAAAACCCTAAAAGGTGAGTCAGGGTTTGAAACCCCAATACCTTGCCTCACTCCGCCTTCACCTTTAAGCCAAAAACTTAGACATTAGGATTTCAGGGTTTCAAGGCCCTAAAACCTTGAAAGACTCATCGGGCCCTAAAATGTTGAAATGTCAAAACACCCGCAGTTGAATATTTTTTGCTAGTTGTCTTAGTATTTCTAGTCTATTTTCTTCTTTTTCTCAATGTTTTCTCAGATTAGTTTTCTTTTTGAAAGTAGTTAGTTTCTTTTAGTTTAGATTCCTCTCTTTTAATAAAACATGTTTACAAACATCTCTTTGAGTGAAGGATTAATAACAATGACTTAGTCGCTCCCCACAAAGTACAAATTCAAAGAATATCATCCGACCTCTAAATTTGGTAATATCTGCACTAAGATTATTGACACTAGCATCAGCTATATGGACTTTAATGACTTCCTAAAGAGAATAATAGAACCAAGAGGTTGATCCCCTAATGCAACTACAATGATGTTCTTCGGTCTGGTGAATGTTTAAAGACACTGAGTGTCCATTCTATCTTTAGATTTGATACTGACTATTGCAGATCACTATGACTCAGATGAGAGGAGGGTCAAGACCAAGGCAAGTGATGTAGTGTTGGACATTAGGCCGGATGTGATAGAGGATGTGTTGCACATTCCAAGTGTAGAGTCTTATCATATTGTCTCTAAGGATAGGGGAGAGAGCTACTCCTAGATAACTCCTAATATGTTGTGGAAGATCAACTAGAACTACCTTGAACACCCTAGGAAAGAGGTTAAAATAGAGAAGATGGACTTCCATAGGGCATATCTAATGGAAGACATGAAGAACTATATCACCTTGCTGAGTAGAGTGTTTGGCCTCCAAAATGATAGATAGATAGAAACAATGACCAGTGTTATACACTGACACCACAAGAGGTAGTTCAAGGTTAAATATATATATTGGGGTAAAATTATTAATGATAACCTTAGCAAATAATTATAGAGGGTTAAGAGAGACTCAAGATTCTATATGAATTATTATATGGTGTACCTCCTACAAACCCATGACTAATATTTGGGCCTCTACAAGAGGGTATCTATCCAAGATCCAAATGCCTATCTCTATAGTGTGTACCCCTAGCTAGTTAGAAAGCACAAGCTGAAGGAGGGTAGAAAGGATTACATAATCATGTCTATGCTTCCTTTCTCTCTAGCAACATCCTGATGATGAATCATGTAGTATGATCTGAAACGTTGATGTTAAAAAAAGGCTACACAATCAAATCCAGAAACTGACACTTACGTTTACATAATCATCAATGATTCCTTCACCTTTGGAATCATCCACTCCATTGAGGGAGATTATGTAAAGATAATTTTAGATGGGGTTGTTTCTCAAATTAGGAATGTAGGCATTTATTTCAATCAATTATGGACCTTCACCAACCTTAGTCTGGCCGGATGGATTCTCAAACCCAAGAAGCTCCCAAGGTACCAAAATTAGATAGGATCATTCTTATGGAAATGTAAAAACAATTAGAATATTCTCATAGTGAGAAAACATAATCCATGCTTTACTTTCCCCATCACAACTAGAGCTCATTCAACCCAAGATATCAAGGTTATGAAGCAAGTGCGCTTGGAGTGGGATGAATGTCCTCTCAACAAATTGAAGATAGAGAGGGGTAATTTTGACTCGATAGATGCATTTAGTAGAGTTATGGTTTCTCATGTCAAACGTTATCCTGATCTAGAGGACCATTGGGAAAATTGTGTGGATGACTGTGAGGTTTGTATAAGATATTACTATAGACTATCCCTAGACCTTTCACACCATGTGATTAAGATATACATTCCACAAAGAACATGGAACAAGGACTCAGAATATTTTTTATTTCCTTTATGAAATTTTTGTTAGGAATAGTCCCAAGAGATAACTGAGAGGGGGGGGGGGTGAATCAGTTATCTAAAAGTTTCAATTCTTTATCCAATTAAGTGTACTTAAACATTAAACAGAAACATAATGAAAGAACACTTGAACACAACACCGATGTTTTGGTTACGGGGAAACCCAAATATGTAAAAACCCCAGTGGGAATTGACACCCACTAATAATCTACACTAGTGTTTTATGATCCTTGTTAGAAGATCCTTAATCCTATTATGAGTTGTCTTTACAATGCATTTAGTACATTGACCTAGTCAAGGGTGGGACCCTGTTAGGAGTCTTTTACAATTAACCCTGTTAGTGGTGAGGATGCATTGTCCGAGAGCACACTACTCAAAGGGGTGAAGGTTACAACCTTCTAATTAACAAATACACACTATATTTGGATCTTGGTGAACAATGCTTTGACCTTCTATCTGGATCAGTTCCAATGTATAGCATATGTTCTTTACTTGGTCACATAGACCTTCTGCTGATGACTCAACACTTCACACTCTCTGTTCTGCTCTTCACATTCAACTCTAAACCATGCTTAGCAATCACAAATGACTACCTATAAATATCTTTCCTCTAAATGATATAATCAAGTTTCCCTATTAGAACCATCTTGAAATAATATTAGAGAAATAATAACATACTCCAATCATATCTCAGTCGGCTCTACTAAGCACACATCACAAACTAGGACCTATCCAATATTAATAAATGTAGACACACGCTACACACTGTCGGCTCTACCAAATTAATAGAACCTTTCTCCTCAAGCTTAATTACATCATGCACACTTAGCCAAACCTTCTCGACTCTTCTCTCATCACTAATCCAAGTGTGCATACCGATATGATAGGTGCAACTCCTATACCAATAAAATCTATGTCAACTCTTTTGAATAAACACAGGAAATGACAACTGGTGAATGGCGACTATGTAACTTCACTTCTACTACATAAAAAACTCTACATCCATGAATGTAACATCACTAGCATGTCTTCATCACATATCCAAAGGTGCAATTCTCCATGATAACTGTATGGACAATCACACACAGAATAATGTATGTCACTTTGTCATGAACACTGCTGACACAAGCTACTCTACAATTGTCTGTATAAATAATTAACCTCTACATCCATGATATCATGTTGATAACATGTCCATGCTACATATACTCAAAGCTTACTACATAAGTCTTCCACACATGTTACTTACCATATGTTGTCATCAATGACAAACATATAGTCAGCACTAGCTTTCTGGCAAATCTCCAACAATCTCCTCCTTTGGCATTGATGGAAACATATGGAATGATAAACACCACCAATCCAAATGAACAATTCTTTTATAACATTCTCCATTTCATCATCAAAACTCCCCCAAGGATGAATCCTCCATCTGTTGTATTAATCTTCAATAGTATCCATTTCCTCAACTGAACTATTTTTAAGACTGAATACTACTCCCCCTTTACTATTATTTTTCATGACTATATACTACTTCCCCTTTTACATCAATGGAAAAAGGTGCCAGCTTATTTAAGCACCGGTACTACTCCTAAGGTATAGTAGTCAACCCTTCATCAGTCACTGAGGACTGATGCTCTTTCTACTTTATCTAAGCAGAATCAGGGAAGGGAATTACTCCCAACTTCTCCCTGAGATACTCAAAAGTATCCTTTGGTAAAGTCTTTGTGAATATATCTACTAGTTGTTCCTTTGCACTCACATAATCCAATTTGAATTCTTTCTCTACCACTTTTTCTCTAAGGAAGTGATACTTGATCTCTATGTGTTTTGTATTTGCATGCATCACATGATTATTTGACATGTTGATAGTGCTAGTGTTATCACAATGAATAGCAATAGGATAATCAATCTGAATTCCAAAATCCTTTATCATCTTCTTGATCAAAACAATTGTAGAAAAATTCAAGGCTGCTGCAACATATTCCACTTCTGTTGTTGACTGAGAAATGCAATTTTGTTTCTTTCTTGTCCAAGTGACAAGTCTTTCACCAAGAAACAATGCTCCACCTGGTGTACTCTTTCTATCATAAACACATCCTACCCAATCTGTATCTGTGTAACATGAAGCTCAACATTCTCTGAGTTAGGATACCATAGACCATAATCTATAGTGCCCTAAAAATATCTGAATATTCTCTTTACTGCCATGAGGTGACTTTGTTTAGGCTCTTCTACAAATCTTCCAATTGTGCCAACTGCATTAGAAATATCAGGTCTAGTTTGAGTTAAATATATGAGTTTACCAACCATAGACTTGTACAATGTTGTATCTACTATTGGAGAATCATCTTCTTTTGTAAGCTTGCATCCTTTTATCATAGGTGTACCCACTAGTTTGCAATCATCTGTCTTAAACTTCTTTAATATTTCTTTCACATACTTGGACTGATTAATGAAAATACCTTTTTCTGTCTGCTGCACATTTAATCCCAAAAATTATTTGATAGGACCTATGATTAGTGCAAAGGCTAACCTATCTTGAAATGTGTAGATAGTCAAACATTAGTTAAATAGCTTATATCTAACATATAAAGAAAACCAAATGCAAAGACACTTAGATAGAGCCTAAACGGGAGCACCCTGTCACCGTTTGATTTGCTCTC
Source organism: Chamaecyparis obtusa (assembly GCA_027943335.1). Lineage (NCBI taxonomy): Eukaryota > Viridiplantae > Streptophyta > Pinopsida > Cupressales > Cupressaceae > Chamaecyparis > Chamaecyparis obtusa. The sequence goes on from BSBK01006252.1 coordinate 127,970, forward strand.
ACTTTAGGGATGTGGGTGTGATCTTGAATCACTTGGAGCATATCCCTAATAATGATTAGGAGATATTAGGATTGGTTAGGGACCATAAGAACCCTATAGTGGCACAAAACCAGGTATAGAACACCCATTTTTCCCCTAAGGCCTTAAGGATCCTACAAGCTCAATAATGCAATCTAAGCTATGAATGATTATGCTAAGTTGATTTTAATCCAAAATAGATGTGATATGATGCAAGAAATCTTCATAAAACAATGAATGAAACTAAGATTTATGCATTAGTTCTATGCTAAGATGAGCTATGAAAGTATGAAAAATAATGAAATCTAACAATTAGTGTAAAGCTTTAAAGATCTAGAGCTATCCTAGCATTATAACATTACTATGCAATGAAAGGTGAATTGGTGTTTTGCTCTTAGGAAGTGAGGGTATTAATAGGATTTGGGAAGGGCTTGGGTTGATAGAATGAGTTAGGGTTAGGGGTAAGGTTTGAGGTAGAGTAAGAGGTATGGTTTGGGGTATGGTAAGGTTTAGCTTGGGTTAGGGGTTGCTCACACATGTGTGAGAAACACTAGGGAAGTGTGCAAAGGGGACATGTCTAGAAGAAGAGACACGGGTCTCTTTATGAGGCTGTAATATGCCTTAAAGAGAGTGGAAGGCTTTGAATGAGTGTGTAAGGCTCATTGAGGGAAGCGTTTGACTAAAAAGTCAAGGAGACTTGGATTAGCTTAGGAAAAGTAGGTAATTTCTCCTAAGTAGGTTTAGGAAAGGTTTAGGGAAGATTGGAAGGGTTTAGGAATGTCTAGAAGATTCTAGGGTTTTGAGGCTTTAAATAAATATAAATTTTATTTAAGGATTATGAGATCATTTATTGAATATTGATTCAATAAAGAGAAGAAAATTATTTAAATTTGATTTAAATACTTTGGGGAGGGTTTCTTTAATTAAAGATGCTTAAATAAAATAAAGGAATTTAATGGCATAAAAATATATTAATTAATTAACAAATGATGATGTCATCAGGGTTTTTCAAAAAAAAAAAAAATACTTTTATTTTCTAAAGGATTTTTAGGTCTCTACATTTTGCCCCTCTTTGATGCGATGCCGCAAGTGGTGTGGCATCAAAGACAAGAAAATAAGATGCCTGAGGCTAAAATTTAGAGGGATAAGGGGTTGTGCTCCCTCGAGAAAATAATGCAAGGAGTAAACGTTGTGGAATTTTCTCGAAAGGAAACAAAAAGGGAAGGACCAAGGAAGAAGGAGAGATAAAGAACCAAGCTTCCAAGAGAGAAGATCCAGATGAGTGCAAGGTGAGATGAGATGCAAAATGCAGGATGCAGCTACATGAAAGATGCAAGATTAATCTATATGATGTAGGATGCAGGGGATTTCGGGAGCTCCAAGTGAAAATGTGGAGGGTAAAACCTAGTTTGATATAGCAATGCTAGAGACCTACCAAGGATACCCGGATCACAAGGCCTTGTAACCAGTGTTGCATAGGACTGATGCTAAAAAGACATGTAGGGTTTCCCTAGCATCACACATGATCCCAAGAAGGAGGCATGGTAGAAATGATGCTGGAGAAACCACATGAAAATGACATTTCCCAAGTGCACCATGTAATTGAGAAGATCACATGTGAAACGTGAAAGGATCATATCTGACTGACTCACATGCAGAAGTAAAAGATCAAAAGACCATGCCCTAGATTGTTCGCATTTGCAGTGCACCATGATATAAAGGATCATGGTGAATTTGAGTAGAGAACAATGAGAAGCCGTAAAAGATTAACAAAATCCAAAGGACAAAATCTAAGACCAAAATGATAACTCCAAAAGACATCCTTTTCCAAGGAGAGAGATTTGATTTGATTGATGGTGGGAAGATTGGTCTGAACGTGTGGAAGGATACATCAAGATGGACCTGGTGTGATTAGTGGAAGATTAGGTCTAACAGGAGGAAGGATACATCCTCAAGGACCTACTGATTGATGAGAGAATGAGTGTTGTTGTTTGCTGGCAAATGATAAGGTTCAAGGATAGTCAACAATTGATATTGCTAAAGTACAAGGCTGGATGGGACAAGATTTCTGATCAAATGCTATTGCAGGACTAACAACGATATGTACAACAAGACATGATGATTATGTACAATAGATAGGGAGATATTCACAACTGATATGTATAGAAGCTCAGGATTGGGGATAGGAGGATCACACTATACAGGAAGGATTGCTCTATACAATATATGGTACAAGATATGTGTAGGCGAGATTGTGGATTTTCTTGAGAATTAAAAAAAGAAGAATGCTGGGGGATGGTGGATGGGGATGGTGGATGGGGATGGGGATGGGGATGGGGATGGGGATGGGAGTTTGATAGATAATGACTTGGTCCACAATGTATGGCACCTATTTACTAGGTTTTCACCAACATACTTGTCCAAGGTGCTTGAATTGCCAAGTTTTCACCATTGGATGATTATTTTTCTTTTCTTTTTTTCTTTTTTGATTTTTTTGTATTTTTCTACTTTTTCCAATTTTTATGGATTTTTTGAATATGTAGGATCTAGTTCAGGCATAGAACCTCTCCAGATGTATGATGTTGATTGGATCATTCAAAGGCTCACCTTTTGGTGTAGATAGGTGATAGGCTCCAAAACCGAAGCATGTTGTGACGACATAGGGGACCAACCAAGTAGGCTCAAACTTGCCTTTCTTTTCTCTATGTGCTTGGACCTTCTAATTTTCCTTTAGGACCATGTCACCAACCTAGAAATGTCTAGGATGGACCTTCTTGTTATAACTCCTTTTGAGTTGATTCTGGTATGCAACCAAGTGATCATATGCTTTCTTTCTCTTTTCATCTAATAGGTCTAGTTGTGTGAGCCGTGCCACATGATAGTCCTCATCAGTGGTATAGTTCTTCATGGAGACTCACAATGATGGGAGCTCAACCTTGATTGGTAGAATGGATTCAACACCATATATAAGGGAATATGGGGTGGTACCTATGGGAGTGCGATAAGAAGTATAGTAGACCCAGAGGATGGGATTTATTTGGAGGTGCAGTCACGACCAGAATCATTGACAACCTTCTTGAGGATTTTGAGGATTGTTTTATTGGTTGCAATAGCTTGGCCATTTCCTCGAGGGAAATATGGACTGGAGAAACGGTGATGGGTATGGAGTCTAGCACATAGATCATCCACATGCTAGTTTTCAAAAGGTGTGCCATGGTCTGTGAAGATGGTAGATGGTATGCCGAAGTGGCAAATGATATGGTAAAGGATGAACTTGGATATTTGGATGCCAGTAGTTAGGGTGAGAGTAATCGCTTTGACCTATTTTGTGAAGTATTTTATGGTAGTTATTATGTACTTATGTCCATCTAAGGAGACGGGAGTGATTAAGCTGATGAGGTCGAAGCCCCAACATGAAAATGGAAAAGGTGGCACAATGAGCTGCAAGTCTTGTGCTGGTGTATGAATCAGATTTGCATGTTGCTAACATGGTAGACATTTCTTGACAAATTCACAAGCGTCATGTTCCATGATTGGCCAATAATACCTGACTCGAAGTAACTACTTTGCTAGAACCATGCCACTTGTGTGGCCACCACAAATTCCAGAGTGGACCTCTTGTAAAGCCAGGATAGCCTGATTTGAATCTAAACACCTAGAAAGGATATTGTGATATCCTCAACGATAAAGGGTGTTGGCTACAAGAGTGTAGCGAGAAGATCTGTGAATTAAGTTTTGGTGTTGGTTATTGGTGAGATGGGGAGATATGATACCATTCTTTAGATATACATGGATGTCATGGTACTATGGGGACTAAGGACCAACCAAGACACACACCATTTCTATATCGGGGTTCACATAAGCAGGCATGTGTAGCTACTCGACTAAAAATTCATACTAGTTTGAATCGTGAGGGATCTCCAATAAGGATCTGATGGTTGTGATTACATTAGCCACTTTGTTCTGAAGCCTTAGTATCTAAGTGAACTGTAGATTCAGAAAATGCTCTTTCAGTCTATCCGCTAGTCCTTTGTAGGGCAGCAACTTGTCATCCTTTGTCTAATATTCATCTAGGATTTGTTTGATAATTAGCTGTGAATCTCCAAACACTTGCAGTTATGTGATATTCCATTGAATAGTTGTCTTGAGGCCTAAGATGAGTGCCTCATATTTTGCAATGTTATTACTACAGGGGAATCCCAATTTGAATGATTTTGGAATATAGTTACCTTGAGGTGTGACGAATAGGTTTCCTGCCCCTGATCCATGCAATGTGTAGGAGCCATCAAATTATAGCTTCCACATGGGTTGTTCTTTGATCATACATAGATGCTCTTTAGGGAATTCCATGATTAGTGGATAGGCATCAACCAATGGTACCTCTGCTAGCTGATAGGCAATTACTTTCCCTTTGATTGCTCTCCTATCTATGTATTGGATGTCAAATTTGCTAAGTAGCATGACTCATTTTTCCATACGGCCTGTGAGAGTTGTCCTTGATAACAGATACTTGAACGGGTCTACCTTTGAAATTAGCCTAATTGTGTGGCTAATCATATAGTGTCTAAGCCTTTGAGTGGTGAAGACCACTGTAAGGCATGCTTTCTCCATTGATGAATAATTGAGCTCATAGCTGACAAGAGTTCAGCTGATATAGTAGATGGCTCTCTCTTTCTTGTCATCATCATTGTGTGTTAAGAATGCCCCCACTATTTTAGTGGTTTCCAAGATGTAGAGTATGAGAGGGCATCCTGAAACTAGTGGTACAAGGATTGGAGAGTTGGCTAGATATTCCTTGAGTTTTTCAAAGCTTTTTTGACAGATGGGGTCCCATTTGAAGCTTGTGTCTTTACAGAGCAAATGCATGAAAGGTTGGCACCTGTCTACCAGCTGAGAGATGAAACAATGCATTGATTGGAGCTTTCCTTGTAGACTCCTAAGTTTCCTGAGTGTTCTTGGTGGAGGCATTTCTATTATAGCTTTTACCTTCTTGGGGTCAATCTCTATGCCTCATCATGATACTATAAAACCTATAAGCTTTCCAAATGTTACACCAAAGACACATTTTTGCAGATTTAGCTTCAAGCCATAATGTTGCAGGTGATCGAACACACTCTCAAGAATACTTAGGTGTTTGCCTTGTGTTTATTATTTTGCAAGAATGTCATCCACGTAGTCCTCTAGGATCTTGTGGATCATATCGTGGAAGATAGTTGTCATTTCTATTTGATATGTTTCTTTTGTGTTCTTTAGCCCAAATGGCACCATGTTGTAATAGAAGGTACCCCATGGAGTTGTGAAAGTTGTTTTATGTCGATCTACTTCTGCTATCCAGATCTGATTATAGCCTAAAAATGCATCCATTAGTGACAATATATCATGGTCCACTGTAAGATCTACAATCATGTATATGTTGGGCAATAGGAAATCATCCTTAGGACATGCCTCATTTAGGTCCCTAAAATCTATGTAGATTCTGATGTCACCTGAAGGCTTTGTGACTAGTACCATGTTGGAGATCCAGTCTAAGTAATCAATGTCTCTGATGATTTTTGCATGGAGAAGCTTTTCTAATTCAAATTTTACTAGTAAGGCCACTTATGGATGTATTTTCCTTAGCTTTTTCTTTAATGGCTTGGCATTGGGGTCCACAGCTAAATGATGGATGACAAGATTAGGATCAAGCCTAGGCATGTGTTCATATGAACATGAAAAATTTATAATTGATTCTCTAAGGAGTGCAATGAAAGTTGTTTCTTCACCCTCTGTCAGATTGGATGCAATGTAGGTGATTCTCAGACATTCTTCTATACCCAAGTTGACTGGCTTGGTTTCTTCTATGATGATAAGTGACTGTTTAGGTCTGTAATCCTATATAGGAGGAAGAGGCAAGTCTTTATCTTCTAGAGCTTGAATTGCCAAGTTTTCACTAGAAGATACGCCCTTTATTTTTATTGTTTTGGAATCAGAATGTGCCCCAAAGGGGTTTTCACATAAGGACTCATGTTTTTCTCTTTCTACTTTGCTTTTGTAGCTAAATCTTGCCTCCTCCCCAAAATATCCTTCTGGGTCGAGCTTACAGATGTGAGTTAACTCTAAATCTTGATCTGATTGTGGGCCTAATGCCCCCATGAACTCTTGGAGCACTTCTATGCTTTGGAACTCATTGATATGTGTGACGCTTGGTTGGTCCTAGTCTATGAGTTCGGGGTGGATGAGGGGAAGTTATATGAGGTTAATGGCAAGTTGTTGGAGGACAGAAGTTCCCAAGAGGGTATCATTGTCGAAGATGTCATCATATGATTTCTTTTCTTCCTCTTCAGGGATGTCTTTGATCTCTATGAGGTCATCTTGGCTATTCAAAAAAGTAATGTTAGTCATGTTGGTGCCCCTAGTTGTGGTATTGGGATCTTTTATACACAGGCAAGGGGTATTAAAGACAATACCCTGATGTTGTGATAGGGTGTTTTCTTCCACCTTCTTGTGGTCCTAGACCACCGCCTTGATATTTCCATTGTTCAATGGCATACTTGTGCGATTGTGGATACTTATCTTTGAAGTAACCAAGAAGTTGAGTGTCACGTGGTGGGGGATCTCTGTACAACCACCTATTGATGTCAGGATCCATCTCTTGACTATTTATGTTGCCATGGGAGACAAACATCATCAGTCCCATTTGCTTGATTTCATGATTTACTTCAGTGAGTTTTCTTTGGTGATTCGGGCACCCTTGTGTATGTGGATCAAGTGGGAGGGCCCCTACTACAAATGCATCATGTAGGTTGTATTCACCACAACCTTGGTTGTTGATCTTGACAGAAGAGAGAGTGGAGGCAAGGATAGTCTCTGGATCACAATGGGATCGGGATGAGCTGGCAACAAAAGTGCCAATACTGGTTCCAGGACAATGGGTGGAATGAGGGAATGATGCTTCCATTGCATGGTAGTATGTGAAGGGTTGGGGTCAGCATGGATGGTAACCTCAGTGCCTTGATGTAGAAATTTCATACACTGATGGTAACTAGATGGTACAACCTTGATGGAATGGATCCACAGTCATCCAAGGAGGATGTTGAATGGTAGGTCAAGATCAACAACATGGCAAATGGTGTCTTGTGTTGATGGGCCTAGCTGGATAGGCAAAATAATAGTACCTTCAAAGGTACACTCCAAGTTATCATATGCCTTGATGGTGATAACTTCATGTGATATATCAGCTTCTATGAACCCAATCTATTGAATGAATTTTAAAGTACATAGGTTTAGGGCTAATCCACTATCTATCATGACCCATTTGATGGAAAAATCTTTGACCATAATGGTGATGCAGAGAGGGAGATTTTGGTCAGGTGCAATGGCTGGCATGTCAGACGGTTTGAAGGAAAGAGCACATGGTACGAATAGATGTCCCACAAGGTTTCCAAACTCAATGGTGTTTATATCTGTGGGGACTTGTGCTTCATGGAGGGCTCGATCAAGGATTTCTTGATGGAGGGGCAAAGTGCAGAGAATGTCAAGGATGGAGATTTGGGCTGGTGTGTTCCCAAGATGTTCTATGAGGTTGTATTGTGCATTGTGTGCTGGTCTTGGGTGGTCACCGAAAAAATTTATCCAGCCTCTATGGGTGTTAATGACACATTGACTATCTGCTCCTTTGATGTGGATGGCATTGACTGTGGGCTCGACTTGGGTTATACATCCAAAAAACTTGTCATAATTGATATAAGTAGTGTAGTGTTTGTGGCGAGTGTGATCTCCTTATTTTCCACTGCCTTCATTCTAGGGAGGAGGATTGGTATTAGCTTGGTTCTTCCTAGTATTGTGTTATGGGAACACATTCTGATAGATTTTCAAATGGGCACTAGGCAAGGCTTGGGCAGGTGTGTCTACTTGGATCTCCTTTTGGTCAGTGAGATCTTGGATGTAATTCTTGATTTTCATACACCTTAAGGTAGTGTGTCCTTTGACACGATGATAATCACAGTACTCATGATCCTTATACTAGTTGGGCTTAGGAGTGGCATCATCAAATTACTGGATTGGTGGGTATGTAATCAAATTGGCCTTGGCCATTTGATGAAAGGTAACATCCAGAGGTTCACCAAGTGGTGTGAAGATCCTCTTTTAATAATTTTGGGCTCTGGGTCTGTTGTGATTGGGAGTAGTCTTAATGGCATTAACATGGTTGGTTGGATTGCCTTGATGGGCCCAATGTGCTTGCTGCTAATAGTTCTGCTAATTTTTTTGAGGTTGATATTGTTGCATGGGTTGCTAATGGACCTGAGGAGATTGCTGATAGATGGGTGCTTGTTGTTGTTGGTATGAAGGAGTTGGTGTAGGACCAGCCACAAACATTTGGACATGCTTGGTGTCAGTGGCTCCATCAGTAACAATGTTTTTGTTATGATTCCAGTAACGAGGTTTGTCATTACTAGATTTACTTTGGGAATCATTCTTGAAATGTCAGATTGTGCCTTCTTCTAGGAGACCTCTTTCGATATCTATCCCCTTGCTTTTGATATCATGATATGTTTGGTGGATGCAATTAATTCTCATGAAGTGGGCTAGTTTTGGATGTGGGTTATTAATGAAGATCTTGGTTAGATGCTACTCAGGCAGTTGGTATGATAACCTAGTAGTGAGGTTCTACCATCACTATAAATAGTCTTCTAGGCTTTCTCCTTCTTTCTATTAAGTTGCAAAGGTCTAATAGGTTTAACTCATTCTTGACATTGTGGGCATATTGGGCAATGAACTTCTTAGAGAGCTCAAAAAAACTTGTGATGGTCCCACATGGTATCTTTTAAAAACCACTCAACAATAGTTCCTCCCAAGCTTTTGGGGAATAGGCACAAAAGATAATTGTCACTATAAGCCACTTCTTGGCATGCCATGTAGAACTCTTTGATGTGATTGACTAGGTCTCCTTTTCCTCGATATTTACTGAACTTGGGTGTCTCAAAGTTATTAAGGAAAGGAATAGTTACGATTGATCAATCAAATGGGTAGGGACACACCTCTTCAAACTTGAAGGTTTTATTCTTTGTACTAGTTTGGAGCTCCTTAAGAGCATTCTTCATTACTTTCCACTCAGTATTGATTGGCATTGGAGTGGGTACTCCCATTTGAAAAGGATCTAGTGGTGTTGGTGGATAAGGATGATTTTGGGGTGGATATTATGGAGTGGGGTATGGAGATTGTCCGGTGAGATAGGTAGATTGGAATGGATTTTGGAGTGATGATTGTTGGGGAGGATATTATTGATGTGGTGTGAGGGTATATTGTAGTGGAGGATAGGGAACTGCTTGCTAGTGTTGGGGGATGATGGGATGTTGTTGTTGCACTGGATAGGATGAAGCTTGTTGTTGTTGGGGAATGATTTTTGATTTATGGCTGTGATTGGAAGTATTGTTGTTGCAGAGGAGGTTGGTGGAATGATGTAGCTTGCTGATAAGATGGCCCTTTCTAAACTTGGCTTTGTGCTTGGTTCATGTAAGATTGATGTATTCCCACATTTCTTAAGGGTGGAAATGATGTAGGGAAGCCAAGAGGAGGTGGTTGGACAAGGTAGCTTGCGAGATGGGATGAACTCTGCTATTAAGGTGGTGGAACTTGCTAAGAAGCATTGGGTGGTGTGGACAGATGGTTTGCGAATGGGGAAAAGGATGAAGTTGGTGGAGGTTGAGATGGTTGTTGTTGTGCTTCTTGGGAGAAGGTGGCATGTTGGTTTTCTAGCATGGATGTGGTGAAATGGGTTGGTATTCTGAAGGCTTGCATTTCTTCTTTAGTGAGGCCCCATTGAGAACTAGTGCATGGTGGGAACTATGATGCAGAGGATGTTGGAAAGGTGGATGTGATGGGAGTTTGGGACATGAATGGTGGATTTGAAAAACCCATGGAAGGCATACCTATGGTGAAGGCATTTTGTTGGACTTGTTCCTAGATAGATGTTTTATGGGGGGTGAATGAAGATGCTTGTGTTCCCCCTAGAAGGGTGATACTGATGTGGAAGCTTGTTTGGAACAAGAGGAGAATGATTGTGTTGCCCCCAATAATGATGTCATGGGTGTAGAAGCTTGTGAAGTGAAGGGAAAGGATGATTTTGTCCCCCTTGGAAAGAATGGTGTGGATGCAGAGGCTTGTGAAGTGAAGGGGAAGGATGATTGGGTCCCCCCTAGGAAAAATGGTGTTGAAGTAGAGGCTTGTTGGAAAGATGAGGGAAACAACTGTGTTGCCCCAAAAAACAACAGTGTTGCTTGGCCCATAGAAGGTGGTGGAACTACTTATGTAAAGGCTTGTGTGGGAGGTGTTTCTTGGTTTTGCGGAAAGCTTTGGGTAGGGATGATGGATTGAGCTGTTATGGAAAATGATGGTGCATTTATTGTTAGGAATAAGGTGTCTCAACCTTGGATAATTCCTATTCTTATGATTTGTTTTGTAAATATATTTTTTGCAAATAATTTAATTAAGTGTGAGTGTACATGTCTAGTTGGCATGTTGATGTGTCACTCCACTTGATGTGTCGGCATCTTGTGCGTAAGGAGATCATGACTGAAATGGTCATGATGGATTCCTATGATGCATAAGACCTATTTAAGGAATGTGCTATGATAGGTGTAAGAGCATCTTATGACTTGGGCCTATTTGGGCACCCAAGAAGAAGTTGTTGGTGTGTGTAAGAGAATATGCCAAAAATAGGTTGGTATGATAGATTCTCTTACACTTCTCTTGTGACCATTATTTTTGGTAGATTCTATGACAAGCTATCATAGTCTATTCTAGGGATGGATGCCTATTCTTGGGATTGCATATAACAACTATGTACATGTAGCTTTGTGCATGGGTCTTGGTGGTTGTGCCTATTTTTGGGTCCAGAGGAGTCTATATATGTGATGCTGCTCCTATGGGAGAGATATAAAAGAAATTTAAGTCTTGTTGGCTTTGTCTCTCATTTCCTAAAAGAACTTGCATTGCAAGTGTATTGTAATCTTTGTGTTGAAGATAATACATTATGCAGGTTTTGGAGTGCTGGGGTTTTTTACCAAAAGGTTTTCCCCAGGGTATATCATTGTGTCATTCTCTATTTTTATGTATGCATTGGATGTGGTTGCAATATATTTGTTAAAGTAGTTAACAAATCTGAAATTGTAAGGATTTATAAGAATTTGCACAATACCCTCCTATAGAGATTAGCGTAGGAAGCTGTTTCAACACCTGAGTTTCCTTGCAATGGTATCAGAGCCTGATCAACTTTTGATCCTAGTTGTTGGGTAGGGTTTTTTGAGTTGATCTCAAGTTTGAGTGGGAGTTTTTTTGTAGAGCATTCTAAATCTTATTTGCAGATTGAGATGGCAAGTTCATCATATAGAAGAATGGAGGTGGAGAAATTTAATGGCACTAATTTTGAGTTGTGGAAACTCAAGATGGAAGACATGTTGGAAGATCGTGACCTATGGGAAGCAACTTCAAGTGCTACAAGACCAAAAACTATAGCTCAAGTAGATTGGGATATCAAAGACTGTAAAGCTAAGGGTCTCATAAGACTCTGTTTAACCGATGCAGTCCTTCTGAATGTTCTAGATGAGAAAAGTGGAAATAGTTTGTGGGAAAGACCTGCGGTCATGTATCAGGCCAAATCTCTGGTGAACAATTTGTTCCTGAGGAAGAAGTTGTACTCTCTACGAATGGAGGAAGATGGATCCTTAACAGATCATTTAAATGCATTTAATCTGCTGGCTACACAATTGACATTAGCTAGTGTCAAGTTAGAGGACGAGGATCGTTGCTACACACTTTTGTGTTCTTTACCAGATTCATGGGACCATCTTGTGATGGCTCTTAGAAGAAGTTTAGTCACCTTCAAAATGGATGATGTGGTGTCTTCACTGCTATCAGAGGAGATGCAGAGAAAGGCTTCCATTTCAGAAAAAGAAGCCCTTGCTATTCGTGGGAGATCCACTGAAAGAGGGAAGAAAAATGACAATAAGTCTGACAATAAGGGTAGATCCAAATCTCGTGGGAAGTTAAAGACTTCCAATAACTCCAAGGCAAAATGTTGGAACTGTGATAAATCTGGGCACTTCCGTAAAGACAGCAAAGAGCCGAAGAAGAAGAAGAAAGGTTTAGATTCAGCTTCAGAAAGATCTCAAGAAGATGGTGATGCATTCATCACAGCTTTGGCAGCCCATGCATCTAATGATGTGTGGTTGGTTGACTCAAGTGCATCTTTTCACATGACCTCTCATCAAAACTGGTTCTCAAAATATGAAGAGTTCAATGGTGGAAAGGTGTACTTAGGTGATGATTCTCACCTAAAGATAGTTGGATGCGGAAGGGTCACTATCAAATTTCCTGATGGATGAGTAAAGGGAATCAATGGAGTTATGCACATTCCAAGTTTGGCATGAAACCTATTATCTGTAAGTATGCTGAATGATGTAGGTGTGCAAGTTGTTTTTTCAAAAGAAGGATGCAAGATGATAAGAGGATCGATAGTGCTTGCAAGGGGTACTAGGAGAGGTACCTTATTTTAGCTAGATGCATGTATTCCTCTATGTAATAGTTCTTCATCCTCACCATCTAAACAAGTAGTGAAGAAGTTTGTGGCTATTGGTTCCGATGGTAGTGCAAATACTTTGGAAGGTAAGCTTTCTGCAGAAAAGACAATGTTGTGGCATATGAGATTTGGCCACATTGGTGAAAAGGGTCTCAGAACCCTGAAAAATAAAAATCTCATTGAGGGGTTAAATGATTGCAATCTCGAGTTCAACTTCTATGAACACTGTGTCTATGGTAAACAAAATCATGTTTAGTTTTACTCTAGTTCTCACAAATCTTTTGATGTTTTGGATCTTATTCATTCTGATGTATTTGGTCCTGTAAAAGTTCCTTCAATCTCCAAGTCTATATTTTTTGTATCTTTCATAGATGATTACAGTAGAAGGATGTGGATTTATTTCCTTAAAATTAAGACACAAGTCTTTAGTCGGTTCAAGGAATTTAAAGCTCTTGTAGAGAATCAGACTAGTAAGAAGATTAAGTGTGTGAAAACTGACAATGGTGGTGAGTTTTGCTCAGAAGAGTTTGAACAGTTTTGTAAAGAACAAGGTATCGAGAGGCATAAGACAACTCCTTATACCCCATAGCAAAATGGAGTTGCAGAGAAAATGAACAGGACACTGATGGAGAAGGCTAGGAGTATGCTTAGTGGAGCTGGTTTAAAACAAAGGTTTTGGGCCGAATCTATGGCCACTACTTGCTATCTGGTTAACAAATCTCCTACATCAGCCCTTGTTGGTAAGAAGCCTTTAATTAGACATCTTTGTGTTTTTGGTTGTGAAGCTTATGCACATGTTCCAAAGGAGAAAAGCTCTAAGTTGGAAAACAAAGCTGTTAAATGTATTTTCATCGTATACAGTGCTGGTGTGAAAGGATACAAGCTTTGGGATCCCGTGACTAGTAAGGTGTTGTATAGTAGAAATGTTATTTTCAGAGAGCTAACATCTTCTCCTATTGTGCTACAACTAGATGAAAAAGAAAAGGAAAAAGATGTTGTTCAGTTGCCTCCTACCCCTGAGAAGACTGAACAGAGAGACCATGTTGGGCCTAATGATGAGGAGAGCTCTAGCAGCTCTGATAGTTCAGAAGAAGAGGAAGAACAACCTCAACCTCAGCCCTTGAGGAGATCCATGAGAGAAAGAAAGAAACTAGAAAGGTTTGGTTATTCTATGTTAGATTCTAGTTGTGCCTTTGCTTTGATTACTAACACTGATGAGCCTAGATCTGTGAAAGAGGCTTTGGGCATGGAAGATGCAGGTTCCTGGATTGAGGCTATGGATGATGAGATGGCTTCATTGGAGAAAAAAAAACTTGGGACCTTGTACCTTTTCCTAAAGGGAGAAAATCTGTTGGCTGTAAATGGGTGTTCAAGAAGAAATTCTATGCAGATGGCAGTGTTGAAAGGTATAAAGCTAGATTGGTTACGAAGGGGTATTCACAGGTAGAGGGAATAGATTATGGTGAAATATTCTCTCCTGTTGCAAAGTTGACATCCATTAGATTTTTGTTATCTCTTACTGCATCATATGATTTAGAGATAGAAGAGATGGATGTGAAGACAGCTTTCCTTCATGGTGATTCAGAGGAAGAGATTTATATGTCACAGCTTGAGCACTACATTGTTAAAGGTAAAGAATCCTTAGTTTGCAGATTAAAGAAATCTCTATATGGTTTGAAGCAATCTCCTAGGATGTGGTACCTTAAGTTTGATGCTTTTGTGTTGTCAATTGGATTTGTAAGATCAAAATCAGATCATTGTGTTTATTTCAGAGTTGAAAATGATCATCTTCTTATTGTTGCATTATATGTTGATGATATGTTGTTGTTTGGGAAGGGTAAGGATATGATTTCTGATTTTAAATCTCAGTTGTCAGCACAGTTTGAGATGAAAGATCTTGGGGTAGCTAGGTACATCTTGGGTATGGAAATTAGTAGAGATAGCTCTAATAGAAAACTTTGGTTGAGTCAAAGTAAGTATGTGAAGTCTGTGTTGGACAGGTTCAGCATGGCAGATTGTAGACCACTATGTGTTCCTATTTCTGTGGTAACAAAGTTATCTGTAGATGATTGTCCGAAATCTCCTAGTGAGGTGGAGGACATGAGTAGAATACCTTATGCTAGTGCAGTTGGTATTCTTATGTATGCTATGGTCTGTACTAGACTAGACATTGCCCAAGCAGTGGGAGTCCTGAGTCGGTTTATGGCTAATCCTAGACGGGTACATTAGGATGCAGTTAAGTGAGTATTCAAATATCTGAGGGGTACATCAGATTACTCCATATGTTATCATGGTAACTCTTCTGGATCTCCGCATTCAATTTGTATTCATGGGTTTGTGGATTCAGATTGGATAGGTGATATTGACAGCTGGAGATACACTAGTGCTTATGTGTTCACTATGTTTGGTGGTGCCATCAGTTGGATGAGTAAGTGACAACCTGTGGTTGCTTTGTCCACTATAGAAGCTGAGTACATGGCTGCTACTCATGCTTGTAAAGAAGCCATTTGGATTAGAAGATTGTGTTCTGATGTTGGTGTTGATACAGAACAAATTACTATTTGGTGTGACAGTCAGAGCACTATTTTCCTTGCAAAGAATCCAACTTTCCATGCCAGAACGAAGCACATTGATGTGCAGTTTCACTTTGTGAGAGATATGGTGGAAGATGGAAAGGTAAATTTGGAGAAGGTAGATACTGTGAAGAATGTTGCAGATGCATTAACGAAACCAGTGGGCACTGAGAAGTTTAGATGGTGTTCGGAGTCTATGGGCCTTTTGGCCTATAGTGGTTAAAGTTCCTGTTAGGTTCCTGTTGCTCTTACAAGGTGTTCGACAAGTGGGAGAATGTTAGGAATAAGGTGTCTCAACCTTGGATAATTCCTATTCTTATTATTTGTTTTGTAAATGTATTTTTTGTAAATAATGTAATTAAGTGTGAGTGTACATGTCTAATTGGCATGTTGATGTGTCACTCCACTTGATGTGTCGACATCTTGTGTGTAAGGAGATCATGACTGAAATGGTCATGACAGATTCCTATGACACGTAAGAACTATTTAAGGAATGTGCTATGATAGGTGTAAGAGCATCTTATGACTTGGGCCTATTTGGGTGCCCAAGAAGAAGTGGTCGGTGTGTGTAAGAGAATATGCCAAAAATAGGTTGGTATGACAGATTCTCTTACACTTCTCTTGTTACCATTATTTTTGGTGGATTCTATGACAAGCTGTCATAGTCTATTCTAGGGATGGATGCCTATTCTTGGGATTGCATGTAACAACTGTGTACATGTGGCTTTGTGCATGGGTCTTGGTGGTTGTGCCTATTTTTGGGTCTAGAGGAGTCTATATATATGATGCTGCTCCTATGGGAGAGATATAACAGAAATTTAAGTCTTGTTGGCTTTGTCTCTCATTTCCTGAAAGAACTTTCATTGCAAGTGTATTGTAATCTTTGTGTTGAAGATAATACATTGTGCAGGTTTTGGAGTGCTGGGGTTTTTTACCGAAAGGTTTTCCCCAAGGTATATCATTGTGTTATTCTCTATTTTTCTATATGCATTGTATGTGGTTGCAATATCTTTGTTAAAGTAGTTAACGAATCTAAAATTGTAAGGATTTATAAGAATTTGCACAATACTCTCCTATAGAGATTAGCATAGGAAGCTATTTCAACACCTGAGTTTCCTTACATTTATGAGAGGAAATGGAGTGGATTGTGTCTCTTGTGTTGTAGAGCCTGTGAAACTACTTTGCAAAAGAGGAGGGATGGGTGAGGCTTTTTTTGATATGTGGAGAAGTGGATCAAAGATTTGTTGTATGATGGGGGTGTATACTTCTACAGGGATCCAGATGTTGTTGATGGGAATGTGAGGTTGGAGATATGGTGGAATGGGAGTACC
This sequence comes from Chamaecyparis obtusa, assembly GCA_027943335.1. Lineage (NCBI taxonomy): Eukaryota > Viridiplantae > Streptophyta > Pinopsida > Cupressales > Cupressaceae > Chamaecyparis > Chamaecyparis obtusa. The sequence continues at coordinate 144,448 of BSBK01006252.1, forward strand.
CTCTTGTGTGAAGTTAGCCTGCATGTTTTCTTGATTCTGAGCAGTGAGTGCACTAACCACTTCTGCATTCCCTGAATGATTCATAAATGTTTCTATCACAAAAGGAGCTGAGGGGATATTGGGATCATCCCATGCATTACTAGTTTTTTGAATCTAGGGATCATAAGCTACCATCGTACTGGTAGAAATGTTGGGATCAGATGTGCTGGGGACTTGATAAGGATCCATGTTCCTTCATTTTCTAGATCTTATCTTGACAGACATGGAGTGGAGATGCAGATGCTAGATGGATGCAAGATGTTCCTAAAAGACTCTAAAGAATGATGGATGCAAGCCTAGGAAACTTCTAAGGATGGTGGATTTCTAGAATGCAATGCAAGGATTGGTGAGATTCTTGGATTTGGATCAAGGATTGTGGAAAATTGGTGGAAGATGGGGACAGATTGGTGAAAATGCTTGGCAATGACGGGGGCCTGGTAGGATGCTCTAATTTGGATCAAGATTTGGTGGGTGATTGGTGGGATACTGGTGGAAGATTACTAAGTGTCAATAAATGAGCTGTTATTTTCCTGATGGAGGATCAATGATAGGATTTGGTTAACCAAGGATAAACTAATGATCTTTGGTCAACTAGATTCTTATCAATGCAAGCCAATCTCTTGCTCGAGATGATGAGGCTATGCAAGGACAAGTTGGATTTCTGATGTGGGATAGGGGATGAAAACAAATCAAAGGTGTTGAACACTAAGTTTTTTTGGATTTGGATCTTTGGATTTGGTGCAAGGATTGGTGAAGTTGACTTGGATGATGGATGTTGGATTTTGGATCAAGGATTTGGGATTCTAATTGTGGATTGTTGATGGAATGATGGTGAAGGATGATGGAATTATGCTTATTTCTAAGGGGATGACTTAGATAGAACTAAAATAGATGACCTATGATGCTGCTAGAAAGATGATGACAAATGCAACTAAGAATTTTTCTAGGATGCAACTAAGGATTGTTGGTGATGTAAGGATGAAACTAAGATGAAACTAGGATGAAGGATTGTCGAGATAGGACATTGGATTCTGAAGGAAAAGTGGATATGTGATGAATCCAGTGAATCTCCTCTTTCAATATTGACATAGCAATGGTTAAATTGGAACTGATATGCAAATTGTTTGACTCTGGAGTTGTAGCCCACATTTCAAGCTTTTCCTGGTATTTTTCTTTGTCTTAGGTTGCTTGCACAAAAGATAGATGGCTTTTAAGATTTATCTATGCAACTTTCTTCTCTCAATAGGCTTGGGTTTTGGGAAGTTTAGCCTTTGGGTGTGTTGCCCCACTTTTCACCCTCTAACCATGCTATTAAAAGTGGAAGTATTTGATGTCAAGTCAGATTTAGTCATGTCTGAGTCTAAGTCTAGGTTTCCTTTAGGATAGGTTGTCCTTGCCGGGTTTCCCTACCATTGCCTTCTTCTTTTCAAGCTGGGTGGGTTATTTGGAAGTCTTGTCATAATGGGTAGGTGATAGACCCCAACCTGGCAAGGATATCATGCTCCCATTGATGATCTCTTTCAGATGGAATGGTGATTGAAGTCATGATCTCAGGACACTCATAAGAAATCAAAAATCAAAAGATTCTTCATATGGATGATGTAGTGACAAAGCTGGCATTGTACTATTCAGAGAATTCCACTCCTTATAATAGACTGTATAAAGCATTGAATTCAAGTTCCTTTTATGGGTCTTAGAAAGGCTATATAAACCTTGCCAAATGGAAATTTTCATGTTGAGTCATGAAGCCATGAAGGTTGAAATAAGTATAAAAATATAATAAAATTGCAGTAAAAGTGGTAGGGTGGTTGTTGGTAGGTTGCATGATCGCAAGATCAAAATAACTGCCTTGAGTTTATGTGACAAAGGCTAAAATGAACTATCGAGCAAGTTAACTAGTCGCATAATCGCATGAATGGAATAAAATCTATGCTATCATGCGACAATGGAGGTTCGGGAGGTAAGAAAAGTCAATGACAAGGGGGACTGGAAATAGATGGTGCCTCACTGGAGTTTGTGTGTGCCAATAATAGAGCGGTCACATGATCACATGAATTAAAAAATAGCTATGCGATCATGCGAAATGGAAGCCTGAGAAGGAAAGAAAAGTCAAAGACAAGAAAGATTAAATAAATGTGCCAACAGTGCAACCCTCGTACGCCAATAATGGAGTCCATGTGTACCAATTATGAAGCAGTCACATGATCACAAGAATTAAACAAATACTATGCGATCATGCGAAAAGTAAAAAAGGTGGGACCCACGTATGATAACAACGTAGGTGCGATGGTGAAAAGTTATAAGTCTGAGCTCGATGAAGATAATATTAAATATTATTTCATGCGCCAATGATAAAGCGATCACATGATTGCATAGATTAAAATATTGCTATGTGATCATGCGACAACGTAAGTCACCGAAGATGCTTGGTGGTAAAATGGGATCCTTCCACATGTCCAAGGTAGAGGCCGCACTTCATCAACAGTGCATCTGACGGCCCTCGCATAATCACTATTCCTGTCAAATGTTTTTACGATCATACGAGATGCATACACGTGTCTCTCGGTGGGGCCAAAAGGGTTTGTATGCGATACCAAATCAACGGTAGTTGCTTTATCGCTAAGCCATGGGAGATTCATTGCAATCATGAGAGATGTGTACACGTGTCTCTTGGTGGGGCCAAAAGAGTTTGTATGTGATACCAAATCAACAATAGTTGCTTTGTCGCTAAGCCGTGGGAGATTCATTGTGAACTTGCAAGATGAATCCACGTGTCCCTATGGGTCCAAGGAAAGTTTCTTGCCATGGTAATCTTTTGAGATATGAAATCTACGATTCCCATTTTTTCTTTATTATGTCACCTTTGCTTAGCGGGTTAACAGGATCTAGCCACGTATTCAGGTGGGCCTCCCTAATGTTAAGCGTAGCCGTTTAGGTGTGTGGTCACATGATCACATGACTAAGAGAACACCCATGTGATCATGTGACAATGGAAGACTAAAGGCTTGATGCAGTGTGAAGGTTGAACCTTTATGAACAGGGGATATGTTACTCTAATCGGAAGAATTGAATTATTTTAGATTCATTTCAAAAATACAAAGAGCGAATATTGGTAATATCAATTTTGTCATGATTATGAGCTGGCAACTGTTCGAAGGATATCATCAGGCGTTATGAGGGATATTTTAAATTAAATCACAGTGATTCAAATACCTATTCAAGTCATCTTATTGAGAAAAGGAAGATGAAAGGGAAAAGTAAATTTCTTTCCTCTTCCTTATGTGTTGAAACCATTCAATTCTGTGCCTTTTGGTATTCATGAAAACTAAAAGATCATGAGTTCTTATGAACTCTATGTATTGTAAAACTCTATATATACTGCTAAGAAAATCAATGCAAAGGTCGGCAAGCTGGTGAATATAGCAAAGTAATTCTATTTACTGAGTCATTCTTCTTGTTTGTTGTTCCATAGATAGTTTCTTTTGCATGATGAATAGAATGAATAGTTGCATGCAGAGCTGCATTTTCTTACTAGATTCTACTTCATGTTAGGAAGTGTAGTGGGAGTGATTCTATTCACTTTTTGTGTATAACTCTTTGTCTATTCATTCATCATTTTAGTTGCATTTTTTAATGGAAAGCACATTTATATTCTGATACTGTGATGTCTTCCTGAATTCTATTTCTTGCTAAGTAATTGCAGTACCGGTGATTCTATTTACCAATCATGATATAAGTCTATTTCTATTCACCAAGTAGAACCTGTTTTCATATAGAATAGGATAGAATTAGTTAGATGTCAAAATCATGTGATGATCTATGGTCAACATTCTATTGGAGGTTGTAGATTATCTTCATATATCCTTGCCTAAGTTTTTTGTCTCTACAAGCAATTTGGTTAAAAACACATAAGAGACAACCTGGTGGTTAAGATAGAACATATTCATTACATATCATACACAATCAGGGAGTTGTACCTATTAATTTATAAGAGGGCAGTGATAGAAGACTTACACTGACCCATTTGTTGGTGGACATCCTTTTGTTCTCTCACCTTGGGTGTATAGAGAGTCAAAGATTGAAAATCTTAAGAGAGGACAAACTGTTAACCAACAATTTTTGGCGACTCCACTAGGGAGGACTTTAGAAAGAAGAAAAAATTAAAAGTTTTTCTCAGAATTTTAGGCACGCTGGATTCCAAGTTTACCAAGAGTGTGAAATAGAAGGGAAAGATTGATCCGGTCTATGAAGAACTCAAAGCAGTCAATTTCCCTATCGTTGAAGATATTTTTCAGGAAAGGAAGAGAAAAGGCAAGGGAAACTAAAAATAAGAAGCCTACTAATTTTTAGTCATCTACAGTATTTCCTTTGAGACCAAAAAGAAGCAAGTCTTCTGCTCCTCCTATTGGTAGAATTCCTATTTCTACCACTTGCAATTCATTGTTATTGCACGGTAGTGCACTTCCCCTCTCAGTTTCAATTTAGGCAGTTGCACAAAATACAAGGCTAGCAACTATGGCTATTCCTTAGGGAAATGCTATCGGACCATTGAATCTTACAACAAATCATGACTTGCCAAAGGCCTCCAGAAAGAACTTCCCTAGATTCAATGGTGATGGCTCAGTGTCAGCTGAACAACATCTAAGTTCTTTCCAGAAAGCATGTAGTGTAGTGAATCCTCAGCATGAGGATGTTGTAGTCAGGATGTTTGTGGACACTTTAGTGGATGATGCAGTAGATTGGTTCTAGGATTTACCCACAGGCTGTATTACTAGTTGGAATGCCATGAAACAAAGATTTGAAGGAAGATACAAGAGCACTGAAGATGCTCAGGTTCTCTTGTTACAATTAGCCCAAATTAAGAAAGAACCATCCATCTCTATGAGAGATTTTAATGCAAAATTTAATAAACTTATTAAAAGAATACCATCTACTAGTGCTCCAATAGGAGACAATCAAAAAACTTTCTACATCAGTTCCATGCCTCCTGAACTTGGTTATCAACTAAGAAGGGCTAGTGTGGCCACTTTATAAGCTACAAAAACTCTTGCAGTAGAGATGGAGGATGACATGATAGCCTCTAGGAAATGGAAGAAAGAGTATCATACTCAATCTTCAAGCAATACAACAAGTACTTCAAACAGTACTGAGGCTATGTTACAAAAGTTGTCCAATGAGCTGATTACATTAAAGAAACAAGTTCCTAGACTAGCTCATTCATTATATCAGCCTTATCAAGAAGGACCAATATATCAAGGAGGAAATAAGAACTTGTAGCTCCCTGCCCCTTAGCAAAGATTAGCTATTGAAGCTGCTCCTAAAGGTCAGACTTCTTGTGCCTTTCATCTCATAGCAGATCATGATGGTAATACCTGTGAAGACATGATCAGATATTTACAGATGAGAGGAGAAGAAGTGCAAAGAATTGAATATCCAGAAGATGATGATGATCATGCTCCTCATGGCGACTCCCTAAATTTGTATTGTGAGTATGAATCAGATTCAGAAAATGGAGGAAATTGTTTTGCCACCTTGGAAGGACCTCAGCTAACGGTGATGACTAGAAGTCAAAAAAATAAGAGTCAAGTTTCTAATGCTGCTCCTGCTAAGAATCTAGCACCTTCTCATAAGGCGAATAAAGACAAGAATGCAGCATCAAGTTCTTCACAAAAGGATCTAAAAGATAAGTCATCTACTTCTTTTGATATTATAAAATTTTGTGAGGAAACTAAGATTCAAATAACTACCATGGATTATTTAAAATCTAATCTAGATCAATTGCAAAGACTAGTAGAATTTTGTAAAAGTAAGGAGAATGTTCTTATTAATGCTAATGTTCATGATAAAAATCAGACCAGTAATAGCAAAGAGAATTCAATAAATGATGATTTTTCAATTCCAAGATTGTTTCATGAAGAAGAATCTATTGTCCATCCTACTTGTTCTAGTAAAAAACTAGAGCCTTTCTATGTATCACTTTTTATCAACAAAAATAAATTGATTAATTGCATCATAGATTCGGGAGCTTCAGACAATGTGATGCCTGGTTCAATTGCTAAAGCTTTAGGATTGCCTTTAACTAAAGTCTTTGGCATATGTTATTCTATGGATGCTAAACAAATGCCCTTAATTGGTCAAATTAAAGATGCTCAAGTTGCCTTAGCTGCCTATCCCTCTAAGAGATTGAAGCTCACAATCCTTGTTGCTGATATCCTTGAGAGTTATGGAATGCTACTTAGTAGAAGTTTCTGCAAAGACTTGGGAGGAGAAATCAAGTTAGATTGGACATCTGCCTATATTCAAGTAGGAAATAAAAAGGTGAAGTTGGAACCGGAAGGAAAAGCAAAATTCACTATATTAAAGTTAGATGATCCTAGGTCACAAATTCTTTATCAAGAAATGCAATTTGGAAACTATATGATATCCTATAATGGCCCTGATGTTCAAGAAGAGAGAAGAAGCAAAAACTGAGCAATTATGGACATTAGAGTTTGATGGAAGTTGTGCTAAGGATGGTTTAGGTGCTGGAATAGTTTTGATAGCCCCTAATGGAGAAATTGCTTGCCTGGCTTATAAATTGAATTTTAAAAATACCAATAATATTGTAGAATATGAGGCCCTTCTCCTTGGTATAGAGGCAGCTAAACAAAAAGGAGTTAAATTGCTCAAAGTTCAAGGGGATGCTGAATTGGTGGTGAGACAAGTAAGAAATTAGTACTTTGTGAAAAATAATAGATTGAAAAATTATAGAAATAAATTATGGGATGAAATAGAAAGTCTAGATGCCTTTTCAATAATTTTGGTCCCAAGAGATCAAAATTCCAAGGCTGATTCTCTAGCAATTTCTGCATCTCTACTCTTGCCTCATCCTGACTTCAAGAATCAAGTATACAGAATGGAGGTCCTATTCAGACCTAAGGTGTCTGATAATGAAGAATCTTGGCCAGTATTTGAAGATGACAAGCATATTCATCAGTTTTTAGAAGGAACAAGCCCCTTTGCCAATATGTGTTTTGAAAATGACAAAGAAGAGCAGTCACCAATTAATGAAGAAGAATTAAAATCAAGTATCATTCAATTGAAAGAAAATAGAATTCCTTCTCATTTTGTGTCATTAGAAAAACTCTTTGATAAACATGATGCCTATATAAAGAGAGAGAGAGAGATAAGAAAGAAAAAACTTGTGGAGAATTTGACGGGATCAACATAGGAACTGAGGACAGTCCTAGAATGATCAACATTGGAAAATGCTGCACTCTTGAGGAAGGAATGAAAATCAGAGAATTGTTGATTGAATTCCAAGATGTTTTTGCTTGGAGCTATGAGGATTTAAAGAATTTAATGAATGGAAAATTCAGGCATACTATCCCTCTTAAATCTGGAGCATCACTTGTCAAACAAAAATAGAGAAATTATAATCCTCTAGTGGAAGGGGCAATTTTCAAAGAAATAGATAAAATGCTAAAAGCTAAGATCATTTATCCCATCCATCATTCCACTTGGGTAGAAAACATTGTTCCTGTGAGGAAAAAGAATGGAGAAATGAGGATTTGTGTTGATTTTAGAAATCTGAACCAAGCTTCCCTCAAGGATAACTATGCTCTACCAAACATGGATCATTTGTTGCAAACTGTTGCAGGGTTAGAGATGATTGTTGGAAATATTCAAGAATTAACCAAGTTACTGAGAGGGGAGGGGTGAATCAGTAACTTCAAAATTTTCTTTCAATATCAGATGTATTAACATATAGTTCACTTTATCCTTTTGCATATAGAAAGCATGAAACTTAAAAGCATTCACAACAATGACACACAGATTTGGTTACCCAGAAACCTTCCAAAAGAAAGTAAAACTAGGGTGGGGATGAAACCCACAAAGCTTTAATACTGCAATATAAAGTTGGCTGGTTAAGGCTTACATTGATCACTTTTGATGATCTGCCCTACTAGGAGCAATAAGGATTGCTAAATCCACCCTGTTAAAGGATTTTTACAAACTTACAAAAGAAGTATGTACTCGGTAAAGAGATTTTACAAAAGACTGTCAAGTCTACCTGGTTAGAGGATTTTAGTACTGATTCACTGGTTAAAATAAAACAGTATATCTCTTACTTTGCAACTGGACTTGCTGATTGAGATTCTTTGATGTATTGATCACTTTCTGTGATGGATAGATCTTTGCTACTTCTTATACTGTTGTAGCCCTTTGTAATTCGCTAGTTTCTGCCTTTCTTTTTATCTCTTCTTTTTTTTCACATTCATACTACTTGGTATTTGTAGAACATTGTTTATATACAAGTCTAAACAATTAATTACAATTACAAAGTTGGCTTGACAAATAAACATAAGTGCTACTAAGTCAGCCCAAGTATGGTTACACAGTTCCTGCAAACTAACTCGGTGACTTTCTGATACTCGACGTCCACTGCATGACTCGGCATCATCATGCACTCAGTAGAAGTGAAGGCTCGGTTCATACTAATCACTTGGTAAGTTTCAAACTCAGTAAATACTTGTGACTCGGTAGACATAATGTCACTTGGTTTACACTGTCCTGCTCGGTTTGCACTATTCTGCTCGGTTTGCACTGTTCTGCTCGGTTTGCACTATTCTGCTTGGTTTGCACTCAGAATGCAAATAAGTGTTGTCACTAGTGGCAATCCTGCTTAATGCCAACAATCTCCCCCTTTGGCATTAGTGACAAAAACACTTATTGCCCAAAACTTATATACATGAACCATGCTGAGATTTATTTTGATTTTTCAAAATTTGTCTTTGTCATAGGGCTTTATAAATTATCTCCCCCTTTCAATGCAATCTCCCCCTTTCAATGCACTAACTTTTTCTTCTATACATATCTCCCCCTTTTTGATGATAATGCCAAAGGTGTATATACAAGTATTTTACAGGGAGAATCCAAAATTTGATAGAAAAATAGAATGTACCTTCATTATCAGTGCCAGGGTTCTGTCCCAATTTTCTTGCAGAATCTTGCATGTTTGGATTGCAATTTGGACTTTTGCAGAGAGTGCAATCATGTGATCTACTATTGAGAACTGATTGTCATGAATTAATGTTTTGTAATGTTCAATGTGCTTATACATTGTATTCATGATGGGAAGGATCATGTTTTGAATGTCTAGCAGTGTGGACCAGATCCTTGTGTCTTCTTTCAGTAGTTCTGACTGCATATTTGATAGGAATGAGATTTTCATGTGATGAGCAGAGTTTGAACTTGGTTCAAGTTGTAGCTTCAGTATGCAAATCTTCAAATCCTCATCAATTTTATTCATTTTATTCTTTACATCCTTGGTGAACTCGGCAACATTGCATAGTTTGGCCAAAAGAGAGGTAACATTCGAATAGGAAGATTCAATGTTTGTCAAAACTGAAGATAATTCTGCTTGATTAATAGCTATGTGCTGAGCAATGATGTGTGTTCCAAACTTTAGTTTAGCATCAGTAATGCTGCTTACTTTCATGCCTCTACTATCCCACTTGGCTAGAGTTTTCTTCTCCAGTTCCGGCCGACCTAGGGTTTTGGTAGATTTAACTTTGTTTAACATGGGAAGACCGGTGATTTGGTGAATCATCTTCTTAGTGATCTCTATGGGTTGCTCAAGCCAAATCTTGCCTTCATGTACATGGCTGAGAATGTATCTAACCCATTTCTCCTGAAAGTTTCGAGGTAAATGTGTAATGTGAACTAATCCCTTGTCTTCCAGATGTTTGTGCTCTGGTTTTAGAACACCATTCACACATAGTTCCTCATGCACAATATCTAGCTCTAGGTTTCTCATCTCTTGAATTGCACAATTGAAATGATTGCAAATATCGTTAACAAGTAGTACCTTAGGAGGAATCTGAGATTGAGCTCCATTCAGGTCTAGGGCTACTGTAATTGCAGGTACGAGTTTGAAATCTGGTGCTCTCCATTCCCCTTGGATTATCATTTATGTTCCTTTCTTCGCTGAAGCGCTGGATGATGCCATGGTAGCTCACAGAGAATTCTTTTCGCAAAAGTATTTGAATCGCTTGATTGCTCTGGAAATTTTCTGCTCTCAAAATGCTAAAGTTCGCGGTGAAGAATGAGTTTGATTTCTTGCCTTTTGTTTACAACTCTGTCATTAATGCTTAGTAGAAATTAGGGTATGAATTCTGACAGACTGTCACCCACTATGAATTAATTGCTTGGTAAAGACTTCGCAACTCGGTGAACTTGAGAATTCATATTGCTCCGACCTTGCTTGGTAATCATATTAGATAGCTCCTGACCTCACTCGGTGAAAACTGATACTGACCTTCCTGTGATCTTATTGCATCTTGTATGCCAATTTAGATCTTTCTTTTAATTCAGTTCTGGAACTGCTTGAAATTTGTCTATGAGAATACAGTTCCAGTGCTTTCTTGGGAATTTAGTTTGAGTCAGTAGAGCCACCCATTCCATTACTTGGACTGGTTTGCTTGGTAGGTTTAGGAATCCACTATTGTCTCATCTGTTTCCTGACCTTAGTTGCTTCATTCTTCTTTCCATCTTCAACTTCACTAGCATTCATGCAATTTTGGGCTATATGACCGAGTTTGGTGCATTTGAAACATCTTATTGTAGTATCTCTTTTCCTTAGATGATGTTTTATGCAGTTCATGCCAATGTGTCCATATTGTCCACAGTAATGACATCTACACCAAGTGTTGTAATCCCATCCAAACATTGCTTTCATAATTTGTTCTGCTGGATTGAATGTTTTGGATCTGCACTCAGATGCCTTGTGACCTTTTTTGTTGCATTTGTGACAATTACCTTTGAATCTTGGTTTTTCCCTGCATTCATTTGCTTTGTGACCATGCTGATTGCAGTTGTAGCATTTTCCATTGAATTCTACTTTTTCATTGCTCCAACATTTATTTGAAGTATGTAATTTTTTTCCACAATGATTACAAGTAGGTTTCTGATTCCTTTGAGTACCTTTCTTAGAACATTCACCTTCTCCTTTGTATCCAAGTCCTGCTTTTCCTTTTTGCCTATGAAGATTTTGATCATACAGCTGATTTAAGTCTTCTTGGCTCTTCAGCATTCTTTCATTGATTTGTTTTTCGGTGTTTAGGTCATCCACCAATCTTAGATTGATTTGCTTTTCAAATCTTAGTTCTTCTCTTGTGCTTTCTATTTCTGATCTTAGAGTTAGAATTTTCTCATTTGTATGGGAGATCTGATCAATTAGGTTTTCTAGCTGAAGGGTTTTATTTTGGACTTCATTGTTCCTTCCATCTAATTCATCTTTCAACTTGTTTCTTTGTTCTAAGATCTCACAAAATCTTGTTGAGTGTAGTTCTTGTTCTCTTTTTAATTTTCTCACTTCTTCCTACAGAGACCCATTCTTTTCTAGGAGTTCTTTGACAACATTGTTTGCTTTATCTGAGCTATTTGAGGGAAAAAGATCTTCAATCTTTTCTTCAATGTAATTATGGTCATTCATCTGATTTGAAAGTTCCTTCCTTCTTCTTAGGGATTGGGAAAGATGTTCTTTTGCTTCTTTAAGTTTAGCTATGGCCATTTCCAGATCTAGCTTTTCATTTTCAATCACCTTGTTCAGTTTGAATACCTCCATTATCTTGGATCTTTGCTCAAGCTAGTTAAGCTTTATCTTGAGAACCAATACAGCTCTGATACCAATTGTTGGAAATATTCAAGAATTAACCAAGTTACTAGAGGGGAGGGGTGAATCAGTAACTTTAAAAAAAAATTTCAATATCAGATGTATTAACATATAGTTCACTTTATCCTTTTGCATATAGAAAGCATGAAACTTAAAAGCATTCACAACAATGACACATAGATTTGGTTACCCAGAAACCTTTCAAAAGAAAGTAAAACTGGGGTGGGGATAAAACCCACAAAGCTTTAATACTGCAGTATAAAGTTGGCCAGTTAAGGCTTACATTGATCACTTCTGATGATCTGCCCTGCTAGGAGCAATAAGGATTGCTAAATCCACCCTGTTAAAGGATTTTTACAAACTTACAAAAGAAGTATGTACTCGGTAAAGAGATTTTACAAAAGACTGTTAAGTATACCTGGTTAGAGGATTTTAGTACTAATTCACTGGTTAAAATGAAATAGTATATCTCTTACTTTGCAACTGGACTTGCTGATTGAGATTCTTTGATGTATTGATCACCTTCTGTGATGGATAGATCTTTGTTGCTTCTTATACTGATGTAGCCCTTTGTAATTTGCTAGTTTCTGCCTTTCTTTTTATCTCTTCTTTTTTTTCACATTCATACTACTTGGTATTTGTACAACATTGTTTATATACAAGTCTAAACAATTAATTACAATTACAAAGTCAGCTTGACAAATAAACATTAGTGCTACTAAGTTGGCCCAAGTATGGTTACACGGTTCCTGCAAACTAACTCGGTGACTTTCTGATACTCGACGTCCATTGCATTACTCGGCATCATCATGCACTCGGTAGAAGTGAAGGCTCGGTTCATATTAACCACTCGGTAAGTTTCAAACTCGGTAAATACTTCTGACTTGGTAGACATAATGTCACTCAGTTTACACTGTCATGCTCGGTTTGCACTGTTCTGCTTGGTTTGCACTGTTCTACTCGGTTTGCATTGTTCTACTTGGTTTGCACTATTCTGCTCGATTTGCACTATTCTGCTCGGTTTGCACTGTTCTGCTCAGTTTGCACTCAGAATGCAAATAAGTGTTGTCACTAGTGGCAATCCTGCTTAATGCCAACAATGATGTCCATGTTAGATGGTTTTTCAGGATATAATCAGATACAAGTAGATGAAGCAAATAAGTATAAAATAGCATTCACAACACCTTGGGGCACATTTTCTTATAATAGAATGCCTTTTGGGTTAATTAATGTAGGTGCAACCTTTCAAAAGGCTATGGGTTTATCTTTTGGTGATCTTAAAAATAAAATTATTGTGATCTACCTTGATGACTTGACTATTTTCTCCAAGAAGAGGAAAGATCACCTAGGAGATCTGACCAAGGTTCTGCAAAGATGTAGAGATCAAGGCATATCCTTGAACCCAAAGAAATCAATGTTTTGTGTCACTGAAGGTAAGCTTCTTGGTCACATTATTTCTCAAGAAGGAGTCAAAATTGATCCTGATAGAGTTAAAGCCATTCAGTAATTAAGTTTACCTTTGAGTAAGACTGGTGTTAAATCCTTCTTTGGACAAGTGAATTTTCTGAGAAGATTTGTACCTGATTTTTTTGAGATTGTGCAAAGCATAGTTGACATGATGAAAGGAAATCAAACATTTAAGTGGACTAATGATGGTAAAAGAGATTTTAAGGATATAAAGAATGCCATTGCAAATGCTCCTATCTTGGTTCATCCTGATTATACTAAAGAGTTCATTATATACTGCTATGCATCTGAACACACCATGTTAGCAATATTAATGCAAGAGAATAAGGAAGGTATACAAGCTCCTATTGCCTTCATGAGTATGCCCTTAAAGAATCAAGAGCTGAAGTATTCTCAAGTTGAAAAGCATGCTTATGCAGTGGTGAGAGCATTAAAGAATTTTAGATTTTACATCTTGCATTCACATTCAGTCATCCATGTGCCTGATGCTGCTGTAAAAAGTGTGTTAACACAGCAAGATGTTGGATGTAACAATAGAGGAGCTTGGATTGCAAAGGTCCAGGAGTATGATATAGATGTTAGGCCAACAAAACTCATAAGAGGGAATGCTCTTTGTAGGGCCATAGCAAAGAACCAGCAAGCTGAAGAAGATGATCACAGAGTGCTCATGGTAAGTCTGCAAGATCCTTGGTTCTCAAACATTGCATATTTTTTGACTTATGGTGAATGTCCAGATGGATTAACTACTAAAAAAAAGAGGAATTTAAAGAATAAATCCTTGAAGTATGTTATACATGATGATGTTTTATATAAGAAAGCAATTGATGGTACTTTCCTGAGATGTGTTGATAAAGATCAGCAGGAAAAGTTATTGAAATCTTTCCATGATGAAGCATGTGGAGGTCACTTCTCATCCACTGTGATAGCTTTCAAGATTCTAAGGTAGTGCTATTATTGGCCTGGCATGTTCAAATACTCATATAAGTGGGTTAAAAATTGTGAGAAGTGTAGGATGTTTGCAAGCAAACCACAGTTGGCTGCATTACCCCTGAGACCGGTGGTGATAGATGCTCCTTTTCAGCAGTGGGGTTTGGACTTTGTAGGACCTATCAATCCTCCTTCAAGTCAAGGACATTCATACATCTTGATCACCACTGATTACTTCAGCAAATGGGTGGAAGCTAAACCAATGAAGAAGACTACTTCAGAAGTAGTATGTGAATCCATTAAAGAACAAATACGGGTAAGATTTGGAGTTCCCACAAAATTGATATTGGATAATGCTTCTTACTTTTCATCCTCAGAAATGGTTGCCTTTTTTTATGATCATGGGATTCAAATAGGACACTCTTCTGATTATTTTCCTCAAGGTAATGAGCAGGCTGAGTCAAGTAATAAAAATTTGATTAATATTTTGAAGAAGTTAGTTGCTGATAATCAGAGAGATTGGCACAAAAAGATATATGATGCTCTTTGGGCAGATAGAACCACTCCTAAAAGAGCCATTGGTATTTCTCCTTTTGATTTGGTGTATGGAGTAGAGGCCAACTTACCATTTCCATTAGAACTTGTTCCTTGTAAACTGAAAACCGCAACTGAGGATAATGTTTTCAAGGATGGATTGGAAAAAAGGATCCTGTATTTAACTAGGCTGCAGGAAGAAAGGGAAGATATGGTTGAGAGGATCACTGAACATCAGAACTGAGTCAACAAGTTGTTTGACAAAAGGGCAAGGCCAAGAAAATTCATGGAAGGTGATATGGTGCTATTGTGGGATAAGAGACATGAACCTAAAGGAATGCATTCTAAGTTTCAATCCTTGTGGAAAGGTCCATTCTAGATTGTGCAAGTGAATCAGAATAACTCATTCAGATTGGCATATCCTTCCGAAGAGTCCCTGACATGTTCCTATAATGGGCAGGATTTGAAGCTATATCAGATGCATAATTGAAGAAGCAGGTAACCCCTGCGTAGTAGTTAGTTTGGTAGGTTTTCTTTTTGTGTCATAGTTTAGTGGTTGTCTTTCTTTTTGCTTCTGCTTTCCTTAAGTTTAGTTTTCTTGTGGTCAAGTTGTCAGTTATTTTGCAGAACCAGAGATTGCTAGAGTTCTTTTAAGCATTGTAATGCTTAAATCCCCAGTCGGAGCTAGCTGTTGCCCCACTTTTCACCCTTTAACCATGTTGTTAAAAGTGGAAGTATTTGATGTCAAGTCAGATTTAGTCATGTCTGAGTCTAAGTCTAGGTTTCCTTTAGGATAGGTTGTCCTTGCCGGGTTTCCCTGCCATTGCCTTCTTCTTTTCAAGCTGGGTGGGTTATTTGGAAGTCTTGTCATAATGGGTAGGTGATAAACCCCAACCTAGCAAGGATATCATGCTCCCATTGATGATCTCTTTCAGATGGAATGGTGATTGAAGTCATGATCTCAGGACACTCATAAGAAATCAAAAATCAAAAGATTCTTCATATGGATGATGCAGTGACAGAGCCAGCATTGTACTATTCAGAGAATTCCACTCCTTATAACAGGCTGTATAAAGCATTGAATTCAAGTTCCTTTTATGGGTCTTAGAAAGGCTGTATAAACCTTGCCAAATGGAAATTTTCATATTGAGTCATGAAGCCACGAAGGTTGAAATAAGTATAAAAATATAATAAAACTGCAGTAAAAGTGGTAGTGTGGTTGTTGGCAGGTCGCATGATCATAAGATCAAAATAACTACCTTGAGTTTATGCGACAAAGGCTAAAATGAACTATCGCGCAAGTTAACTAGTCACATAATCACATGAATGGAATAAAATCTATGCAATCATGTGACAGTGGAGGTTCGGGTGGTAAGAAAAGTCAATGAAAAGGGAGACTGGAAATAGATGGTGCCTCACTGAAGTCCATGTGCACCAATAATAGAGCGGTCGCATGATCGCATGAATTAAAAAATAGCTATGCGATCATGCGAAATGGAAGCCTGGGTAGGAAAGAAAAGTCAAAGACATGAAAGATTAAATAAATGTGCCAATAGCACAACCCATGTACACCAATAGTGGAGTCCACGTGTACCAATGATGAAGCGGTCGCATGATCACAAGAATTAAAAAAATACTATGCGATCATGCGAAAAGTAAAAAAGGTGGGACCCACATATGCTAACAGTGCAAGTGTGATGGTGAAAAGTTATAAGTCCCAGCTGGATGAAGATAATATTAAATATTATGTCATGCGCCAATGATAAAGCGGTGGCATGATCACATAGATTAAAATATTGCTATGCGATCATGTGACAACGTAAGTCACCAAAGATGCTTGGTGGTAAAATGGGATCCTTCCACGTGTCCAAGGCAGAGGCCGTACTTCATCAACAGCACATCCAATGGCCCTCGCATAATCACATTTCCTGTCAAATGTTTTTGCGATCATGTGAGATGCATACACATGTCTCTCGGTGGGGCCAAAAGGGTTTGTATGTGATACCAAATCAATGGTAGTCACTTTGTCGCTAAGCCATGCGAGATTCATTGTGATCATGAGAGATGTGTACATGTGTCTCTTGGTGGGGCCAAAAGAGTTTGTATGTGATACCAAATCAACAGTAGTCCCTTTGTTGCTAAGCCCTGGGAGATTCATTGCAAACTTGCGAGATGAATCCATGTGTCCCTGTGGGTCCGAGGAAAGTTTCTTGTGGTGGTAATCTTTTGAGATACAAAATCTACGATTCCCATTTTGTCTTTATTACATCACCTTTGCTTAGTGGGTTAATAGGAACTAGCCACGTATTCAAGTGGGCCTCCCTAATGTTAAGCGCAGCCATTTAGGTGTGTGGTTGCATGATCGCATGACTGAGAGAACACCCATGCGATCATGTGACAATGGAAGACTAAAGGCTTGATGCAGTGTGAAGGTTGAACCTTTATGAATAGGGGATATGTTACTCTGATCGAAAGAATTGAATTATTTTAGATTCATTTCAAAAATACAGAGAGCAAATATTGGTAATATCAATTCTTTCATGATTATGAGCTGGTGACTATTCGAAGGATATCATCTGTCATTATGAGGGATATTTTAAATTAAATCACAATGATTCAAATACCTATTCAAGTCATCCTATTGAGAAAAGGAAGATGAAAGGGCAGAGTAAATTTCTTTCCTCTTCCTTATGTGTTGAAACCATTCGATTCTGTGCCTTTTGGTATTCATGAAAACTGAAAGATCATGAGTTCTTATGAACTCTATGTATTGTAAAACTCTATATATACTGCTAAGAAAATCAATGCAAAGGTTGGCAAACTGGTGAATATAGCAAAGTAATTCTATTTATTGAGTCATTCTTCTTGTTTGTTGTTCCATAGATAGTTTCTTTTGCATGATGAATGGAATGAACAGTTGCATGCAGAGCTACATTTTCTTACTGGATTCTACTTCATGTTAGGAAGTGTAGTGGGAGTGATTCTATTCACTTTTTGTGTATAACTCTTTGTCCATTCATTCATCATTTTAGTTGCATTTTTTAATGGAAAGCACATTTATATTCTGATACTATGATGTCTTCCTGAATTCTATTTCTTGCTAAGTAATTGCAGTACCGGTGATTCTATTTACCAATCATGATATAAGTCTATTTCTATTCACCAAGTAGAACCTGTTTTCATATAGAATAGGATAGAATTAGTTAGATGTCAAAATCATGTGATGATCTATGGTCAACATTCTATCGGGGGTTGTAGATTATCTTCATATATCCTTGCCTAAGTTGTTTGTGTCTACAAGCAATTTGGTTAAAAACACATAAGAGACAACCTGGTGGTCAAGATAAAACATATTCATTGCATATCATACACAATCAGGGAGTTGTATCTGTTAATTTAGAGGGCAGTGATAAAAGACTTACACTGACCCATTTGTTGGTGGACATCCTTTTGTTCTCTCACCTTAGGTGTATAGAGAGTCAAAGATTGAAAATCTTAAAAGAGGACAAACTGTTAACCAATAGGGTGTTTGATCAAATTTGACATAACTTGGAGAGATTTTGATAATTGGATTGGGACAAAGCTTTGGGTATCTGATTTCAAGGGATTCTTCTGCAAGGTTTTCTGAGTATCTTGAGTCAAGTTGTAGATTAGTTTGATATTTCCAATGGCAAAGGGTAGACTTGACAAATACTTTCAAAACAACAATCTCACAAGGGACAAAGCAACCTTGTGGGATACAAGCAAGATGAAAAACCTCTGAATCTAAAAAATCTTTGAAAAGTATATATTCCAACAAGTGTTTTCACTAATTCTTTGACTATTCAATCACTTCAAGAAGATCTACCTAAAGGAAGGTGAGTATCAAAATCCTTTCCCATAACTTGATACCCCCTAAAATGGGATACATATGGTGAGTAGTCTTAAGGTGATCTGGTAAACCCCTTGGATCAGTCCTTGTACAAGGATTCTGATACCTTCGGATGTGGATAGGGTAGCCTCTATTTTAACAAGTTTGTAATTGTTCCATGGAGTCCCTCCAATTATTTTATATGTGCCTGACTCACTTAAGAGCCTAATTGACCATGCCAAAATAGTAGGGATTATTCACCTACCTGGGCTACCATCAATATGCCTCGCTTGAGCTTGAGGGGATATAAGCAATAGTTTTCTCAGTGTTTTATTTCTATATCAGTCAGGGAAGATACTGGTTTGAGGTCATTCTCCAAAGAGGAAGCACTTTTCTCCCAGGACAAGCCTCGCTAAATGTAAAACAAGTGAACTTGTCTGAGTTTAAGTGTTTTACATTACTAATATTAAAAAGGATTTTGTAGAAATGGGAAACTCCTAGATGCACATCATGAAGATTCTTTTCCCAAATTGATTTTAAGTGTGTTTGAATTGAAATCTCTAAAGACACAAGTGTTTAAAGCTTTGATTTGTTCTTTCTTCCTTCAAAAAGTAAATGTTTGAGCAATTACAAGTTCTTTGTTTAGGCATTCAAGATTGAGTTTGCGTGTTGCTTTATAACTTTGAAGTGTGCTTTGTTTTGACTTAAAATCATTCAAGATTGAGTTTGGTTTGAACTGAACTTGAAAGAGGAAGGAATAGAGATGATTTTCTTTCTCTTTTAAATCATTCAAGATTGTGTTTGATTTGGACTCAAAGTAAAAATGACTTCTTTGGACTTTTGAGTTTACATTCAAGAATTTTGTGTGTTAGTTTGTATTTTTTATACCCAAAAATGAGATTCCTAGATTGATTTGGTGCATGAAAAATTAGGAAAAATTCAAGATTTTGCAACAAGAGACATGTTCACATCAATAAAAAAGCTTTAGGACTGATTTAGGAAAGTTTTGAGACCTTTAGGAATGTTTAGGAACCAATTTGGAAAGATTAGTAAAGATTTTGTTTGATATTTGTTCCTAGTTTTTGCATTGAGACTTTTAACAAAACTTTGAGACATTGTAAATGAAGTTCTTTTTAGCTCTCTTTGATGCAATTGTGTTTGATTTAGGACCACTTAGGATGATTTTTGAGTTGATTAGGAACCACTTATATTTTCAATGCAAACATTATGTTCTCTTTATGATCCCAACACATGAAATGTTCCTACTTTGCATGAATGCATTCTAAAAGCCCTAGATTTGTATGGTTTGAAGTTCTTTTTATCCAACTGAAAGACTTTAGGGATGATGTTGATTTTTGTTAGGAACAATTAGGAATATTTTAAGGTTTTTAGGACTAATTAGGAACAATAGGAAACATTTGCAAATTGTTTGATTTTAGGCACTCAAGAGTTGTGTTTAGTGTTCGTTTTAAGCGACCAAATGAAATATTTGAAGTCCTAATTGATAAAATGAGTTAATGAGCCTTAGGGAATTATTTTTTTAGTGATTTTCATGCCTTCCAAGGGTACCTACAAAATATGGTGTCAAAAACTTGAAACAAGGAGTCAAAAGGGCCTTAAAACCCCTAGAAACCTCAAAAAAACAAGTTTTCCTTGGCCTAAAGCCTTACAAGACCCCCTTGTTTCCCACACAAGTAAATAGGGTAGGTTATTCTGATGGCTCTAAATTTTAAAAGTGTTTTTTGGGCTTAGTATGAGTAAGGATGGTTTCCAGTACGAGCAAACAAGGCCAGAGGGTCAAACAAGATAGAAACAAGCCAAAAATGGCTACTAGGACCCCATACAAGTAATGGGTGGTCCTAGTATGAGAATATAATTCCAAGGGGTTTACTCATATGATAATTCACCCAAAATAGGATGATATTGTTGAAAAAGTAAGTTTTTACTTGGAAAACCCTAAAAAATGCAATTTTGAAGGCGTGTAGGGTCCCACGAAGCATGCCAAAATGTGATCAGTGCAAAGGATAACCTATCTTGAAAGGATTATATAGTCAATAATTATTTAAACATCTTATATCTAACATATAAATAAAACCAAATGCAATACACTCAGATAGAGCCTAAACGGGAGCACCCTGTCACCGTTTGATTTGCTCTCACTTTAGGGATGTGGGTCTACTCTTGAATCACTTGGATCATATCCCTAATGATGATTAGGAGATATTAGGATTATTTAGGGACCATAAGAAGCCTATAGTGGCACAAAAATAGGTATAGAACACCCATTTTTCCCCTAAGGCCTTAAGGATCCTAGAAGCTCAATAATTCAATCTAAGCTAGGAATGATTATGCTAAGTTGATTTTAATCCAAAATAGATGTGATATGATGCAAGAAATCTTCATAAAACAATGAATGAAACTAAGATTTATCCATTAGTTCTATGCTAAGATGAGCTATGAAAGTATGAAAAATAATGAAATCTAACAATTAGTGTAAAGCTTTAAAGATCTAGAGCTATCCTAGAATTATAACATTACTATGCAATGAAAGGTGAATTGGTGTTTTTCTCTTAGGAAGTGAGGGTATTAATAGGATTTGGGAAGGGCTTGGGTTGGGAGGATGAGTTAGGGTTAGGGGTAAGGTTTGAGGTAGAGTAAGAGGTATGGTTTGGGGTATGGTAAGGTTTAGCTTAGGTTAGGGGTTGCTCACACATGTGTGAGCAACACTAGAGAAGTGTGCAAAGGGAACATGTGTGGAAGAAGAGACATGGGTCTCTTTATGAGGTTGTAAGAGGTCTTCAAGAGTGTGGAAGGCTTTGAATGAGTGTGTAAGGCTCATTGAGGGAAGGGTTTGACTAAAAAGTCAAGGAGACTTGGATTAGCTTAGGAAAAGTAGGTAATTTATCCTAAGTAGGTTTAGGAAAAGTTTAGGGAATACTGGAAGGGTTTAGGAATGTCTAGAAGATTCTAGGGTTTTAAGGCTTTAAATAAATATAAAACTTATTTAAGCATTATGACATCATTTATTGAATATTGATTCAATAAAGAGAGGAAAATCATTTAAATTTGATTTAAATTCTTTAGGGAGGGTTTCTTTAATTAAAGATGCTTAATTAAAATAAAGGAATTTAATGGCATAAAAATATATTAATTTATTAACAAATGATGATGTCATCAAGGGTTTTTAGAAAAAAATAAAAATACTTTTGTTTTCTAAAGGATTTTTAGGTGTCTACAGAACCAATCATGCTCATCTCAAACTCGCTCTGCATTTCCTTAGCAAATTCTGCACTAAGTTTGTCATTACCCCCAAATATAATGTCATCAACAAATATAGCTACAAGTAGTAGTCCTTTAGATGTATCTCTTATGAATAAATTACAATCTTTTACTCCTTTCTTGAATCCAATTTTTGTTAGATATCCATCAAGTCTCTCATACCATGCTCTAGGGGATTGCTTAAGTCCATAAAGGGCTTTCTTCAATCTGCATACCATATCAGGTTTGTCTGATAAGGTGAATCCTTCTAGTTTCTCAATGTATACTTCTTCCTTTAGCTCTCTATTCAAGAATGCTGACTTAACATCCATCTGATAAACTTTGAAGGTTTTGAATGTTTCATAAGCTAGAAACAACTTGATAGCTTCTAATCTTCTCACCGGTGCAAATGTGTCTAAATAATCAATACCTTCTCTCTACGCATATCCCTTGCATACTACCTGTATCATCTTAAAATGGAAGCACTTCCATGTTAAGAGCATTTAGCCCTCTGAGTAAGTGGTTTGGGGTCATGTTAAGCACCTTGATTAGATCTTTGCATGTATTTGGCTTTCCACTTCTTCTCCGCACTTGATTTCTTCATTCTGGGTGAAATTAGGGTTAAGGTCTTAAGGACTTTCCTAATTTTCCCTCTTTTATGGCTCTATTTTCTAGGTAGGATTTAGAAATGAGACCTCCTACTCCATCATCACATCAAACAGAGGATTTTCTATCTATTCTAGACATTGGGTCCTGATCTGACATCAATTTCCAAGTTTTTGGCACCCCTGGAACTCTTGTTGCAGAACCTAACAAAGTTACGGTCTGAGGTCAAAGTCAACCTCAACCCTGACTAGGTCAGGGTTGACCTCAACCTTGACCTCTTCCTACCAGAATTTCAAAGTTTCATTTGTCGATAATTTGGCTTTCAAGAAAGTTATTTCCCACTTTGGGGTTGGTTGTTTCAGGCTCTGAAATGGTAAATCCATTAATGGTATTTAATCAAGGTATATTTTCTAAAGGTGAGGACCTAATTGGGATCTAATTCTTCAAGGTGGCCCATCTAGAGGAGTGTACCCTAGTTCACTATAAAAGGAGGCCTTCCTCTCTCATTTTCACATCTCATTCTCATCAAGTTTTCATATCCACACTCAAGCAATTTCATGAGCAAGCTCTCAAGTGCAAGCAAGTCTTCAAGCATTCAAGTGTTCAAGCATTCATCCATCAAGGAGTTCCATTGTTAGCTATTGAAGGATTCAATCTCTTTGGAGCCCCCTTGAAGATTCATCCTTCTCCATTCATTCAAACCTTCTCATATGCAAAGATCAAATCAAGATTGGTGTTGAAGATCAAAATACCATTGATTGGAGACATCCTACATTCATTGAAGCATTCCTACTTGTGGATTTGAGGATTCGAATCCTCTACAAGGACTTCAACATAAGTGAGGTGATTTGTTTCAATTACTTTGTTTATGCACAATACAATTTCAATTCAATTTCAAGGTTAATTCCTAAATTGGGGTTTGACTAAGGCAAACCCCCCATACAACCAAAAACCCCCATTTTCTTGCAAGTACAAGTATGAAATCTCATATTTGAGAGTGAATTCAGATACCCTTTTTGGAAATCTTTTAGGATCTACAAATAGAATCGGAATTGGACTTCAAATAAATAATGTGGTCTTTGACCTTTTAAAAGGTCAAAGTCGACTTGTGTGAATTTGGAGAAAAGATTTATGGGTTTTGTCTACCTCGGCATTTCCAGTCCAAAATAGGTGATGAAATCTTCAAAAATTTCATTCAAAAGCCAGAATTCAGCATTGCCCAGATCTGCCCTAATTCAAGGTTAGTATTTGCACTTCAATTATTTCAGATTTCAAGCTTGATCTAACTATAGGGAAGTATAGGGTTTCTCTCTCTCTTTCATATTCTTCATAGATTGATTCAATTGTGTATTAACCTTTTGGTTGATCAAATTGGATCTCTCCATTGGGAATTTGGATTTAGGAGTGAATCTTACATTTTCCCCACACACATACACAAATAGTGGTGATTCCAAATCACTACTATTCACTAACCTTTCCTTGTTCCTTACTACTGTACCATCTTCATTCATCTTATTTTTGAATATCCACTTTGTTCCAATGACATTCTTATCCCTAGGTCTTGGGACCAGTTCCCAAGTATCATTCTTGATAATCTAATTTAGTTCTTCTTTCATAGCATTATGCAAATCTGAATCATTACATGCATCTTCAACACTTAAAGATTCTATCTGAGATAGTAAACATACCACTTCATTGCTTGCTAAATTCTTTGCTTTTGATCTTGTTGTGACTTTACTACTTTGATCTCTAATGATGTCATCCTTAGAGTGATATCTAGATGTATACTTTGGAAGTTTAGGTGATACTGACTCATCTTCCTTCTGAGATTCTTCTTCACTTGTTTTAGGGTCATTGAATAATACATCAATACTACCAAAAATCTCTCCATCAACTGTCTCACTAGTGGAAGGACTAGGTTCTTCTTCAATCATAGGTGAATAATCATAATATCTTTCTTGAACCATAAAATTTTCATCAATCTTAACATGAGCACTTTCAATGATCTTTTTCAGTCTCAAATTAAAACATCTATAAGCTTTGATTTTTAGTAGAGTAACCAAGGAAAATACCTTCATCTCTTCTTGCATCAAACTTGCCTATTTCTTCATCCCTCTTGATGTAGCACTCACTTCCAAAGATTTTGAAGTATTTCACTGTGGGAACATTACCAAACCATAGAACATAAGGTGTCTTATCCGCGCCAGGCCTCAATTGTATTATATTCATGGTATAGACTACTATGTTGACCGTATCTCTCCAATAGGTGTGTGAAACTTTTCTTTCAATCATTATGGTGTGCATTGTATCAAGGATGACCATATTCCTTCTTTCTGCAATCCCATTCTGCTGAGGGGTTCTAGGTGCACTTAACTGCCTCTTTATGTCATGTTCTTCATAGTACTCATAGAATCTATCATAGGTGAATTCTCCTCCTCTATCAAATCTCAAACATTTTATCTTTAGTCCAGATTGATTCTCAACCTTAGCTTTGAATATTTTGAACTTCTCATATGCTTTAGACTCCTCTTCCAAGAACGCAACCCACATCATTCCAGAATAATCATCAACAAACAAAATGAAATACCTTTCACCATAGTATGATCTTGTTTGAGTTGGTCCACGTAGGTCTGTATGAGTCAGATCCAATTTGTTCTCTACTATATTATGCTTGCTCCTAAATGAATTCCTTACATGCTTTCCCATTACACATTCCCTGCAAATAGTATCAACTATCTTTTCTATGCTAGGTAGATCTCTTACTACCTTTGCATTGCTTATCTTTACTATGTTATCAAAATTGATATGACATAGTATTTTATGCCATAGCCAACTATCATCAACTTTAGCAACAAAAAAACTTTCTTCTGAATTAAGGTGAAAAACATTACCTTTAGTCTTTGAACCTGATGCAATCATAACACCATCTTTTTTGTTAATGATATACTTGTTGTCTTTGAACTCTAACTGATAACCTTTTTCAAGTGACTGTCCAACACTAAAAAGGTTATGCTACAAACCATCTACATAAAGAGCATCATTAGTGTTGTTCTTTCCATCCAATGTGATAGCTCCTCTACCAATGATTAGTTTAGGAGTGTTATCTCCAAATATAACCATGCCACCTTTGTACCTATCCAAATGAACAAATCTATCTTTTTCTTTTGTCATGTGATGTGAGCAACCACTATCAATGATCCAATTTGTCATGATGTTTGCATGTGAAATCAGTGCTAGCTCTTGTGTGTTCTTGTCATCTTCAAGAGAAATGAATCCAATTTCCTCTTCTTTTGATTCTTCATATGATACTCCATCACCAACATAGTAACATTCCTTTGTATACTTAGGTTTGTAGTTATTTTTGAACTTCTTAACTCTTGTAGGACACTTGGATGCAAAGTGACCAATCTTGTTACATGAAAAGCATTTGAATGGCAATTAACCTTCATATTTTCCTTTTCCTTTCTTTTCTCTTTTAGCAATCATAGCAATGAAATCATCTAGTGCTTTTTCTTCATTATCACCATCAAAATTACTAGAGGTGTGCAAGGATTTCTTACCAGGGACTGAGGCTTTGAAGGCTGTCTCACTTTTAAGCTCTGTCTTCAAGCTTGATATCTCAAATGCAACAATCTTGCTAATTAAGGTTTCTCTTTTGAAGTTTTATGAAAATTACATAGTCTCATCAAGGATGTTTATCTTGTTCTCATATTCTAGTGTCAAGGTAGTCATCACCTTATCCATGATGTCTTCTTCTGAGATTTCTCCACCATTGTTTATGATTCCAGCAACTGCTTCACTAATCCTTTAATTGTAGGCTCTTATGTTCTCTTCAGGTAGCATCTCCAATGTATTGTACTTTTTCTTCCATGTCTTTCTGCACATATTCTTTTATTTTTTATCTCCTTCAAACATGTCTTCTAGGTGCTTCCATATCTTGTAAGCTGTGTAAACTTTCTTTATCTTTGAAAACTCACTATCAGACAAGGCATTGATAAGGGCTTCTTTTTCTATTGCATTCTAATGGAAAAAATCTTTTTTTTTGCCAGTAGCATCATCCTTTGCAAGATCTGCTAGAGAGGGGATCTGAACTTCTTTGATAGCCACTTCAAATACAATGCACTATAAATGTGTCACCATATTGTTCTTCCAATCAAGATAGTTCTCTTGATCAAAATTAGGACTGTCTTTTCTAAAGAATTCCATCTGATCAACCTCAAGTTCTTAAAATTTCTCTCTGAGGCACTTGGCTCTGATACCAATTGTTAGGAATAGTCCCAAGAGATAACTAAGAGGGGGAGGGGGGTTGAATAAGTTATCTAAAAGTTTCAATTCTTTATCCAATTAAGTATACTTAAACATTAAAGATAAACACAATGAAAGAACACTTGAGCACAAAACCAATGTTTTGGTTACGGGGAAACCCAAATAGGTAAAAACCCCGATGGGAATTGACACCCACTAATAATCTGCACTAGTGTTTTATGATCCTTGTTAGAAGATCATTAACCCTGTTAGGATTTTTCTTTGTAATGCATTTATTACAATGAAATGGTCAAGGGTTAGACCCTATTAGGATTCTTTTACAATTAACCCTGTTAGGGGTGAGGATGCACTATCCGAGAACACACTACTCAAAGGGGTGAAGGCTATAACCTTTTGATTAAAAAATACACACTATATTTGGATCTTGGTGAACTACACTTTGAACTGCATTTGGGTCAGTTCCAATGTATAGCATATGTTCTTTACTTGGTCACATAGACCTTTTGTTGATGGCTCAACACTTTGCACTCTCTGCTCTACTCTTCACATTCAACTCTGAACCATGCTTAGCAATCACAAATGACTGCCTATAAATATATTTCCTCTAAATGATATAATCAAGTCATCCTATTAGAACCATCTTTAAATCATATTACAAAAACAATAACATACTCCAATCATATCTCTGTCAGCTCTACTAAGCACACATCACAAACTGGGACCTATCCAATATTAATAAATGTAGATGCACTCTACACACAATTGGCTCTACCAAATTAACTAAAGCTTTCTCCTCAAGCTGAATTACATCATGTGCTCTTAGCCAAACCTTCTTGACTCTTCTCTCATCACTAATCCAAGTGTGCATACCGATATGATAGGCACAACTCCTGTACCAATAAAATATATGTCAGCTCTTTTGAATGAACACAGGAAACTACAACTGGTGAATGGCGACTGTGTAACTTAACTTCTACTGCATATCAAACTTTGTGTCCATGAATGTAACATCACTAGCATGTCTTCATCACATATCCAAAGGCACAAGGCTCCATGATAACTGTATGGACAATCACACATAGAATATTGTCTGTAACTCTGTCAGGAACACTATTGACACAAGCTGCTCTATAACTGTCTGTATAAACAATTAAACTCTATGTCCATGATATCATCCTAATAACATATCCATGCTACATATACTCAAATCTTACTACATAAGTCTTCCACACATGTTACTTACCATATTTTTTCATCAATGAAAAACATATAGTCAACATTGGCTTGCTAGAAAATCTCCAACAATTTTGGCGAGGTATACACCAAATCCATTTTAAACGCAAAGGTTTCTGCACAAAAAATTGAAGATATCAACCACAAGGAAAGACATGTAGTTTAGTGCACCAAGAATTGGATTCATTAGTTGTTTAAGATGGACCCAATGCCTATGAGGCCAAAGGTTGATCGATCGATCCAAATTGAGAAAGGGAATGGAGTAAAATTAAATGTACAAATTTTAAAGAAGGAACCCCCCACCCCTTCTCTAGATAAGGTAACAGGTTACAGTACGAAGGTAGCTAAATAGGACCCTACCATGATAATTCCTAAGTATCAAGAAAAGAAGAATACTATCTAATAAGAGCTGACTCATATGCCCTCACAATCTACTCAAGGGACAAGTCCAACACCTACTAAAGATACATCTATTGATATTCCTGCATCTTTTAGAAAACAAACCATCCTGCATTTCAAGATAAAAGTTACTAAATCCAAGGATCTTGAGCCAAAAAAGATGAAAGTCTACAAGAGATTCAAAAGGAAGCCCTTAGTTTCTCCTAGTTTAGAAACACTTGAGAAAGAGGAAGAATTGGATGAAGATCATGTCCCACTAATCAGGAGGAAAAGTTCAACCACAACAATGACTAGAAGATAAGACACATGTCTCTCTTCAAAGGACATTTATAACCCCCACATGAGGGAACTATCCAAGCTACTCCATCAATGGTGACTATTAAATCAGATTCCATTGTACAAAAGGAGAAAGAAAAGGAAGATCCTCTAGGTACAAATGAGTTATATATCTCTCTAATTTTAATAACATCCTAGGTTATAAGGAGTCTTCTTAGGAAGTAACTAGAAGTGATTTTGGAGTTACTAGAGATGGAAAAGGAGATGCAACACAGTTTGACATTTAGATACCTCCCTTATATCAAGTGGGAATTCCTAAAAATGAGACCCAAGTGCCTCCAAAAATTGAGGTACAAGTTCCTCAAT
Source organism: Chamaecyparis obtusa (assembly GCA_027943335.1). Lineage (NCBI taxonomy): Eukaryota > Viridiplantae > Streptophyta > Pinopsida > Cupressales > Cupressaceae > Chamaecyparis > Chamaecyparis obtusa. The sequence goes on from BSBK01006252.1 coordinate 173,325, forward strand.
AGGTTTAAATAGGGATACCTCCTTCTAAGGAAATGAAAACATAGGGGAAAACCCAAGAGAGTGTACAAGTGGAAACCACAGATGTAAAATAGGAAACCGGTACATAGGGTGAAGTAGAGACATGTGAGGTATATAATTTGAAGCGTAAGAGCAATGAGTTAGTATAGGTTGAATAACAATCTTTGGAGTAGCCAAGGAAACAATAGGAGGATGAACCTTATTCAACTCTATCATTTAGACATAGAGAGGATTCTCCTAAATAGAAACATGAATAGGAGAAAGAAGAGGAAGATGAGAGATAAGTAGGCCCACTAATGATGGACATGACACCTTATGAGCCTTTTACTACAAGTACCAAGCCCACTTGGCTTTCCAAGGATATACAACTTCAGAATAGAACATACATGTATATGGATGCCATTGGATTGTCACAAATTTGTCATGCATTCCATGAAGGGGAATCAAGTTGGAAAGAATAGATAATTTCCTATATCAATAAGGAGATAAAGGGAATTTGGAAGGTGCAATTTTTGGTCCCACCTCCAAATAAGAGTGTTTAAGAAGTTACTCCCAATGATTTTTTGATGGAAGAAGTTGGTCTTGGGGTGACTACTAGAGGAGGAGGAAAAGAATTGGTGGCATTGGAAGTTTCTACAATGTTTAAATATATGCATCAGGATGAGATTCAAATGTAGATTCTCCAACAATAAAATAAATTCCTCAAGGACTACATATCTCAAATAGTTGGCCTCATTGACAAAACTAGAACCTAGAGGCAACATCAAAAGTAGTTCTTGAGAAGAGGGAATCCCCCAAGAGAACCAACCCATTCTTTAAGGTGTGCATAGACTATAAAGAATATAGTTATAAGGATTTGGAAAGGAAACCATCTAGTTAGTTTGAATGCATCTTTGCATCATTTTTATTGAGCTCACTCAACTATTGTACATGGTTTGAAATGGGGAAGGGAGAATATAAATATGCATTTATATTTTGGAAAATTTTCTTCATGATTTAAGGAAGATTATAAAGAAAGTTGTAGATATTTTGGAGGAAGAGATATTTGAAGAAGTAAAGTTGGATAAACTAGATTTATGGATTAGAGCCATTAACTTCATAGTCAAAGATTACAATAAGAGGTGAGAGTTAATAGAAAAAAAAGAGATAAGAATAAATTCCTAGGGTTAATAAGGTAGAAGAATTATTTGATTCTACTGATTGTGAGTTATATCAAGATGAGGAGAAGGAAAAACCATTAAGAATATTCTTCAATAATTTTGTGGGATTCCTATGATTATAAACACAAAGGAGGATGTGGAATAGATTTTCAATGAAAAAGGAAAGTATGAGAGAAATAATGGAATATATTGAGGAAATTCAAAAGGTAGGAACCCGATTGAGGATCTTCTAGAAGAATCAACAAACTCATCTTGAGTTTATGAAACTTCTAAATTTTGATGAAGTAGATGAAATCATAGATAAATTTCATGAGGCACTCTCAAGAATTATTCCTTAGGATTAAGCATTTATTATTCATTTTTTCTTTCAATTTTTAGCACTCATTCATACCCAATTATCAATTGTGGCAAGAAATGAAAGAAAAGAAGAAAGCCCAGTGAAATTCAAGAAATTCATGTTTTTCACCAAAAATCAGAATTTTTGGGGTTGAATCCACATCAAGGGGATTGTTTCTTATGTGTATGATGTTTCCCATTGGATGCATATATAAACAGTAGTTCATTTCCTTAATTACATGCATCAAAATCAAGTGTGGAGCTGATTAGAGGCATTTTTGTGAAGAGCCAGGTCAACTTCACTCCATTCTAAAATTGTAGGGCACATTTTTGTGTTGAATCTACATGATTTTTTCATTGTAATAAATATAAATCAAAGCTAGCATGATCTATAATAGATTAAGAGTAGTTTCATTTTTGACAACCAAGGCAAGCAGGAATGATGTTGCTAAACCCAAAAAATGCTCTCCACGCTATTTTTGCTTGAAGATAAATCTTGAAACTAGGGTTTGAGCTTATGCACATCTAGAGAATGGGTGATCAATTGAACTCACAAGGAAAAATTAAGTTCATCTATAGTGTTTTATATATTTCCATGTATTTAATAGATTATGACATAAATTAGTGAAGGAAAAATAAAGTTTATCTTTGCAGCTTGAGATCTTGAGATGTGGATATTTAGAGAATGTGCGATTGAATTGGATTGATGAAGATGATAATATTGTTAAATCTTTTAGAAATGTTTTTTTAGGTTTATTTTCTAATTGTTTTTGATAGAATGCATATTTTTGTTCATAATAGTTTAGGTTAAAAAATGATATGAAATATATGCATGCTTCCTCGTTATGTTGTTGACGCAATACCAAGATGGAGAACCCCAAGATGGGATGTCCAACCTCGCATCTGAACACACGCAAAAGAAATAACACACACACACACATAGATATATATATATATATATATATATATATATATATATATATATATATATATATATATATATATATATATATATATATATATATATATATATATATATATATATATATATATATATATATATATATATATATATATATATATATATATATATATATATATATATATATATATATAATGTAGGATTAATCATTTATTCAAAGAGGTACATCATATATGTCAGGATATAAGGCCTTCCCGGTTTAGACCATACACAAAATGTGGTGTAGGAGCACCCTTAGGAGACCAGTTGGTTGTCCTATTTTTCTTTGGAAAGACCCTCTTGAAGGGCATTGTATTTAGATAAGGTCATGTGCCTAGGAGTGGTGTGATTTGAGTGTCTAAGTTCTAGTTTTGAGTTCATTTTGTCTTTATGATAGTCTTGTACCTAATGATGTTAGGAGGTGAATGATGTTGTTTTAGTGTTTCTAGGGTCTTAGGTGCTCTAGGAAGTCTAATTACAGTGAGGAAAGCTTGGGTGGAGTTAGAATACCTTGAAGATTGACAAGTTGTAAAAGTTGTCAAAATGTTGTCGAGCAACATTTGCAACTTTGAAAAGTTGCTATGACAAGAAAACCTAACTTTAAGGGTTTTGATCATCATGAGGTTTATAAATGCCTAATAGGACAAAACACATGAGAGAAGGATATATATATGTATGTATGAAAAACCCTAATTCAAGGTTGGGAGACTCATTGTGTACGGACTAACTTACTGTAGCAAGAAGTTTAAACAGAGAATAGATAAAGGACTTGAGGAACAAAGTTAACTTTCAGTTTATATGCATTGAATCATCACCTATAGCTATTGGAATTTGGTGTTCATTATGTTTTAGTTTGATTCAAGCTTTGATTTTGTTCATTAGCTAGGTTACTTTTGTATTTTGTTAATTCTCTTTGTTTTCACAATTCACTGTCCAGTTTTGACAGTGTGTATAAAATGTAAGCCTAGTTCCATTTCCCAGTGTAGTACCTATACATCATTTTGGGAATGGAGACTAGGGTTTTTAAGCTTCATGATGCCTCAAGTATGGGCTCTGAAGATGCATGCAAGTATTTTTAAGTCTTTCCCTACGTGAGCTAAGTGCAAAAGCCCAGCTAGGAAGACCTAGTGTTTGTGTTGAAATATTGCAGGTTGGATTGTTTCAAGATCCAAGAAGGCCTTGAATGTAATGTATGGTTATCTGAAGGTACTCTATAAATAGGATAAGTGCTCAAAATTTTAGTTTGCCAAGTTTTGAGACCAAAGAACAAAGATAGGTCAAAACCTTAGGAAAAGGCCCTAATCCTGAAATAGGGTGTACAGACTGTGTCAGGACCCCAAACTAGGAAAATATGAAAGGCCTTAAGGCATATATGTGAACTGATAATAAAAATTTGGGGGTTCTTTAAGAAGGTTTGACAGTGAAATAAGAATCCTAGATTTTAGGAGGCCTAGTTGGGAAAAAGGCTAGAAGGCCTAAATCTTAGGAATTCAGAGAGCGATGGGAAAAATGGCTAAACTTGGTAATGAAAGACCTAAAGTAGGACTCAAAATTGGATTTCAAAGAATCCCTTAGCCTCCTACAATCCAAACCATAGGTTGGGGCTTGTGAGCAATGAAAAAGCAGAGTGCTCTTTGAAGGCAAAGAGTGGATAACAGAGAAGATAGGAAGAACTCTTGAGAGTGGCAAGGAATTGAATCTTTCCTAGTATTTGAGGGTGGATTGAGGAAGCCCTAGGAGGTCCTAAGTGTGACCTAAAAATATTTCAAGACAACTCAAGGTGAATTGGAGTCTATCCCTATCAAAGTGGTATCAGAGCAAGGTAAAAGATTTGGGAAAAGTAGTGTTGTAGATAGTGAATGTTGCAGCCCACTAAATCAAGTGGATAATCAGTTGCATCTATCAGGATGGTAACTAATGTCGAACTAGCTAAGAAGGTTGAAGAGTAGGAGGAGGATAACTAGTTTCTAAGAGAGATATTGGCTCAATTAGAGTAGCTCTTGGGTGAAGTCCAAGATAAGATAGATAGAGTGAAGGACAAGGTAGACCAAAATGAAGAGCAAGAAGCTAAGGAGAAGGAGATAGACTTGGAGGAAGAAGCTCCAAATCCTAACCCTATCATAGCAAAGGAACCCTTCTTGAAGGCACTCAAGGCCTTAAGTTGGAAAGCATTGGAGGGTGTGTCACTTTTTAGTGGACAAATGGATCCTGATCTAGTTATGAACTAGATTGATAGCATTGAAAATCACTTTGAATGTGATGGCATAACAGAGGCATAAAAAGTTAAAGTGGCTAAGTCTAGGTTGAGGGGATTAGCACTCACTTACTGGAAGTATATTCAAACTAAGAGATAAAAAGAGGGCATGATTCCTATTGCCACAGGGAAAGGCATGTTGTTGAAGCTAAAGCAAACCTATTTACCAGATGACTATGAGGTTCAACTACATAGAAAGAGGAAAAGTCTTAGGTAGAAGGACTTAGATGTCTAAGCATACACTAAAGAGTTTCATAAATTGTGTCTAAGGTCTAAGATAGTACAGGATGAGAGCATAAGATTGGCTAGATACCAAAATGGACTCAAATGGTCTATCCAAGAAGGCATGAGCCTTGCTACCTTCAAGAGTGTGAGACAATATTACCAAATGGCTTTGAAAATAGAGGAGAAAAGTAAGAAGAAACATGATCAATCATCCAAAAGTAGAGGTAGAGGAAAACAAAATAGGGGTGTTAGAGGTAGCTTTGCAGGTAGTGGTAGTGAATTCAGAGCTCAAGGGGAGTGCAAACTGACAGAGATTGTCAATGAAACTAGTGGGAGAGAAAGTATGAGTAGAGGCAGGGGATTCCAAGGTGGAGGAAGAGGCATATCTGGAAGTGTAGGTAGAGCCTCACACTTTGCAACCATGAAGTGTTTCCATTGCAACCAACTTGGTCATCCAACCTATAGATGCCTTGAGAAGGCTTCTAGCTCACATGGTGAGAAAAGGGTGAACTACATAGCCCAAGAAGAAACTAGTAGTATCAAATCCCCTAAAATCAACCTTGATTTAGAAACTGGGGAGAATCTTATGATTAGGAGGATTCTTATTAAGGAACCTATCAAAGAGGAAGCTAAACAAAGGAGGGCACGTTTTAGAGTGAAGTGCAAAATACTTGGAAAAATTTGTAAGATGATTATAGACTCAAGGTCTACCAATAATATCATCTTAGAGGAGGCAATCAACAAACTTAGATTAACCAAAATCCCTCACACAACCCCTTATAGGGTCACTTGGCTAAATAAAGGGTAGCATGTCCTTGTCAATGAGAAGGCATGGGATAATTTCTCAATAGAGAAATGTGTGGATAAATTCTTATGTGACATACTCCCAATGGATGCATGCCACCTACTCTTAGGTAGGCCATGGAAATATGACCAAAAAATAATACATGATGGAGAGAGGAACTCATATTCCTTCAAGAAAGGTGGGGTCACCTATAGGATTCAATCACTCATGGATGATGAGGGATCTACATTAGCAAGACCTAATATCTTGTTGCGAGGGGTTAAGGAATACATTAAAGGTATGAAAGATGGAGAAGGGACACACTTTTCTATCATGGTGAAGCCTAGTGAAGAGAAGGTGGAACATGTGCCATTGCCTAAACAAGTGCAGGAGCTCTTCAAAGAGTTTAAAGATATATTTAATGATGGGTCACTTGCCATGTTACCACCTCCTAGAGCTATAAGTCATAAAATTGACTTCATACTAGGGGAATCTCTACACAACAAAGCAACATACAAGATGACTCCTGATCAAAACAAGGAGATAGCTAGACAAGTGCAAGAACTTTTGGATCAAGGACTAATCAAGAAGAGCATTAGCCCATGTGCAGTGCTAGTAGTCCTAGCATCAAAGAAGGGAGGTAAGTGGAGGCTTTGTAGAGACTCAAGAGAAATGAATAGGATCACTATAAGGTATAGATTTCCCATTCCAAGGATTGAAGATCTTATGGATTGTTTGGGAGGAGAAAGGTACTAGACCAAGTTGGATTTGAAGAGTGGGTACCATCAGATAAGGATTAAGGAGGGAGATGAATGGAAGACTACATTCAAGACCACAAAAGGGATCTATGAATGGTTATTCATGCCATTTGGGCTTAGTAATGCTCCAAGCACCTTCATGAGGTTGATGAATGAGGTGTTCAAATACTACATAGGCATATTTGTAGTAGTGTACTTGGATGACGTCCTAATTTTCAGCAAGACTAAAGAGGAACACCTCCAACATTTGCAGATTGTGATGAAGAAACTCCATGAGGAGAAGTTGTCCATTAATTTGGAAAAGTGTGAATTTATGAAGAAAGAGTTGATCTATCTTGGTTTTTTGGTGTCTCAAGGAACCTTGAAGATGGATCCTAGCAAGGTGGAAGCAATACTCAATTAGCCTACACCTACAAGTAGCACTGAGGTAAGGAGTTTTCATGGACTTACCCAATTCTATAGGAAGTTCATTCAAGGTTTTAGTGAAATATGTGCACCAATCTTAGATACTATTAAGGGTGGAGTAAAAACTAAGTTTAAGTGGACTCCAAAGGATGGTAAGGGTTTTGAGTTATTGAAAAAGAGAGTGGCTACACAACCTATATTGGTTTTGTCAAATTTTGATAAGTTGTTCACTTTAGAGTGTGATGCAAGTGGCATAGCAGTTGGGGAAGTGTTGAATCAAGAGAATAGACCAGTGGCATTCTATAGTGAGAAGTTGAATGAGGCTAAGAAGAGGTATTCTTCTTATGATCTAGAGTTATATGCATTGGTGCAACCCTTGAGAAAATGGAGCACTATTTTCTGCCTAAATAATTTGTGGTGTGTACTGATAACAAGGCTTTGAGTTTCATCAATTCATAGGAGAAGTTGAGCAATAGGCATCTCAAATGGATGGAATATTTTTAGGCCTATACCTTCACCATAAAGCATAAGAAAGGAGATTTGAACAAGGTGGTTGATGCCTTGAGTAGGAGACTTTTGACAGTCCAAGAAGTGCAGCTCCAAAGCATAGGGATAGAGAGCTTTAAAGAGCTATATGAAGGAGATGAAGACTTTGCAGAAGCATACAAGGTTTGTAAAGAATTTAAGAATCATTTCCATAGTCAATTTGCATACTATATAATTTAGAATGATCTATTGTTTAGAGGTGGATAGATCTATGTACCTAAAGGATCTATGAGGGAGAATTTGATACAAGAGAAGCACAATGGGAGCTTGAGTAGGCATTTTGGCCTAAACAAAACACTAGAACTTGTGTAAAGGTTCTATTATTGGCCTAGGATGTAGAAGGACATCAGAAGGTATGTGGAACAATGCTTGGTTTTCCAAAAAGCTAAAGGCACTTCATCTAATGTAGGTTTGTATCAACCTTTACCCATTCCTAGCAGGCCTTGGGAATGCATTGGCATGGATTTCATAGTTGGGTTGTCATGAACCAAGACTAGTTTAGATAGTATATTTGTGGTTGTAGATAGGTTTAGCAAGATGATTCACTTCATTTCTTGAAAAACCACTCATGATGCCAGTCATATTGCACATTTGTTCTTTAAGGAAGTGGTACAGATTCAAGGTTTTCCACTAAGCATAGTCTCTGATAGAGATGTCAAGTTTATGGGTCATTTTTGGAAGACCCTATGGAAGAGGTTAGGTACTAACCTATCATTTGGATCAGCCTACCATCCCCAAACTAATGGTCAGACTAAGGTTATAAATAGAGTGCTTGGTAATCTTCTTAAATGCTTGACAAAGGAGTATGGAGTGATGTGGGATCAATTGTTATCATAGGCTGAGTATGCCTATAATGATAGTGTGAATATAACAATAGGGAAAAGCCCTTTTGAAGTTTTCTATGGGCTACATCCTAGAGGTGTGTGTGAGTTGAGGAAAATACCAAATGAAGAAGGAAGGAGTGCATATGTAGAAGACTTCACTCAATCCATAAAGGACGTTCATGATCAAGTGAAGAGGCAGCTCCAAGAGGCTACACAAAAGCTGGAAGCCAAAGTTGATGAAGGAAGGAAATGTTAGGAATGAATGCTAAATTTTTGGCAGACATTCTATAGTAGTCGTTGTTGCATTCATGACTATGATTGTCATTGATGTCAACACAGTGATTTACCAAAGACTTGCAGAGAAGTAGACAGAGTTTGGATTAGCGCACATGGGTTATTGTAGTTGGAGCTATGCAATGTTGAGGTTATACTCTTTGATATGTCATATGTCTATTCTTAAGAGAATAGACATTAATTCATTGATTCATGGAAGTTATGATCATTTTGGTGGAAGCAGTATTCAGGCGGTGTTCCTGAGTAGCGGTTTGTGGAAATCGAATGATATCTCCTAATCGAGATGGAATCTAGTTTTGTGAAGTTAAAGGGAAGTTGGAGAAATATCGATAGTGACATGGATAACATCTCAGACTTTGAGGTCACACAAGTGAAGATTTATTATATTTGGAAGCTGACAGTTTTATGTAATTTTGGTGTAGCGTGTGGAAACTTTTATTTTGTAATTGTATGCCGACTCATTTATAATTATTTGGGTGTGGTATAAATGAAGGAATGTATTTCATTATTTTCATGTATGTATATGAAGTTGTAATGTGAAAGTGTGTAATTATGATATGGTAGCAGCGGTTGTGATGATGTATGCATGAAGTGAAGAAAAGAGTTAAGTATGAAAGCGAATTTCTGAAGGAAGACATGCGAACTACAAAGATCTAAAATTGAGATTTGATGTAATAGTGAGTGAGGTTTGGAATAGGCAAAGAAGAGGTAATATATTATTTTTTTGAGTAATGCAAAGATTATTTGGACAGTGTGTTCAGTGATCTTACCCTGAAGTTGTTTGGGCAGTGGGTCCTTCTATCTTCCATAACTCTTAACAGGGTTAGAATCTTTTAATAGGGATTCAAAATCTCCTAACAGGGATTCATATGTACTAAATGTATTTCATAAGACTCCTAACAAAGTCCATCCTCTCACAAGGAATATTCATATTAGTACATCTTTTGTGGGAATCATTCCCACCGGGGTTTACTCTTTGATCAAGAGGTTCCCTAGTCAACATATCTTGTGTCATTTTGTTATTGTGTATGAATATCTTTCTATGGATGGTAATTATATTGCTTATATGGTTTAATGTTGTTGAAGATTATTAAAGTTATAATTATCTGATAACTGATACACCACCCCCCCCCTCTCAGTTATCTTGGTGGAATTTACTTTCTAACAATTGGTATCAGAGCAGCAGGTCCTTGAAAAAGAAGTTTAACAGCTTAAGGAGATCCATGGTGAATTTTAGGAAAGAGAGCCCTAAGTTTGATGGAGTAAATTTTGACAGCTGGAAAGAAAAGATGAAGACACACCTATTATGTTTAGGACTAGGTTATTGGTTGATTACAAAGAATAATAAGACTGTCATTGAAGAGGACAATCTTGAAACATGTACTGCGGAAGAGAGAGATTTATTCATGTGTAACATACTTGCAAGAAAAGCACTTTTGACAGCACTTCTGGAGAATGAGTACAGTCAGGTAAAATATTTGAAAAAATCTCATGAAATTTGGAATGCTTTACACTCTACTTTTGAAGGTGATGAACATGCAAAAAGAGTTAGATTACATCATTGGATATGTGCATTTGAAGATATAAGAATGTTGGAAGATGAATCTATTAGAAGCTATATTGGTAGAATGTCAGAGATCATTACAGGTATAAAATCTTGTGGAGGAACAAAGATAGAGAATGAAGTAATATGGAAAATTATAATGACATTAACTCCTGTATTTAAGCAGACAACATAGATGATTGAACAAGTGATACCTTGTACAAAAAACTTTACAAGAGAGACTCTTCTTGGAAGATTAGAAGCAGTAAAAATCAACCTGTGATTATCAGGAGACTTACCTAGAATGGAGACAACATTCAGTGCTCTTAGTGTTTGCCCTACTTTGTCAAGAAGCATCAATGTGAGCGGAGATTATGCTGGCAACAATAGATCTAGAAATAAAGAAGACACAAAGATTGAAGAAGGTATTGTCTTGCTTGTGAAAAGAGAACCAGACGGTAAGAAAATATTTAAATGTTGGACTTGTCAAGAATATGGTCATTTTGCATCTAAATGTCCTAAGAGAGTTAAAAAGTACAGAAGCAATTTCAAACCTAGAAGATCTAAGGAATGTTATTATGCTAATGATGAAGATCTTGAAGCTAGTATAGAAACAACTTTAAGTGATAGTGATACTGAAAATAATGATGACATAGGATTTGTAGAAATTAAAGAAGAAAATCCTAAAACTAATGTTAAGGAAGAAAAAGCCTTAGTTTCTCAAGTTGAAAAGAAAGATGATTGGATTATAGATAGTGGTTGTTCACATCATATGACTAGAGACATGAAAAAGTTCATAAAGTTGAATGAATATGATGGAGGAGCTGTTAGAGTTGGAAACAATGCACCTTGTTTGATTAAAGGTATAGGATCTATTACTCTTGATGGAAAGACTAATACTGATGATATGTATTTTGTGGATGGATTGAAACATAATCTTTTGAGTGTTGGACAGTTAGTTGATAAGGGATATCAAGTTTGGTTTACTGAGAAAACTTGTGTGATAAAGGATAAAGATGTAAATCTAATTGGAACTGGATCTAGAACTAGAGGTAATGTATTTCAGTTGAATCCTACTGAGATGACATGTTTGATTACTAAAATTGATGACAGTTGGTTGTGGCATAGAAGGTTTTGTCATATAAACTTTGATAACATTGTGAAAGTAAGTACTACACTTGCAGTAAGAGATTTACCTAAAATTGTGAAGCCTACTAACATGATTTGCAAAGAATGTGTAATGGCTAAATAGAAGAGAAGTGCTTTTCTTAGTAAGAAGTTTACATCTTTTGAGAAGCTGGAGATTGTTCATACAGATTTGAGCAGTCCTACTAGGACTAGAGGATTCTATGGAGAAAGGTATTTTATGATTCTTGTTGATGATTTTACAAGAATGATGTGGATTGCATTTCTTAAAGTAAAATCTGAAGCATTTGATAAGTTTAAGATTGTTAAGAATAAAGTTGAGAATGAATCTAGAATGAAGATTAAATGTTTAAGATCTGATAGAGGTGGAGAATTTACTTCTAGAGAGTTTAACAACTTTTGTGAAGAAAATGGCATTAAAAGATAGTATTCAGCCCCTAGAACACCTGAACAAAATGGTATTGCAGAAAGAAGGAACATATCAGTGACTGAAGTAGCAAGAGCTATGTTGTTTGAAAATAATTTGGCAAAGATATTCTGGAGAGAAGCAATGAACACAGTAGTATATACAATTAACAGAGTACAAATCAGAGCAAACACAGACAAGACACCTTATGAATTATGGTTTGGACATGCACCCTCAGTTAATTATTTTATAATTTTTGCAAGCAAATGTTATATAAAGAGAGATGATGATATAGGAAAGTTTGATCCTAGAAGTGATGAAGGTATATTTCTTGGATATTCTTTGAAAAGAAAAGCATATAGATGTTTCAATAAAAGAACTAAGACTATTGTTGAAAGCGCAAATGTTAAAGTTGATGAAAAGTTCAAAATTTAGGAAAGAATGCTTGATTATGAATCTGATGAAGAAGCTCATCCTAAACCTAATATTGGAACTACTAAATTGTTTTATGAAACTGATAATGATTTTTTCAATGAAAGCCACAGTGAAGTTATCGAAGAACCTACATCTGAAGACAGATTTGAGACAGTGACACCAAGCAAGAGTTTGTTAAGGAATCATCCTTTTGAATAGATTATTGGGAGCATCAAAAAAGGAGTTCTTACTCGAAATAAGCTGCAAGAATAATTATGTTTGATTTCTCAAATTGAACCTAAGACTACTAATGAAGCTTGTGAAGATGAAATCTGGACTAATGCTATGAAAGAAGAACTAGATCAGATTGAAAAGAACAAAACATGGAAATTGGTCCCTAAACCTAAAGACAAGAATATTATTGGAACTAAATGGGTATTCAGAAACAAGATGAATGAACAAGGAATAGTAAGAAACAAAGGAATATTGGTATGTAAGGGTTACTCACAACAAGAAGGAATTGACTATGAAGAAACCTTTGCACCCGTTGCAAGAATTGAAGCAGTAAGAATGTTTTTGGCATATGCAGCTTACAAAAAATTCAAAGTGTATTAGATGGATGTGAAGTCAGCATTTCTAAATGGAGAATTGGAAGAAGAAGTTTACATTGAGAAGCCTGAAGCTTTTCCTTTAAGTCAAGAAGGAGACATGGTATATAAATTGAAGAAAGCTTTATATGGACTTAAACAAGCACCTAGAACTTGGTATGCAAGACTGAATAAGTATTTGTTAAAATTTGGATTTATAAAAGGTACAACTGATAGCAATCTATACACAAAAGAAATTGAAAATGGTTTGTTAGTTATAGTGATTTTTGTTGATGACATTATCTTTGGAGGAGAAGATGAAGCTAGTGACAAATTTGCTGATGAAATGAAGACTAAATTTGAAATGAGTATGAATGGTGAAATGAAATACTTTTTGGGATTACAGATAACACAAAATAATGATGGTATCTTTGTAAGTCAAACAAAGTACTTGAATGATTGTTGAAAAGATTTGGAATGGAGGATTGTAAACCAATTAGAACACCTATGGTGACTGGACATAAGTTATCTAGCACAAATAAGACTCCTGCAGTAGAATAGAAGAAATACAGATCTATGATTGGAGGATTACAGTATTTGACTCATACAAGACATGATATAGCACATTCAGTTGGAATTGTAGCAAGATTTCAAGATGAACCTAGAGAATCACATTATGCAGTAGGAAAGAGGATACTGAGATATTTAAGAGGCACAATGGACTATGGATTATTGTATGAAAAATCTAATGATTTTACCCTATGTGCATATATAGATGCTGATTAGGGAGGTAGTGTTGATGATAAGAAAAACACCAGTGGTGGAGCATTTTTCCTTGGAGGAAGATTAGTTTCTTGGCTAAGCAAGAAGCAAAATTATATCTCACAAAGCACAGTAGAAGCAGTATATGTAGCAGCAACAAACAATTGTAACCAGATAATTTGGATGAAGCAGATGCTAAAGGATATTGGAATAAAAAATTTTGAACCTATTGTTATACATTGTGATAACACCAGTATAGTTAGTATGTCTAAGAATTGTGTATTACATTCTAAGACAAAGCATATAGAGATTAAGTATCATGTTGTAAGAGAGAAAGTTGCTAAAAAAGAAGTTAGACTTGAGTACATAAGTACAAAGGAGAAGATTGTAGATATATTCACAAAGCCTTTGCCTAAGGATATATTTGAGTATCTGAGAGGTATGCTTGGGGTTATGCCCCAACCTACTTTTGAGAAGTGATGCAGTTGGTTGCATCTGTCTAGTGGTATATGAGCCTTATCTTTCTTCTAGACTGGATGTTAGTACTTCCTCTATGGGGAAGTATGTGTATCTGAGTTGAGTCATGAGGACTCTAGTAAATGTATTTTCTAAAAAGTGTCTTTTGACATTGAGTTGTTGTTGACTTAGTGATGGAATTTCTATCATTGATGTGAATGGGGGAGAAGTATGCATGAAAAACAATATGAGACATCTATTGAAGAGAACTGAATAGGATAACGAAGCAAGATTTGATTGATGAAGAGGATTTGAAGAAGCAGTGTTGCAGTATTGGATTTTTGAAACATTGGATGTTTTTCATCTATGTTGCCATCAATGCCAATGGGGGATATTGTTAGGAATCAAAGCTAAATGTTTGGTAGATATTCTGTAGCAATTGTTGTTGCATTCATGACTATGATTATCATTGATGTCAACACAGTGATTTATCGAAGACTTGCAAAGAAGCAGACAGAGTTTGGATTAGCGCATGTGGGTTATTGTAGTTGGAGCTATGCAATGTTGAGGTTATACTCTTTGATATGTAATATGTATATGGTTAAGAGTGCGGACACTAATTCATTGATTCATGGAAGTTATGATCATTTTGGTGGAAGCAGTATTTAGGCAGTGTTCCCAAGTAGCAGTTTGTGGAAATCATATGATATCTCCTAATCGGGATGAAATCTAGTTTTGTGCAGTTACAGGGAAGTTGGAGACACATTGATAGTGATTTGGATGATAGCGTAGACTTTAAGGTCACATGAGTGAAGATTTATTGTATTTGGAAGCCAACAGTTTTATGTAATTTTGGTGTAGCATGTGGAAAATTTTATTTTGTAATTGTATGCCGACTCATTTGTAATTATTTGGGTGTGGTATAAAGGAAGGAATGTATTTCCTTGTTTTCTATTGGAAATATTCAAGATTATCTAGGTTACTGAGAGGGGAGGGGTGAATCAGTAACTTCAAAACTTTTAAGAGATTCAAATCTTAATAATATTAGATTGATAATCTGACTGCATGCATGAGTAACAGAAAGAATAAAATATTCATAACACTTTGAACATAGAGATTTGGTGACCTAGAAACCTTCCAAGTAGAAAGTAAAACTAGGGTGGGGATGATACCCACAAAACTTCAATACTACAGTATAAAGTTTTCCGGCTAAGGCTTACAATGATCACTTCTGATGATCTACCCTGTTAGGAGCAATAAGGACTGCTACGTCCAACTTGTTAGAGGATTTACAAACATACAATGAAGTATGCACTCGGTTAAGAGATTTTACAAAGACTGTTAAGTCTACCCGGTTAAAGGATTTCAAGTTGATTCACCTATTAGGATGAAACAGTAGATCTCTTACTTGCAACTGTACTTGCTGATTGAGATTCTCTGATGTACTGATCACCTTTTGTGATGGATAGATCTTTGCTACTTCTTATACATTAAGCTATGCTAGTGATGATTGGACATTTGATGTATCTGAGGGAGTTGTTACAATCACACTTGAAGTTTTCTTCGAGCTAGATGTAGCAATTTTTACTGGAGAGTGGGGAAGTGAGGTAATTACCTCTGCAGCTGTCTGAACTGGATCATCTTCCTCAACATTCTCCTTAGCTTCCTCGGTAGCTTCTATCCCTGCTTCCTCTGTCACAACATTATCAATCTGAATTGTTTCTTCTTCTTCTTCTTCTTCATCACTGTCATCTTCAATATCTTTGATTATCACAGTTTCAGTACTCGGTTTGTGAAGATGATAGACGTTTTTCCAAGTAGAATTTGCACTCTTCACAACTGACTCTATATCTTTGATCAAAACTAAACAACTATTGAATTTTAGTGTCATCTTGCGCTCATTTTCTATCAATGCCTTATTTATTTCATCATCTTTCAAACTTGGCATTAACTGTCTTAAGGTTTGAGCATATATGTCCTTGACAGTTTGTCTTGCATTGGACCATCTCATCTTTACTTTATCCAATAGAACACCTGGAATTTGAGAAGCCATATCATCAGGTGAGTACTTCCATTTTCCCATTTTCTCAATGACAGCATCTTCTATTTCTTGCTGCTCTGCCTTTGATTTAATTTCATATTTGAGAGATTTGAAATTTGTAATTCCAGATCCTTCTCTCAAATCCTTAATCTTTTGTTCAAATGAGGGAGGAGGTCTTTTGAGTACTATATCATCATTGATTTTACCTGCCTTGCCCCTTGATCTTTTCCTTGTGAATACTGCAGTGGGTTCCTTGGTGATAGTTACCGTTCCTTTCTTCTTTACAGGCACTTGTTTTCTTTATTCTCATCCTTTTCTTCTTCTTCTACAATATCTTCTCCTATACCATCGGTTAACATTAGAGGTGTGCTAGATTGCATCTTGGCCATCCTTTTTCTGCCTTCGTTAACCGCCTATGGAATTTTTATGCTTAGCTCAATTCTTATCTTAGCTTCATCATATGTTCCAAAGTATGGAGCCTTTGGATCAACAGGTTGATTTACTAGGGCTTCAATTATATCCTTTGTTTCATCAATGTTTACCTCATAAGGAAGAGGTTTCACCCATACAATCCTGGGCCTTACTTCCTGAATGTATACTCTATCACAATCAACCATGAAACAAATATCATCTTTATAATCTTCCACCAGTTTTAGCGGAATTTGGAATCTGTTATTCATCTTCTCCTTAAAAGATTTGAAATAGTTATCCATTATGCTTGTAAAATTCTCACCCATTTCTGCAATATACTCATTTATCTGATAAAGAATAGGTACATCCTTTCTCCATTTTATTATGCCTTTTGATGGGAAAAATTTTTGAGCATAGAAAAATAAACAAACCAATAGTGAGCCAAACTTACATGGATTGTACTTTAAGGTTTGGATGCTCTCCATGTTCTTGTTGAACTATTTCAACAAAAGATCTGCTAGGTCAAATGACAGATTGTTCTTCACAATTTTATAGGCTAGGTCAACTGCTTCACATGGAACACTATTCTGACAACTTGAACTGTATATCTTGTGTGCTATTACATATGTGCCAAATTTTAGTTCTACATCGGTAATACTATTAATTTTCATACCTCTACCATCCCATTCGGCTAGGGTTTTCTTTTCCAGCTCTACCCGACCTAGGGTTTTTCTAGATTTATCCTGGGCAAGCATGGGAAGACCAGTGATTTTTTGAATCATCTTCTTTGTTATTTCCACTGGTTGCTCAAGCCAAATTTTACCTTCATGTACTTGGCTCAGAATATATCTTATCCATTTTATCTAGAAATCCCGAGGCAAGTGGGTGATATGTGTTAAACCCTTTTCTTCCAAATGTTTATGTCCCAGTTTGAGAACACCATCAACACACAGATCAGCACGAGCAACATCTATCTCTAGGGTTCCTAGTTCTTGAATTGTACCTTTAAAATGACTACAAATGTCATTTACAAGAAGCACCTTTGGAGGAATTTGAGACTGAGCTCCACTTGGATCTAGGGTTTCTGCAACCACGGGCATGAGTTTGAAATCCGACGCTTTCCATTCTCCATGAACTAACATTTCTAAACCTTTCTTTACTTTGGTGCTGGATGAAGCCATGGTAGCACGGTAGAAAAAATTTTTCTTTAAAATTTTGCTTCGAATTGCTTGATCGCACTAGAAATTTCTCTGCCCAAAATGTTGATATTCACGGTGAAGAATGAACTTGATTTCATGCTTTTTGTTAAAAAATTTTCATTAATGCTCCATAGGAATTAGGGTATTGAATTTGATAGACTGTCATCCACTATGCATTAAATGCTCAGTGAAGATTCTGCAACTCGGAGAACATACGAATTCATACTTCTTCGACCTTACTCAGTAACCAAATGAAGTTAGGTTACTCCCAACCTTGCTCAGTGGTAACTGTTACCAACCTTCTTGTGATCCTGTTGTATCTCTCATACCAATTTGGATCTGTCTTCCTTTCAGTTCAAGAACTATTTTGGAATATGTCTATGAAGATATAGTTCTAGTGCTTTCTTGGAGACTAGTTAGAGTTCATAGAGCCACTCCCTTCATGAGTGACTACATTACTTGGACTAGTTTTCTAGGTAGGTTAGGAATCCACTACTATCTCATCTACTTCCTAATGCTATTTGCTTTTGCTTTCTTTTCATCTTCAACTTTGCCTAAATTCATGTAGTTTTTAGCTATGTGACCAAGCTTAGTGCAATTATAACATCTTATGGTAGAATCCCTTTTTCTCAAGTGGTGCCTTACACAATTCATGCCAATGTGTCCATATTCTCCACAGTAATGACATCTACACCAAGTGTTGTAATCCCAACCAAACATTGCTTTAATAATTTGTTCCGCTATATTGGGTGTTTTAGTTCTGCATTCTGATGCCTTATGACCTTGTTTGCTACATTTGTGACATTTGCCTTCAAATCTTGGTTTGTCCTTGCATTCATTTGCTTTATGAACAAGATGATTGCAATTGTAGCATTTTCCATTGAATTTTTCTTTTCCATTGCTCCAACATTTTTTTGAAGTATGACCAATTTTTCCACAGTGATTACAGGTAGGTTTCTGATTCTTTTGAGTACCTTATTTGGAGGATTCACCTTCCTCTTTGTATCCAAGTCTTGCTTTTCCTTTTTGCCTATGAAGGTTTCGTTCATACACCTGATTCATATCTTCTTGAGATTTCAACATTCTCTCATTGATTTTCCTTTCAACATCTAGGTCACTCATCACTCTTAAATTTTTTTTCTTTTCAGATCTCAGCTCCTCTCTTATATTTTCATTTTCTGATCTCAGAGTCAAGATTTCTTCATTTGCATTGGAGATTTGATCAATAAGGTTTTCTAGCTGAAGGGTTTGATTCTGGATTTCATTGTTCTTTCCATCTATTTCATCTTTCATTTTGTTTCTTTGTTCCAAGATTTCATAGAATCTTGTTGACTGAATTTCCTGTTCTGTTTTCAATTTTCTCACTTCTTGCAGAGATCCACTCTTTTCTAGAAGTTCTTTGAATGCATTGTTTGCTTCATCTGAGCTGCTTGAAGGGAAAAAGTCTTCAATCTTTTCTTCAACATACTGGTGGTCATTGATTTGATTTGCATGTTCCTTCCTTCTTTTTGGGGAAAGGGAAAGATGCTCTCTTGCTTCTTTGAGTTGAGTTATGGCCATTTCTAGATCTAGCTTTTCATTCTCAATTACTTTGTTAAGTCTGAATATCTCCATTGTCTTGAATCTTTTCTCAAGCTGTCAAAATTTATTCTGAGAACCACGGAGCTTTGATACCAATTGTTGGAAATATTCAAGATTATCCAGGTTACTGAGAGGGGAGGGGTGAATCAGTGACTTCAAAACTTTTAACAGATTCAGATCTTAATAATATTAGATTGATAATCTGACTGCATGCATGAGTAATAGAATGAATAAAACATTCATAACACTTTGAACACAGAGATTTGGTGACCCAGAAACCTTCCAAGTAGAAAGTAAAACTGGGGTGGGGATGATACCCACAAAACTTCAATACTGCAGTATAAAGTTTGCCGATTAAGGCTTACAATGATCACTTCTGATGATCTGCCCTATTAGCAGCAATAAGGACTACTAGGTCCACCTTGTTAGAGGATTTACAAACATACAATGAAGTATGCACTCAGTTAAGAGATTTTACAAAGACTGTTAAGTCTACCCAGTTAAAGGATTTCAAGATGACTCACATGTTAGGATGAAATAGTAGATCTCTTACTTGCAACTGTACTTGCTGATTGAGATTCTTTGATGTACTGATCACCTTCTGTGATGGATAGATCTTTGCTGCTTCTTATACTGCTATAGCCCTTTGTAATTCGCTTATCTCTACCTTTCTCTCTTTTCATACTTTGCTATTTTTCACCTCTTTGGATATGATATAAAACATTATTTATATATCAATCTATAACAATTACAACATAATTACAAAGTCGGCTCTTAAACAAGCTAACACAAATATTACTGAGTTGGCCCAAATATAGTGACTCAGTTACTGCAAACTAACTCGGTGACTTTCTGATACTCAGCATCCACTGCATTACTCGGCATTGTCATGCACTCGGTAGAAGTGGAGGCATGGTCCATACTAACCACTCGGTTGTATTTTTGAACACAATATATACTAGAGACTTGGTAGATATAGTGTCACTCGGTAAACACTATCTTTCTCGGTAAGCACTGTCCTACTCAATAAGCACTGTTCTACTTGGTAAGCACTATCCTACTCAGTAAGCACTGTTCTACTCGGTAAGCACTATCCTGCTCGGTAAGCACTATTTGCTCGGTAAGCACTGTCTGCTTGGTAAGCACTGTCCTGCTCGGTAAGCACTGTCTGCTCGGTAAGCACTGTTTGCTCAGTAAGCACGCAGAGTCTGAATAAGTGTTGTCACTGATGAAAATCATACTTAATGCCAACAATTTTGATGTATGTATATGAAGTTGTAATTTGAAAGTGTGTAATTATGATATGGTAGCAGTGGTTCTGATGTTGTATGCATGAAGTGAAGAAAAGAGCTAAGTATGAAAGAAAATTTGTGAAGGAAGACATGAGAAGTATAGAGATCTAATGTAATAGTGAGTGTGGTTTGGCATAGTCAGAGAAGAGGTAACATATTATTCTATTGAGTAATGAAAAGATTATTTGGATAGTGTGTTCGGTGATCTTACCCTAAAGTTGTTTGGGTAGTGGGTCCTTCCATCTTCCATAACTCTTAATAGGGTTAGAATCTTTTAACAGGGATTCAAAATCTCCTAATAGGGATTCATATGTACTGAATGTATTTCATAAGACTCCTAATAGAGTCCATCCTCTCACAAGGAATATTCATATTATTACATCTTTTGTGGGCATCATTCCCACCGGGGTTTACTCTTTGATCAAGAGGTTCCCTAGTCAACATATCTTATGTCATTGTGTATGAATATCTTTCTATGGTTGGTAATTATATTTCTTATATGGTTTAGTGCTTTTGAAGATGATAAAAGTTAGAATTATTTGATAACTAATTCACCCCCCCCCCTCTCAGTTATCTTGGTGGACTTTAATTTCTAACAGGAAAGACCTTCATTTTTCTATGGGAGACCTTGTAATGGTTCATCTTAATAAGTCTAGATTGTAGAAGGGCATTCCCACTAAACTTCAAATGAGAAGAATAGGTCCCTGCAAGGTACACACAAAATATGGGCAAAATGCTTATAAACTATACTTGCCATCAGATTTGGAAATGTCTCTTGTGTTCAATGTGTAGGACTTAGTACTGTATAGAGTCCCTACACTAGTACCTTCAAAGTCTCATTCAAACAGTGAAGCAATCAACAAGGATGTTCAGATTTCTCCCACACCACAACTAGTAGCAGAGAAGATTCTGGCCTCTAGAAAAAGATCACACAAGGCACATACATGGATCATTTGATTCAATGGAAAGGAAAGTAAGCAGCTGAAGCTACTTGGGTAGATGAGAATACCTTCAAAAGGCAAGGAGTTGATCCTAAACTCCTGTCACCAAAGGTGACTTAAGTTATTTATTTTGGCAGCATGGTGCAGGAGCACCCTTAGGAGACCAGTTGGTTGTCCTATTTTTCTTTGGAAAGACCCTCTTGAAGGGAATTATATTTAGATAAGGTCATGTGACTAGGAGTGGTGTGGTTTGAGTCTAAGTTGAGTGTCTAAGTTCTAGTTTTGAGTTCATTTTGTCTTTATGACAGTCCTGTACCTGATGATGTCAGGAAGTGAACAATGTTTTTTTAGTGTTTCTAGGGTCTTAAGTTCTCTAGGAAGTCTAATTAAGGTGAGGAAAGCTTGGGTGGAGTTAGAATACCTTGAAGATTGAAAAGTTGTAAAAGTTGTCAAAATGTTGTCGAACAACATTTGCAATTTTGAAAAGTTGCTATGACAAGAAAACCTAACTTTAAGGGTTTCAATCTTCATGATGTTTAGAAATGCCTAATAGGCCAAAACACATGAGAGAGGGATATATATATGTATAAAGAACCCTAATTTAGGGTTGGGAGACTCATTGTGTCCGGATTGACTTACTGTAGCAAGAAGTTTTTACTGAGAATAGATAAAGGACTTGAGGAACAGAGTTAACTTTCAGATTATATGCATTGAATGATCACCTATAGATATTAGAATCTGGTGTTCATTATGTTGTAGTGTGATTCAAGCTTTGATTTTTTTCGTCAGCTAGGTTACTTTTGTATTTTGTTAATTCTCTTTGTTTTCACAATTCACTGTCCATTTTTTACAGTGTGTATAAAATGTAAGCCTAGCTCCATTTCCCACTATAGTACCTGTAAATCCTTTTGGGAATGGAGACTAGGGTTTTTAAGCTTCATGATGCCTCAATTCTAGGCTCTGAAGATGCATGCAAGTATTTTTAAGTTCTTGCCCTAGGTGAGCTAAGTGCAAAAGCCCAGCTAAGAAGACCTAGTGTTTGTGTTGAAATATTGTAGGAGGGATTGTGTCAAGATCCAAGAAGGCCTTGAATGTAATGTATGGTGATTTTCAAGTACTCTATAAACAAGAGGAGTGCTCAAAAGTTTAGTTTTCCAAGTTTTGAGACTAAAGAACAAAGACAAGTCAAAACCTTAGGAAAAGGCCATAATCTTGAAACAGAGTGTACGAACAGCATCAGGACCCCGGACCAAGAAAATCTAAAAGCTCTTAAGGCACATATGTGAACTGCCAATAAACATTTGGGGGTTCTTTAAGAAGGTTTGACACTGGAAGAAGAATCCTAGATTTTAGGAGCCCTAATTGGGCAAAAAGGCTACAAGGCCTAAATCTTAGGAATTCAGAGAGCGATGAGAAAAATGACTAAACTTGGTAACCAAAGACCCAAAGTAGGAGTCAAAATTAGATTTCAAAGAATCCCTTAGCCTCCTACAATCCAACTATAGGTTGGGGCTTGTGAGCTATGAAAAAGCATAGTTCTCTTTAAAGGCAAAGAGTGGATAACAAAGAAGATAAGAACTCTTGAGAGTGGGAAGGAATTGAATCTTTCCTAGTGTTTGAGGGTGGATTAAGGAAGCCCTAGGAGGTCCTAAGTATGACCTAAAAAGAGTTCAAGACAACTCAAGGTGAATTGGATTCTCTCCCTATCAAAATGAGTTCAAATCTGAAATCTCAGTGCTTCATGATCAGCCAAACTACTACTCTAAGAGCACTGCCTACAGAATTACATCAAATTGAGTACATATACCCAACTGTACAACTAGGGTCAGCCAAGAATTATATTTCAAAATGAAATATGAACAAAGAAATATGATTCAACCCCAAAAAAGATCACAAGACCACTAGAAGGAAAGATATAAGGTGCAAACATAGATTTAGGCCCAAACGTGACCCAACAATCACACACCATGATCGCACACATTAACAATCAATGAGAAATGATCATACACACAATATCCAAGGTTGACTCAGGAAGAAAATGAATAAGCTACTTGAAGAAACCAAAAGAATCCAAACATGAAGGTTTTCAATCCAAACATCATGCAATCAAATGGAAAGGATCCCAGATAGGTCTGCATTAAGAATTTTTTACTACAACTGATGAAACACACAAACAGGTAACCAAAGGAATGAAGCATGAGCCATAGAGAAAGGAAAACTTGAATAACTCAAATAGTACTAAACCAAATGAGGTGTGATCTATAAGATAAACACTACAAAGAGTCCTTAACAATATTTTAAGACTGCAACCAAAATATCTCAAAGATGAATGATCGTTGCATCACTCTCCCAAACTAGAAAATAGGAACATTATAAAACTAAATGTTTTTGTTGATGCAAGATTGCCAAGAACCCAAGATTCTCCTTCATAAGACACCTGAGGTTAATAAAATGATTCTCCTGAATTGGGAATGTTGTGAAACCCAAGATGAATCAAAATGAGCTAACACAGATTGAAAAATTTATGTAGAATCATCAACCGGACTATCCTTCCACTTCACCAAATATTCCATGTAGTCTTTACCTCTTATACTTCTATCAATTCTTTTGTCTAGAATCTTCTCAATTTCATTTGTCTAATTCTAAGGATATTCTTTCTGCACATCTACCTCTTCATGTAACTCATGTTACTCATAAAAAATTGAAATGTTGAAGATAGGAGATCTATATCCATATCAACCAACAACTCAACTTCAAATGCATTGCTACTGTCAAACCTTTTCAACATCATTCTCAATTTTTTGTATGTTCCAACAAGAAACCTTCCTTTTTTCAAATGAACCATTACTTCATCACCAACTTCAAAGTTTTATTGTCTTCTAGACCTATATGTTGCATCCTTTTATTTTTTATTGTTTTTCTCCAAATCATGTTTCACTTTATCATGCAAAGTCTTCATGAAATCTGCATAGTCTTCTCCTTGAGCACTTCCTTTCTTTTCTGAACCAACTATCCTCAAATCTTATATACCCTTAGGATGCATACCTGTAAAAATTTTAAAATGTGTTTTCTCTATGCTCCTATTTATCAAATTATTGTATGCAAACTCTTCTTGTGCCAATACCAAGTCCCAATTTCTAGTTTTGTCTCCACCTAAGCATCTCAATAAATTCCCCAAACTTCTATTCACAGCCTTTGTTCATCCATCTATCTATGGGTTAAAAGTAGAACTGAACTTCAAATTTGTACCCAACATCTTCAAAAGAGTTTTCCAAAAGTATCCAACAAATTTTCTATCCTGATCACATATAATAATCTTAGGTAACCCATCCAATCTCACAATTTCCTTAAAGAAAATATCTGCTACATGAACCACATCAAATGTCTTCTTATAGGGAATAAAATGTGATGTTTTTGAAAATCTATCCACCATAAAAAAAAAATAGAATCATCACCTCTTTGAGTCTTAGGTAATCCAAGAATAAAATCCATGTTGATGTCTTCCCGAGGTCTATTACAATTAAGCAAGCAATTGTGTATACAATCCAGTATTCTGACTTACTCCCTTTGTAACTTGACAAATTCTACAACTCCTTACAAATTTATGAACATCCTTATGCAATTGAGGCCAAAAGTATTTCTCCTTAATAAAAATCAATGTATTATCAATACCAAAATGTCCTACTAATCCATCAATATGTTTTTGCTTTATCAAATTGTCTCTCATTGTACCTCTAGGTATAAAAAAATGAACTCCCTTGAATAACATACATTTCTAAGTGAATTAATCATCCCACTTTCTCTATTGATCAATGATAGGTGTCTTACATTCTCTCCAAGATGATGCAAAGGCAAGTGGTTTCCAAATATTATTTTCTTCAAGACTTCTACAAAGGTAAAGGTTGGGAAAATGACTCTAGTAACCCCCATATGCACCATATGGATCCAATTGAATAAAGTGAGCCAAAAAAACAATAGGGCCTGGGGGCCAAAAAATTTGAGCCCTTGGTCACGTGGGTGACCAGGGTGTTGGTACCTAAGCCCTGGCGGCTGGGGGCTAGTCCCCATGTGACCTCAACTTGCTGAAATAAGGGTTGGATCTGCGCTGACCACTAGCAGTTATCCCTTAACTGATGGTGGTTCAGGCTTACTAGCGGTTACCACTCGCTATCACCCCAGGGACCGCTCAATCAGCTGTCACCAGTGGTGACACTGCATGGTGACCGCGATAGTAACTACGTTGTCACAGGCAGTGACACCGCGCGATGGCCACTAGGTTGCCTGCGAGTCTCTCCCAAGTGGCCACTAGGTGATGCCCAGGTGGCTATCCTAAATGTTTTTATAAAAAAATTGCAAATTATCTACCTCGATCCATGTGCCAAAATGTATGACTTGGTACGCAAAAACAAATTTGCATCTCCGTGTAACTTGTCCAAAAATGACAAGTTTTATATGGATTTTTGGTTTCTCAGATGCTGTGGACGGAACCGTGAGGTCTGTTTGGGCCAAAAATGCTCCAAACAATAGTGACCACCTCAGGATCTATGTCAGGGCTAGTTGAAAATTTATTTTGCCACAAATTCCAACTTTGTCCAAATTGGCAAATTTTATATGGATCTAGGGGTTCTTGGATGCTATAAACACAAGTGTGAGATCCATTTGAAGCCAAGATGACCAAAACAATAGGTCCCCCTATATCTAACAGAAAACCCTCTAAAAACATAGATTTGACAAACACGGTCGAATCTCTCAAAAAGAGGATAGGGGCAAACAGATCTGAAGCTCTGATACCATATTGGAGTTGATGAGTAAACAACCCATAGCTCACAAGAACACCTACATGCAAACACCTATCAAAGAAAGAGAGAGAAGCAAACAGTTATGGAGACCTGAACGTATGGATCCACAAGAGAGGAGAAATCCTTGATGTACAAAAATAAAAGTTGCAAATCAATAAAAATGAATGTTCAGAATTAGATTACAAAAGAGATCAATCCATATAAAAGGTTATATGAAACCCTAAAAAGGGAAAACCCTAGGTTTCATAATAATAATTAATACAAAAATTAATTATTATATGCCTAAAGTTTAGCTTAAGCATAAAGAGATAATAAGTGACTTAGTAATTAAATCAAACATGATTTAATTAATAACACTTTATTACTCTAACACTCATTGCCTCTAACACCTTAAATAATCTTCATATATCCTTCTGGACACTTGTTCCAATAGGTTAAAACCCCCTAAATTGGATCTAACACACAAAGCCACCTTTAAGCCAAAATAGGCCCAGTAGACCTAGTAGCCCTCAAATCAGGTAACATGCCATATTTATCTCAAACTTCCCAAAGAAATCCAAAATATAAAGGTATATTAAAATACCCTTTTCTCCATTCTTAAACATATCTCAAAATCAATGGTGGTTGTTTTGGACCATCAACCCCAAAAACTATTGTTTCACCTTTTGTTCCTAGGCCTAATTGGCCACTTTTACAAAGGAACTATAAGAAATACTTATCCCTTGACCTTTTCACTTTCAAAATTCCCAAAATATGTTTCAAAACAAATTAAGTCGACATTATTTTGGTTAGGGTCACTTCCCACATAATAAAATCACAAAACCCTCCTTAAATGGGCTTAAAAACTAGGGCCTTCTATTCTGAACCCTTCCTCTCACTTCCATACATTTAAAAAAGGTACTAAACCATGTATTTCACTTTTACTTTGACTATTTCACATAAAACCATGACCTCCTTAAGTCATATATTTTTCTTCTATACCTTAGGCATCAATTTTGTGCCCTTTTCCCACTCTTCCCAATGGTGTACACCACTTGTGATAAATATTCCTACTTAAAATGGTTAGTAAGAAGTTAAATATGTTACATCAGATCGATCCCATGGGATTTAGTTAGAAATCATCCATGGAATGGACCAAAGATACATGGAACCCTTCAAAATACCCAAGGAAATATCACTATTTCAAAGCAATCAGTCACCAAAATGAAGAGCAATAAATCAAATTATCAAAATACTTCAATATAACACATTTTAATATGGAACTAACAATATTAAATTCAAGGCATTTATCATCAAGAAGAAACAAGAATAAAAAACATCCCAGGTTTGTAAGAAATGTAATTTTATTACTCTTCCAAAGCCATAGTTTGTAGAAAACTCTATCTCTCCTTTACCCTGTCGTACAATGGCCTTTTTATGGTTTCATATATTCCCTAACCATATTTCCAACTGATCTAAGAAGTTAGTTTTGATTACAAAATTTAATTTCATTAGCTTGGTATTTCTCACCAAAATGGCAACTAGCCGTTAATATTAAAAATTTAAATTTAAAAACTTTTTTTAATTGCTTTATTTTCTTTGTAACTTATCAAAATTACATCTAATTTTATCCTATGATATAATCATCCTATCTAGGACCCTCCTATCCATATAGATCCCATTTAGGTACTATTGGGCCCCTTTACAGGCAATTTGGTCCTAAGGTCCTTATCAGGACCTTTGAAGTTTACACTAGTTTGTTCATTACAAATGGCCATGATTGGACTTAATACATCCCAATTGAACACTAATGATCCTATTTCACCTTCCAAAAAAATTTGTGTCTTTATTTGAATTAGTATGCCAAAGAAAAAAAATTTAAAATGGGTCTTTTCTATAGAAGAATAAAAAAAATTGAATTAGTATTCCAGAGAAAAAATGTATGGATCATATTACTTAAATTTTGGATAGATAATTTTCCACCACAAACACAAGGACAAAAAATTCATTCAAGCTACGAAATTAGGAAAGAATGAAGATTCAATAGAAGAATATTTTTATGAGATCATGGAAAACTTTGTGAGGAGAATGAAGAAAGGAATAAGAAAATATAAAGGTAATTTACCCTTTAAATTTTTTATCTATGGAAAGATAGGTCATTATGCATCTAGATGTCCTAACAAAATTACAAATAAAAAGAATAAGGAAAGAAAAGAAAGTTTTGATAGGAAATTTTACTATAAATACTAGTATTTCTAGTAATGAATATGATTATGAAGAAGATGATCAGTGTTTATATTTGGCAATTAAATCAAACATGTTCCTACTATTTATAACAAGACACTAAAAGAAAATACTAAGGTTGTAGATACTGTAACTTTTTCTTTACATGTTAGAAGAGATAGAGATGAATGGCTTATTGATAGTGGATGCTCTTATCACATGACTTGAAATAAAAGTAGGCATGTATACCTTGAAAAGTATGATGGAGGTATAGGTATACATGGAGGTGATCAATTACCTAGGATAGTTAGAATTGGATCAATCAATTATGATGACAAGCATAATATTGAAAATATGTAGTACATGAAGGGATTGAATCATAATGTCTTGAGCATTGTACAAATGTGTGAGAATAGGGGTGATCCCACAAAGTTGTGTCCCACTTTTTAGGATGAAGAAAATCGGCGTCCCACCAAAAAAAGAAATTTTAGAGTCTTCATGCGAAGTTGACACTTTGGGCGAAGTGGTCAACCCACTTTGTGCAAAGTACCCTACGTGGGGGGCTTCACGTGAAGACCCCACTTCATGTGAAGTACCCTATGCATGGTACTTCACGTGAAGAAGGGTCTTTGCGTGAAGCCCCTATGACCGGGATTTTTTATAAATTTCTGGCAATTTGTTTTTATTTCATTTTTACTATTTGGATTTTGTGGACCCCAGGCCTTGGAGCGAACCTGTGACATCTAGTATGACATCAGCACCTCCCGAGCCTTTTTGACATCTTCAGATTGTTGGTAGCATCAGGGACATGCATTTTTCTCATTTTTTATTATAAATTATATATTTTATATTTATTTTAGCTAGTTGTTTGTTTTAAATAATTTTTTATTTGTAAAAATGTTAGAAAATAATAGTTAAATATTAGAATATGTTAGAAAATGTAGAAAATCATAGTAGTTTGTTAGCAACTATTAGAAAATATTTACAAAACATTAGAAACTGTAGTAGAAATGTTAGAAAATGTTAGAAAACATTAAGATCTTATAGAAATTATTAAAAATTTAAATTTCAAGTTTAAAGTTAGTAAATATTAGGAATCTCTCTCTCTCTCACCTGTACACACATTTTTAGTAAAGTTATTAAATATTAGCTAATTATTTGTTTTAAATAATTTTTAGTTTGTAGAAATCTTAGAAAATCATAGTATGATCTAATAGTATGTTAGAATATGTTAAAAAATTGTAGTAGTAAGTTTCTAGGACCCTTATCCCTCCCTTATGACATATTAAGACACTTAGGATCCCTCAAGACCTTATAATACATATTAGGATGTCCTATGACCCATTGATGTACATGTTAGGTTCCATTAATACATACAAGGACTGATTGTTTCCCTCAAGACTCCTTAAGACATATTAGGATGAATTAATGTAACCTATGATCACTTAGGACCTATTATGACACCTAAAACCCCTTAAGACATTCTAGGACCATTATGCATCGCTTATGACATCTTAAGACACATATGACCCCTTAGGACCCATACAACCCATTATTAAATATTAAAATGTCCTAGGACCCATTCATCTATCTTAGCTTCTATTAATACATATGTGATCCCATCGTTTCCTATAATAACCCTTCAGACATACCAGTATCAATTAATGTAACCTAAGATCCCTTAGACCACTTATCACATCTATGACCCATTAACATTATTGGACCATTATATATCCCTTACGACATTTTAAGACATATATGACCCCTTCAGATCATCAAGACCCATTAACATTTCTTAGGTTGTCCTAGGACACATTTATGTATCTTAGATTCAATTAATACATATGAGGATCCACTAATGTAACCTAGGACCTCTTAGGACCTCTTATGTTACTCACGACCCCTTAAGATAGTCTAGGACCCTTATCCATCCCTTACACTATCTTAAGACACATCTAGGACCCATTTTTTCCCTCAAGAAACCTTAAGACATACTAGGATCAATTAATGTAATGTAGGATCCCTTAGGACCACTTATTGCACCTACGACCCATTAACATTCTAGGACTCTTATCTTGATCTCTTATGAAATCTTAAAACAAATATGAAACCTTAAGACCCCCAAGACCCATTAAAGAATCTTAGGATGTCTTAGGACCATTCTTAGACCACTTATCACATCTATGACCCATTAACATTATTGGACCATTATACATCCCTTATGACATTTTAAGACATATATGACCCCTTCAGATCCTCAAGACCCATTAACATATCTTAGGTTGTCCTAGGACACATTTATGTATCTTAGATTTAATTAATACATATGAGGATGTACTAATGTAACCTAGGACCCCTCAGGACCTCTTATGTTACCCACGACCCCTTAAGCTAGTCTAGGACCCTTATCCATCCTTTACACTATCTTAAGACACATCTAGGACCCATTTTTTCCCTCAAGAAACCTTAAGACATACTAGGATCAATTAATGTAATGTGGGATCCCTTAGGACCACTTATTGCACCTATGACCCATTAACATTCTAGGACTCTTATCTAGATCCCTTATAAAATCTTAAAACAAATATGAAACCTTAGGATGTCCTAGCACCCATTGATGTATCTTATGTTCAATTAGTACATACAAGAACCCATTGTCACCTTGAATACCCCTTAGGAAATACTAGGATCCCTAAGGACCTCTAATGACACATACAACCTCTTAAGATATTCTAGGACCTTTATCCATCCCTTACAACATCTTAAGAGACATTAAAATCAATTAGTACATCCTAGGACCCTTAAGACCTAATAAGACCACTTACTTGACTTAATAGGACCTATTAATACCAATTAATACATCATAGAACCCTTAAGACCTAATAAGACCACTTACTTGACCTAATAGGACCTATTAATACTAATTAGTACATCTTAGGACCCTTAAGACCTAATAAGACCACTTACTTGACATAATAGGACCTATTAATACCAATTAGTACATCCTAGAACTCTTAAGACCCAATAAGACCACTTACTTGACCCAATAGGACATATTAATACCAATTAGTACATCCTAGGACCCTTAAGACCTAATAAGACCACTTACGTGACCTAATAGGAACTATTAATACCAATTAGTACATCTTAGGATCGTTAAGACCTAATAAGACCACTTACTTGACCTAATAGGACTTATTAATACAAATTAGTACATCCTAGAACCCTTAAGACCTAATAAGACCACTTACTTGTTTTAATAGGATCTATTAATACCAATTAGTACATCCTAGGACCCTTAAGACCTAATAAGACCACTTACTTGACCTAATAGGACCTATTAATATTAATTAGTACATCCTAGGACCTTTAAGACCTAATAAGACCACTTACTTGACCTAATAGGACCTATTAATACCAATTAGTACATCCTAGGAACCTTAATATCTAATAAGACCACTTACTTGACCTAATAGGACCTATTAATACTAATTAGTACATCTTAGGACCCTTAATACCTAATAAGACCACTTACTTGACCTAATAAGATCTATTAATACCAACTAGTACATCCTAGGACCCTTAAGACCTAATAAGACCACTTACTTGACCTAATAGGACCTGTCAATACCAATTAGTACATCCTAGCACCCTTAAGACCTAATAAGACCACTTACCTAACCTAATAGGACCTATTAATACCAATTAGTACATTCTACGACCCTTAAGACCTAATAAGACCACTTACCTGACCTAATAAGACCTATTAATACCAATTAGTACATCTTAGGACCCTTAATACCTAATAAGACCACTTATGTGACCTAATAGGACCTATTAATACTAATTAGTACATCCTAGGACCCTTAAGACCTAATAAGCCACTTACATGACGTAATAGGACCTATTAATACCTGTTAGTACATCCTACATCCTAGAACCCTTAAGACCTAATAAGACCATTTACTTGACCTAATAGGACCTATTAATACCAATTAATACATCCTACGACCCTTAAGACCTAATAAGACCACTTACTTGACCTAATAGGACCTATTAATACCAATTAGTACATCCTAGAACCCTTAAGACCTAATAAGACCACTTACTTGGCCTCATAGGACCTATTAATACCAATTAGTACATCCTAGGACCCTTAAGACCTAATAAGACCACTTACATGACCTAATAGGACCTATTAATACCAATTAGTATATCCTACGACCCTTAAGACCTAATAAGACCACTTACTTATTTTAATAAGACCTATTAATACCAATTAGTACATCTTAGGACCCTTAAGACCTAATAAGACCACTTACTTAATCTAATAAGACCTATTAATACCAATTAGTACATCCTAGGACCCTTAAGACCTAATAAGACCACTTACTTGACCTAATAGGACCTATTAATACCAATAGTACATCCTAGGACCCTTAAGACCTAATAAGACCACTTACTTGACCTAACAGGACCTATTAATACCAATTAGTATATCCTAGAACCCTTAAGACATAATAAGACCACTTACTTGACCTAATAGGATCTATTAATACAATTTAGTACATCCTAGGACCTTTAAGACCTAATAAGACCACTTAGTTGACCTAATAGGATCACTTACTTGACCTAATACCAATTAGTACATCCTTTGACCCTTTACGAGTATTAGTACACTCTAATATTATAAATTTAAGTATAATTTTATATATTTAGATATTTGTTTCCATTTTACACACAATTATAACATGTAATCAAGTACTTAATTGTTAACACTTAGGTTTCACATGTTATGTATCTGTATGGCCACTCAAGATGTACCTCATACTTTGTGTGAGTATATTGACCAGTTTAAAGGAGATGACTGGTAGATTGAGATCTCACTCCTCCTTCACCCCTCAAGTACTTGAGACTATTTTTTGAGAATTGAGGGTTGAGGTCTCGGGTGATGTTTCCTTGGAGATGGTTCAGAGCTGTGTCCCCAAGGAAACCATCAAACGAGAGGTTTTCCCACATTATGAGGTGAATTCTACTATGAGGGCATATCAGGTCACATGGTATTTCATTCCTTAGATCACATACATGATATAACCTCTGTTTCTTGCAACCCATGGTCATTATCCTAATAATGACCAAATTTCTTTATATTTTGCATAAGAGTTGTACGTTGAGCTCCATTTGGGAATCAAGCTCAACTATTTAGATCTTCTAGAATATTATGGTCAGGGGCATGGTAGGCTTGCAGACCATGATCAGTATTGTAGGGCTGATCGAGTTGTATAGCCTCATAGACAGCTGGTTGGGCACAGGACTCCGACAGTTACACCAATGATGGCTGCTACTGCAGATAGAGTCAGCATTGCTTCTTAGAGGGGAGTAGTGGAGATTATAGGATAGATTTCTTCTACAGCCACATCCATCACTTCAGGTTTAGTGGGTAGATACATTTTGAGTAGACCGAGTAGAGCCAAATTATCTTCTGAGGCTTCATCTAGTACTACTTCAAGTGTGACTGATGACACATATAGAGCTGCAGGTCTTCCTGTACCTAGAGAGATATGAACACTTTCAGGTCATCATAGTCATTTAGATATGGCCCATTACTTTATGGAGGATCTCCTATAGTCTTATTCTTATATTGATGACCTGCAGAGGATCCTAGTACATTTAGTCAGGGATGTCATCGGACTTGCATGGAGTCCTATAGTTCCACTGAAATAGGACACACCATCTAGTCAGGCACAGCATAGTGCAAAGTGCTCAGCACCCATAGATCACTCTATAGCTGCAGAGCTAGGTATATAGGCTGGATATGTACACATCACCACTAAGGGCCTAGATGCATTTGATGAGAAATTGCATGGATTGGGTCAGGTGGACATTGGCACTGATGTTGGATCATTTATGGATATGTTATTGCATCTTGATGGTTTAGGCTCTACATCACTCCCCTCCCAGCTAGTTTCACCCCTACACTCCTCATTACTAGAGAGGTTCAAGATTGAAGGTGGTGTGGGTGATGTAGTTTTAGTTGATGATATGATGGTGCAGCGTGCTGATGATCCTCCTACTCCTGAGACCTGGGTATATAAAGTTTTCTTTTCTCTTTTCTTAGGAGTTTTAGTGAACAATTAATTGTAGATGTGTGTATTGATGTTTGTTCAATGTATAACATTTTGTAAGCACAGTTAGAAGAGCATGTTACCTCTAGTGTGGGCTTGGAGCATCTTCATATGAGAGATCCATTTGATGTGACACCTACTAGTGGTCAGATAATTTTTAGATACATGTATGTTTAAGCATGCATATGTACACATGTATTTATATATTTCAAGTACTTTACATAATATATATACTATGCACATGTATATAACTAACCGTTGTACTAAATTTTCAGGGGTCAGTTGCTGCTTCACAACTAGAGGATGCTTTTCATAGGAGAGATTCAGTAGATGTGATACCTAGTAGTGGTCAGGTAAGTTTTAAGAATATGTAAGTTTAAACATGCATTTATATTCGTAGGGATCAGTTGCTATCTCACAAACAATGGATGCTCGTGGCAGTCACTCAGAGGGTCGCTCTGTTCGCATGTGCCTAGATGACTTCCTACTTTAGGACATGTTGCACATATCTTTTATTTGAGACTCATTATATATGTCATTAGTATATGTTTGATATTTTTAGTTTATGATTTGAGACATATATTTGATTAGATACATATATTTGATTCGAGACATATATTTGATTAGAGACATATATTTGATTAGATGATATGATTTGATTAGATGGTTTGATTTGATTAAATGATATGATTTGATTTGATTTGATGATATATGATTTGATTACATTATTTGATTAGATAGTTTTATTTGATTAGATGATATGATTTTATTAGATGGATGTAGAATTAACACGTCATAAGTAATCTATATAATTTCATCATTTTTTAGTGTCTTAAGGGGAGGTCTTCAGGGGATCTATAATTAATATCATAAAAAATAACAATTTAATACATATAACTAATGGACAATAACTACTCTAACTAATTCTAGAACTAACACATGTCATAAGTAATCTAACTAATTTCATCATTTTTTAGTGTCTTAAGGGGATCTTTAACTAATAAGCAGTATTAAGGGGAGGTCTTAAGGGGATCTAGAATTAATATCATAAAAAATAACTAGTTAATACATGTAACTAATGGACAATAACTATTCTAACTAATTCTAGAACTAACACATGTCATAAGTAATATAACTAATTTCATCATTTTTTAGTGTCTTAAGGGGATCTTTAACTAATAAGAAGTCTTAAGGGGAGGTCTTAAGGGGATCTAGAATTAATATCATAAAAAATAACTAGTTAATACATGTAACTAATGGACAATAAATATTCTAACTAATTCTAGAACTAACACATGTCATAAGTAATCAAACTAATTTCATCATTTTTTAGTGTCTTAAGAGGAGGTCTTAAGGGGATCTAGAAATCATAAGCGTCATAAAAAGTATCATCAAAATCATTGAATAATCAAAGCATAAATAATATCTTTAACTAATATGCAATCTATAAAAATCATTGAATAATAAAAGTATACATATAAAATTCTATAAATTAAAACCATTAAACCACCAAATAGGTCCATCATATATCAACAAATTATAGTCCATCATATGTTTAAATATATTAAAAAAGTATAATGAAATTTAATCCAGAGATATCAAGTAGGTCCTAACACATGAAATAGGTTTACATATTATACTTTTTAGACCAAGTCAAGAGGTTCAAACCTTTCATGGAGAACATGTAATATTCTCTCATGATCCTCACTATCTAGTCTCAACTTACGACATCCTGTTGAGATTTAAATGTATGGAGACAAATGGATGTGGTAACTACTGGATGACTATATTGAAACACCTTATTGTTTGGTTGGTAATCAACAAAGTGAATACCATGTTGAATTACTTTGATTTTCTTGAAATATGTTCCATCTAAAACAATTGAACCTGCATGTCATAAATTTTTACAATATATAATTTTAAACAAACTAAATTTGAAATTTGTTAAAAGGTTGAAATTTAATATTTACAAATTGAGCTCAATATATTGATGTAAAGCATGTGCAAACCTATGGGGAACAACATTCCATCACTTTCTTCATGTTCAAGTAACTTCATCCTCTCTACAGTACAATGCAGTAAATAATAACCAACTCCTACATTTCCACGCTCAGCAATCACTGCAAAGACATCTCATGCACAATCAATTTATATATACATGTGTGAGTTCTTAAAATTAACTTAGTTCAATCTATAGATCTATCTATCTATCTATACATGCATCTCAATGTACCATATAATGTGAAATATATATATACTTACCAATTTTGACCAATCCTGAGATATGATCGTAATTAGTAGAAATCAAAGGGACATCATCAAAGTTTTCATCTTCATCTCTATCAAATGTATCAGGAACAACTAGTGGCACTAGATTTCATGCACCTACATCATGAAGGGTGCTCCCCTTAATACCACAAACACATAACAGAAACAGAGAAACAACAACAATTTGCAAGAACAAAAAATTAGCTTCTTATTATCTCCACAAATGTGCAATTACAAATTTCAGAATTACAATATGCAAAGCCAGATGGGCATTCCCTTTACAATATTTTTTAGGTTAAAGCCTCGAATCATTACCCAGAACTGCCCTAGACAACACTATGGGCCTTCTTTATATAGGCAATTTCCACCGCCCGAGAAGGTTCCAAAAATTTAGCCCTTAAGGCCGACTATACATAGAATTATTTTATTTTCACAATTTTTACAATAGGATCAGCTCAAAAGAAATACAAAATATGCTTTTAGGTAGCCCAACTTCCAGAGGCCATAACTTTCTAACTGTAGCTTTGTTTATCTATTATAACCACTTTTCAAAAATGCTAGGTTGAGATCTACAGTGCCCGACTCGCACAAGTTCCAATCAACTGGGGGTCGATTGCAATCTGGAGCCTCTAAGGCCTTCAAAATTGACCTGAAATATTTCATACCCAAAAATCTCAATAACTTCACCAATATAGATGATGTGGTAATGAAACTCAATTGGTAGATTGATATGACTAAGATGAACCTCCAACTATGAAATCAAAACATTCCAAGATCATATGACCAACTTACTAAAAATAGTAAGTTTCCATAAATAGCAGCTCTGCACAAGATAGCCCTTATTGAAAAGAAAATAAAAAAATATTTTTGGGTGATGCAAGATTGCTCTTACACCCAGGATGCTCCTACATCAAACACCTGGGGTGATTTTAGAAGTGACCTCATCACGTCTCAAGAGTGAAGAGGAAAACCAAGACGGTTAACCTCCTCCCTTGTCAGCCATGATGAATCTTCAATAGGGCATCATTTCCACTTGACTAGATATTCTTCATATGTACTATTCCTTGTGCTTCTGCCAACATGACTATCTAGTATATCCGCAATCTCTTTGGTATCTAAACTAGTTGCTGGAATACTCCACTCTACTATCGTGATCTCATCTTCAACACCTCCTTTATGATACTCTGTCAAATCTGAAATGTTAAACACTGGTGAAATATTCAGCTCAGTAGGCAATTCTACCTCATTGATGGAATATGGATGAAGTGACTGAGAGGGGGGGGTGAATCAGTCAACCATAAATCTCTTCACAATTAATTCTTTCCAGATCCCTTAGGATATCTTAACAATGTTATCTGTTTTAGCACTCGGTAAATAGATTGCAGTAACTTTGAAGATGCAGAAAGCATTAGCAAAATTATCTTTTAGATATTCATTAGTACTGGTGTATGATTAAGATAGCAATTAAGAACACAAGAGACACAAGATTTAACGTGGAAACCCAATATGGGAAAAACCACCAATGTATCTAGATATTGATTTTCACTTTTCTGAAGTGATGCCCGGTTAGAAGCCAACCCGGTAAAAGGTTACAAAACACACTGTTAGGTGTGACCTTGTTAGAGAATTTAAAACACCCTGCTAGGAGTGGCCTGGTAAGAGGTCTTGAAAACAATTCAATGGAATTGTCACCTTGTTAGAGGATTTACAATATGGTTGTTAAACCAACTCGGTTAAGAGATTTAGAATTCACTGTTACAATGATAAGAAGGTAACAATGAAAAATGACCTGTATAATAATGCAACTGTCTTGCTGATTATAGATCTCTGTTCTGCATATGTGTGATCCTTCCTGATCGAATAAATCTGTGCTGCACCTCAAGGATATCTGAACATCCTTCACAAATTCGCACACACCTTTCCTGTCTTTCTTCTGTAAATCTTCTGCTATGTTTCTTGTTTATTTTTCACATTTGACCTTTTATTTATATGATTTTAGATTTGTCAAATCAACATTATTTAGTATAACAGTCGACTAAATTAAGCAAACTCTATTTGCAAAAATCCTTCAAGGGCCAACAGTGCTCAGTGACCATAACTTTCTATAATCTTTTGGAGACCGAGGGAACTCAGTAAACACCGACAATCCTTTACCTTCGATAACCGACTGAACTCGGTGAATACTAACTTTTCTTCGACAACCGACTGAACTCGGTAAATACTAACTTTTCTTCGACAACCGACTGAACTCGGTAAATACTAACTTTTCTTCGACAATCGACTGAACTCGGTAAATACTAACTTTTCTTCGACAACCGACTGAACTTGGTAAATACTAACTTTTCTTCGACAACCGACTGAACTCGGTAAATACTAAATTTCCTTTGGTAACCGAGTGGACTCGGTAAGCACTAAGCTTCCTAACTAGCAGACCGACTAAGCTCGGTAGGAACTGATTGCTGTGGACTATGACATTGTGTGACATCAAAGACAATACATAATTTGAGTAGCAATTTCCTTCAGACAATTGTTTCCAACAATCTCCCTCTTTGGCATTGATGGCAACACAATATGTCATAGCATAAGAAATTTGAAAGAGTTAGCTCGGTTCAGATTCAAATCTCCCTCTGTCAGCAAACTTCCTTTATCCTGAAAATTCTTCCTTCTGACTATTGAAAATTTCTTGAAGTAATAGCAAAGACATAGCAAACACTCCCTCTTTGACAACACATGCCAAAGACAATTCACATATTACCAGTGTAAATTAATGTACCTCAAGTACTGATTCATATGCAATGATTCCTTGAATATGCTGCATCAACTGGTTGATTTTCAATCATTTTCTAGTTGATGCATCACTAAAACTGTATTTAGTGAGCCTCAGATAGGGGAATGACCCCTAACTTACCTCTTAGATACACAAATGCATCCTTAGGTAATGGTTTGGTAAAAATGTCTGCAATCTATTCTTTTGTATGAATATATTCTAATCTGATTTCCTTGTCCTGCACCAATTCTCTGACAAAGTGATATTTAATAGCAATGTGCTTGGTTTTGGAATGCATCACTGGATTCTTTGAAATGTTTATTGCACTGGTATTGTCACAAAATATAACAACTGGTTCTTTGATTTCAACCTTCATACCTTCTAATAGCTATTTAAACCAAACAATATTTGAACAGTTTACTGCAGCAGCAACATATTCTGCTTCAACTGTGGATTGAGATGTGCAATTCTATTTTTTACTAGTCTAGGATACCAGTCTTTTTCCAAGAAAAAATGCTCCACCACTTGTGCTTTTTCTGTCATCAATGTTTCCTGCCCAATCAGCATCAGTAAACACTTTCAAGTCTAGATTGCCTCCAAATTTATACCACAAACCATATTCTTCAGTTCCTCTTAAGTATCTTAAGATTCTTTTGATTGCCATCATATGATTTTTCTTAGGTTTTGCTGAGAATCTAGCTACTATACCAACTGCTAAGGCAATATCAGGTCTTGTATGTACTACATACTGCAATTTTCCAATCATAGATCGGTATAGGGTCTGATCAACTTCTTTTGAATCATCATTTTTAGTAAGTTTCAGTCCAGTACACATGGGTGTACCAACTGGTTTTGAATCTTCCATACTAAACTGCTTAAGTATTTCCTTAATGTATTTTGATTGAGTAATGTATATACCATTCTTGCTTTGCTGAATTTGAAGACCAACAAAGAATTTTATTAAACCAAACATAGACATTTCAAATTCTTTGTTCATTTGCTCTGAAAATTCTTTGCACTGATCCTCATTCCCTGTAAATATAGTATCATCTACAAATATTTCTACTAATACAATTTTGTCATCCGGTCCTTCTTTAATATACAGATTGCTATTATCATTGGCTCTTTTGAAATTAATCTGAATCAAATAGTTATGGAGTCTTTCATACCATGCTCTAGGAGCTTGTTTCAAACCATACAATGCTTTGTGTAACCTGCAGACCATGTCCTTTTTATCTGGATCAACAAAACCTTCAGGTTGTTCAATGTAGACTTCTTCATCAAGAATTCCATTGAGAAATGCAGATTTTATATCCATCTGATATACCTTAAATCCTTTATGTGCTGCATAAGCAAGTAGAGTTCTTACACCTTCTAATCTTGCAACAGGAGCAGAAGTTTCTCCATAATCTATACCTTCTTCTTGAGAATAACCTTTACATACCAATCTAGCTTTGTTTCTAGATACTTGACCATCTTCATTCAGCTTATTCCTGAATACCCATTTTGTTCCAATTATATTCTTATCTTTAGGTCTAGGTACAAGAGTCCATGTTTTGTTCTTTTGTATTTGTTCTAATTCTTCATTCATTGCTTCAATCCAACTTTCATTTTCCAATGCATCTTTGATATTTCTAGGTTCAAAATCAGTAAGCAGACATGTACCATTTAGCTTGCTTCTGGTCATAGTACCATCTGATTTGTTTACAATGATTTGATCTGGTGTATGATGTCTTCTGACATATTTGGCTAGTATAGGTTCCTTGCTTTTTGAATGATTCATGCTGTTGTCTTCTAGGATCTCTTCTTCAGGTTGCTCGAGCTCGGTAGATATTTTCTCGGTAACTTCAGGCTGAGACTCGGTCTGAATTTCTTCCTGTGACTCGGTTTGAACTTCTTCCTGTGACTCGGTAACTGTGCTCGGCTCGGTAGATATAGTTTCCTTATTGATAGTTGTGCCTGCCAATGTTTCAGGTTCAATGTAAATGAATCTTCTGTAATTCTCAGGTTCCCTTTTGCTTTCTTCTTCAGTCTTTTCTGCAAACTCATCAAATTTTACATGTATACTTTCTATGACTTTGTGAGTAGATAAGTTCAGACATTTGTATGCCTTGCTTTTGCTAGAATATCCTAGGAATATTCCTTCATCACTTTTCACATCAAATTTATTTCTTCTAGATTCTTTTAAGATATAACACTTGCTACCAAATATTTTCATGTAACTTACATTGGGTTTATAGCCATACCATAATTCATAAGGAGTTTTGAATGTGTCTTTCTTCAATTGTACTCGGTTCAAGGTATGAACTGCAGTGCTGATAGCTTCCTTCCAGTACTTTATAGCGATGTTCTTTTCTATCATTAGAGTCCTTGCACAATCCATAATAGATCTATTTCTTCTTTCTGCTATTCCATTCTGCTCAGGAGTTCTAGGAGCTGATACCTATCTTTTGATTCCTCTTTCAATGAAAAAGTTGTTAAAATCATGGGAGATGAATTCACCACCTTTGTCAGATCTTAAGCATTTCAATCTTTTCCCTGTTTCCTTTTCCACTCTTGCTAAGTACCATTTGAACTTTTCAAATGCTTCTAATTTCTCTCTTAAATACATAACAGTCATCATTCTAGAATAATCATCAACGAAAAGAATAAAGAATTTATCTCCAGTATAGCTTTGTATTCCAATAGGTCCACATAAATCAGTATGCACAATTTTCAAAAAAAATTTAGACTGATAGTTCTTGCTCTTGAAACTAGTTTTACTCATTTTGCCAATCTGACAATTCTTACATAGACCAGTATCAGGTTTCTTCAAAGTAGGAATGCCTCTAACCTTCTTGAATTTGCTTATTTTTATCATGTTATCAAAATTCACATGACATAACCTTTTGTGCCATAGCCAACTTTCTTCAATTTGAGCAATAAAGCATGAATATTCACTGAGATCAAGATAAAATAAGTTACCTTTTGTTTGTTTGCCTGATCCAATGAGTTTTCCTTTTCCATCCAGCAGTCTTGCTTGACCATTCATGAATTCAACCTTGAAACCAGTGTTGATTAGCTGTGCTACACTTAGAAGATTATGTTTTAGTCCTTCAACCCAATAAGCATTATCACATATGAGTTCTTTGGTTAATGAGATTCTTCCTTTTCCTTTTATACAACAAGGTTCATTGTTTCCAAATCTTACATTACCACTATCATAGTCTTCTAGATATTCAAATTTTGTCTTGTCACTAGTCATGTGGTGTGAACATCCGCTGTCTATTATCCATATATCATCTTTGCTTATATGAGAAATAAGTGCCATCTTATCTTCATCATCATCAGATTCATCTTTTATAGCAATAAAGACAATTTTTTCTTGATGCAGGAGCATCCTGGGTGTAAGAGCAATCTTGCATCACCCAAAAATATTTTTGTTTTTATATTCAATAAGGGCTATTTTAGTGCAAAGCTGCTATTTATGGAAAGTTACTATTTTTGGTAATTTTTGCATGTGCTCAAAATGATCTGATTTCTTTCTTGGAGGTTCATTTTGGTCATGTAAGTCTGCCAGTAAAGTTTCATTGCCAGATCAAGTGTATATTGGAAGATATTGAAGATTTTCGGTATTGGCAGCAGGGTACAGAAACTTTGAACTCAGTTTTGAAAGCTTTATAGGCCCCAGATGAGGTCAAAAATTTGGGTGACGGGTGCTTGCACCAATCAAGCCTGTAGAGCGCTTCGTGGCGTTTCTGAAATGGGGTTATAATAGCCGATCGAGTCAACTGGTGAATACTTATGGTCTTCGAAAGTTGGGCCACCTGAAATGGCGAAAGATAATTTTCTTCAAAATTTCTGTTCGGATTTCAAAGGTTATCTTGAGCTGACTATGATGTAATAAAATGTAAAATAAAATAATTTTAAGTTTGGTCGTCCTTATTGGCTCAAATTCTGGAACCTTCCCAAGCGGTGGAGAATTGCCTATATAAGGAAGGCTGTATTATTGTCTTAGGTAGTTCAGAATAGTTCTGGGTAATAGTTTGAGGCTTTGTCCTACAGAATATTGTAAGGGAATGCCCATGTGGCTTTGCATATTATAATTCTGAAAGTTTGTAATTTCACATTTGTGGAGATAATAAGAAGCCAATTTTCTGTTCTTGCATATTACTATTGTTGTTTCTCTATTTCTGTTATGTGTTTGTGGTATTAAGG
Source organism: Chamaecyparis obtusa (assembly GCA_027943335.1). Classification (NCBI taxonomy): domain Eukaryota; kingdom Viridiplantae; phylum Streptophyta; class Pinopsida; order Cupressales; family Cupressaceae; genus Chamaecyparis; species Chamaecyparis obtusa. Next base: position 217,027 of record BSBK01006252.1, read on the forward strand.
GGAGCACCCTTCATCAAATGGTATCAGAGCAGGAGTTCTTGAGTGTGTAAACAGATCACCGATTGTGAGGCAATTTGCACTAGGACCATGGCTAGGGTTTCAATGTGCATCGTGAAAATGCCTCCATGAAGGGAACGTGGTGGAAGAGCTGGTGTTGTAACACCTGAGGTTAGAGAGCTACAGAGACAAGTGCGAGCATTGCAAGAAGAGATTCACAGAGGGATGAATCTTAATGTCAAAGATGAAAGTGAGGATGAAGCCGAAGAAGAATATCAAGAAGGAGAAGCTGAAATTGTGAACCAGGAGGAAGAAAGACTTTTTCAGGCGATTTCCAAGATTGGGAAAAGACCTAAGATTGAGGTTCCTACATTTTCTGGAAATCTTAACTCAGAGGAATTGATCGACTGGATCAATGAATGTGAGGAGTATTTTGAGTATGAAGATGTTGAGGATCCTGATAGGGTCAAATTTGCGAAGGCCAGACTGAAAGGTCATGCGAAGATCTGGTGGCAAGAAATTCAATTGGAGTGAAATAGAAGAGGGAAAGATAAAATCACAAGATGGGATCGGATGGTGGAAAAATTGAAGTGACAGTTCATTCCTGTTGATTATGAGCTTGACCTACTGAAGAAAATGCAAAGTTTGAAGCAAGTAGGAAAATCTGTTCAGCAGTATACAGAGGAGTTCTATCGACTCCTTATCAGAACAGGCCATGCCGAAGCTGATAAGGAGAAAGTTGCCCGATACCTTAATGGGTTAAGGCCAAGCATTCAGGAGGAGTTGAATCTAGTTTGAATGAATAGTATTGAGGAGGCATACCAATTTGCCCTAAAAGTAGAGGAAAAGTTGAACAAGAAGTTCGAGAGCAGACAAAATGGAAGAGGTCGCGGTGGACGATCTGGTGGATGGTCATATGGTGGCTGAAATGAAGATCTGAAAAAGAAGGATGAGGCCAGTAGCAGTCAAAATCAGTGAGGAAATAATTCCAATCGCTTCCAGGATCAGAATAATAGAGATCAGAGAGGAAGAGGAAGAGGACAAGGATCTGGAAGAGGTGGCTTCCGTGGAACATGTTTTCACTGTGGGGAAGAAGGTCATAGGGCATTTGAATGTCCTCAACGCCAAGGTAGAACGAATAGGAGAAATGAAGGCTAGGCCAGAGTTGCACATGTAGATGAAGATGTCAGATCATCAAATTCTGAAGATGTTGAAAGAGGAGAAATGTTGATTAACAGAAGAGTCCTGTTGAGTGGTGAGAATGAACCTGAGCAAAGATGGAGCCTGTTTCGCACCAGGTGTAAGTGTGAAGGTAAATGTTGTGATGTGATTATTGATAGTGGAAGCACTGACAATTTGGTGTCAGAAGAGATGGTGACAAAGTTCAAGCTCAAGAGACAGAAACACCCACATCCATATCGGATTGCCTGGGTACAGGATGACCACAAGGTCGTGGTCGATGAACAATGCCTAGTGAAGTTTAAGATTGGCGGATACCAAGATGAGGTATTGTGTGATATCATATCTATGGATGCATGTCATATGTTGTTGGGTAGACCATGGCAGTTTGACAGATGTGTTGTACATGATGGTCGTGCGAATACCTATTCCCTGACAAATGATGGAGTGCGACATAAGCTAAAACCATTGAAGGAGACTGAAGAAAAGGTATGTGGTAATGCAAGGATAACTTTTGTTGATGGAAGAAATTTTCTAGATGGTATGAGGCATGAGCATGTATGTTTTGCTTTAATTCCAAAAGCTGGTAAAGAGGAAGTAGAAGATGTTCCTATAGAAGTTGTAGATTTGTTGAATAAGTTTCAGGATATTGTATCTGATAACGTGCCTGATGGATTACCACCAGTCAGGAAGATCAGTCATCAGATGGACTTGATCCCAGGAGTGAGTTTTCCGAATAAGGCAGCACACAGAATGACACCTGCAGAAAGTGAGGAGTTGAACAGACAAGTACATGAACTGTTACAAAAAGGATTGATCCGTGAGAGTCTGAGTCCCTGTGCTGTACCAGCAGTATTAGCACCAAAGAAGAATGGAGAATGGAGGATGTGTACAGATTCTAGGGCAATAAACAATATTACAATCAAGTACAGGTTTCCATTGCCACGAATGGATGATATTATGGATTGTTTGAGTGGAGCTGTGTATTTCTCAAAGATAGATCTGAAGAGTGGATATCACCGGATTCGGATCAGAGAAGGAGATGAATGGAAGACTACCTTCAAGACAAAGGAAGGACTATATGAGTGGTTAGTCATGCCTTTTGGGCTAACCAATGCACCGAGCACTTTCATGCGGCTCATGAACAAGGTTCTGAAAGAATTTCTAGGTAAGTTTGTCATTCTTTACCTAGATAATATTTTGATCTTTAGTAAGACATTGGATGAGCATATGATGCATATTCGTATGGTATTTGAGAAGTTGAGAGAAGAGAAATTATTGATTAATTTGAAGAAGTGCAGTTTTGTGAAGAAAGAGTTAGTGTATTTGGGATTTGTAGTTTTAGCAGAAGGTCTGAAAATGGACCCAGAGAAGGTACAGGCTATTCTTGAATGGCCTACTCCAAGGAGTGCTACTGAGGTAAGATCTTTTCATGGTCTAGCTAGCTTTTATAGAAAGTTTATCAGGAACTTTAGCAGTATTTGTGGACCCTTGACTGAAACAATGAGAGGGGATAGAAAAGAGTTTAAGTGGATAAATGGGGCAGAAAAGAGTTTTCAATTGTTGAAACAAAAAATTACAGAAGAACCTATTTTAGCACTTCCAGATTTTAATAAGGTGTTTCAAGTAGATTGTGATGCTAGTGGTACTGCAATAGGAGCTGTTATGAGCCAAGAAGGTAAACCTGTTGCTTATTTCAGTGAGAAGTTAAATGACGCCAAGAGGAAATATTCTGTTTATGATCAAAAATTTTATGCTATAGTTCAGGCATTAAAGAAGTGGAGACATTATCTGCTTCTTAAAGAGTTTGTTTTGTATACTGATCATTAAGCTTTGCAATATTTGAATAGTCAAGGAAAATTGAATCAAAGGCATTTGAAATGGGTTGAGTTTTTGCAGAGTTATACATTTGTTTTGAAACACACAAGTGGAAAGTCTAATAAGGTTGCAGATGCTCTTAGCAGAAGGAAACTATTGCTGACAGAAATACAGATTGAAGTGGTTGGGTTCAAGGAACTCAAGAATTTATATATAGAGGATCCTGATTTTGGTGAAGCTTGGAAAGCTTGTACAGAGCCTGTTACTCTAGATAGGATGAAATGGTTGGATTTCATCATCCAGGATGATATGCTATTCAAAAGGAGTCAGTTGTGCATTCCACGAAGTTCTATGAGGGAGAATCTCATCAAGGAGAAGCATAGCGGAGGATTGGCTAGACATTTTGGTTGTGATAAAACCATTGGTTTGGTTAGTGAGAATTATTATTGGCCACAGTTGCAGCAAGATGTGAAGAAGTTTGTACAGAGTTGCAGAGTATGTCAAATGGTGAAAGGAGTGAAGCAGAATACAGGGTTGTATCAGCCATTGCCTATACCAGAGAAGCCTTGGGAGGATATCAGTATGGACTTTATTTTTGGTTTACCGAGGACACAGCGGGGACATGATTCAATTTTTGTAGTAGTTGACAGATTTTCGAAGATGGCACATTTCATTCCCTGCAAGAAGACTAATGATGCTGTTCATGTAGCAGAATTGTTTTTCAGAGAAGTAGTGAGACTTCATGGTTTGCCAAAGACCATAGTTTTAGATCGGGACACTAAGTTTGTTGGATATTTCTGGCGAATATTGTGGAAGAAGTTGAAGACAGATTTGAAGTTCAGTTCATCACATCACCCACAGACTGATGGACAGATAGAGGTGGTGAATAGGAGTTTGAAAAATCTGCTGAGATGTTTGGTTGGGGATAAGCCAACAGGATGGGATTTGATTTTACCACAGGCAGAATTTGTATACAATAATTCTGTCAACAGGAGCACTGGTAAATCACCATTCCAAATTATATATGGAAGTAGTCCAAGAAATGCATTTGAGTTGAGAAAGATAGATAAAGGAGAAATAAGTAGTGCTGAGGCTGAGGATTTTGCAGAACATTTGAAGAACATCCATGGGGAGGTGAGGAAGCATATTACCAAGATGAACGCACAGTATAAGGCTAAGGCAGATGAGAAAAGGAGGTATAAGGAATTTCAGGTTGGTGATGAAGTCATGGTTCATTTGCGGAAGGAGTGATTTCCAGTTGGTACATATAACAAGTTGAAAATGAAGAAGTTTGGACCATGTAAGATATTGAAGAAGCATGATTCAGGAAATGCATATGAGGTAGAATTGCCTAGTGAGCTGAATATTTCACCAGTGTTTAACATTTTAGATCTGACAGAGTATCATGAAGGAGGTGTTGAAGATGAGATCACAACAGCACAGTGGAGTATTCCAGCAACTCGTTCAGACACTAAAGAGATCGAAAACATACTGGACAGTCATGTTGGTAGAAGCACAAGGAATAGGACATATGAAGAGTATTTGGTCAAATGGAAAGGACGACCTGTAGAAGATTCATCATGGCTAACAAAGGAGGAGGTTAACCATCTTGGTTTTCCTCTGCACACTTGAGTCGTGACAGGGTCACTTCTCAAATTACCCTAGGTGTCTGATGCAGGAGCATCCTGGGTGTAAGAGCAATCTTGCATCACCCAAAAATATTTCTATTTTTATATTCAATAAGGGCTATTTTAGTGCAAAGCTGCTATTTATGGAAAGTTACTATTTTTGGTAATTTTTGCATGTGCTCAGAATGATCTGATTTCTTTCTTGGAGGTTCATTTTGGTCATGTAAGTCTGCCAGTAAAGTTTCATTGCCAGATCAAGTGTATATTGGAAGATATTGAAGATTTTCGGTATTGGCAGCAGGGTACAGAAACTTTGAACTCAATTTTGAAGGCTTTAGAGGCCCCGAATGAGGTCAAAAATTTGGGTGATAGGAACTTGCACCAGTCAAGCCTGTAGAGCGCTTTGTGGCATTTCTGAAATGGGGTTATAATAGCCGATCGGGTCAACTGGTGATGACTTATGGTCTTCGGAAGTTGGGCCACCTGAAATGGCAAAAGATAATTTTCTTCAAAATTTATGTTCGGGTTTCAAAGGTTATCTTGAGCCGACTATGATGTAATAAAATGTAAAATAAAATAATTCTAAGTTTGGTCGGCCTTATTGGCTAAAATTTTGGAACCTTCCCAGGTAGTGGAGAATTGCCTATATAAGGAAGGTTGTATTATTGTCTTAGGGAGTTCAGAATAGTTCTGGGTAATAGTTCGAGGCTTTGTCCTACAGAATATTGTAAGGGAATGCCCATGTGGCTTTGCATATTGTAATTCTGAAAGTTTGTAATTCCACATTTGTGGAGATAATAAGAAGCCAATTTTATGTTCTTGCATATTACTGTTGTTGTTTTTCTATTTCTGTTATGTGTTTGTGGTATTAAGGGGAGCACCCTTCATCACTTCTTCACTATCATCAGAATCTTTATCCATAAAACATGTTTTCTTACCTTTATCCTTGTATGATTTGAAATTCTTTTTGCCATAGTGCTTGTGACTTCTCTTCTCTTCCTTGACTTGCTTGTTTGGGCACCTAGCTGCAATATGTCCAATTTCTTCACATGAAAAATAGATTAAAGGAGTTTTACCTTTATATTTACCTTTCCCTCTAGAGTACTTCTTTGCAAGTAATGCTTCTACAATTTCAAGATCACTATCAAAACTTTCTTCTGATACTTCTTCACTTTCTGACTGAACTTCTTTAATTTTCTTGTTCTTCTTTAGTGAAACCTTGGCCTCAAATGCTGATTCAATATTTTTGGAACTAGGAACATAGTTTTCATAGTTGTCTAATTCAAAGGCTGTCAATCTTCCAACTAAAGCATCCAAAGTTATATTGTGGTTTGTTTCACATCTTCTTTCTTGAATAGCTGATACTCTTATTGCATAGATAGGGAGTAATGTTCTGAGTACCTTACTTATAACAGTTTCATCTGAGATTGTTCCTCCAGAAGCTCTAATTGCACTTACACTTGCTTTGATTCTTTCAACATATTTTGCAATGTTTTCATCTTCCTTCATATTCATCTTGTCAAACTGTCCTCTTAGGCTTTCTGCTTTGGCTCTTTTCACATTTGCATCACCACCATATATTTTCTTCAATGCCATCCACATTTCATATGCAGTAGTGCAGTCTTTAATATCATCAAATTCTTCATAGCTGAGAGCAGATGCAATGTCTATCATCATGGTGTTGTGAGTCTTTTTATCTGCAATGTCTTCAACAGTTAATGCGCCATTAGGAATTGTGTATTCTTCATCAATGTATTTGCATCTCGAATCACCAATGGAAGCCAGATGAAGTCGCATGAGACCTTGCCATGCTGAAAAGTTATCTCTATCGAGCTTTGGAATTTCCCTCTTGTAAGACATCCTGATCTTTAGCTTAGGTCCTTGAAACCCTTCCTGTAAGCACCAAAAGCTCTGATACCAATTGATAGAATATGGATGAAGTGACTAAGAGGGGGGGGTGAATCAGTCAACCATAAATCTCTTCACAATTAATTCTTTCCAGATCCCTTAGGATATCTTAACAATGTTATTTGTTTTAGCACTCGGTAAATAGATTGCAGTAACTTTGAAGATGCAGAAAGTATTAGCAAAATTATCTTTTAGATATTCATTAGTACTGGTGTATGATTAAGATAGCAATTAAGAACACAAGAGACACAAGATTTAACGTGGAAACCCAATATGGGAAAAACTACTAATGTATCTAGATACTGATTTTCACTTTTCTGAAGTGATACCCGGTTAGAAGCCAACCCGGTAAAAGGTTACAAAACACACTGTTAGATGTGACCTTGTTAGAGGATTTAAAACACCCTGCTAGGAGTGGCCTGGTAAGAGGTCTTGAAAATAATTCAATGGAATTGTCACCTTGTTAGAGGATTTACAATATGGTTGTTAAACCAACTCGGTTAAGAGATTTAGAATTCACTGTTACAATGATAAGAAGGTAACAATGAAAAATGACCTATATAATAATGCAACTATCTTGCTGATTACAGATCTCTATTTTGTATATGTGTGATCCTTCCTAATTGAATAAATTTGTGCTGCACCTCAAGGATATCTGAACATCCTTCACAAATTCGCACACACCTTTCCTGTCTTTCTTCTATAAATCTTCTGCTATGTTTCTTGTTTATTTTTCACATTTGACCTTTTATTTATATGATTTTAGATTTGTCAAATCAACATTATTTAGTATAACAGTCGGTTGAATTAAGCAAACTCTATTTGCAAAAATCCTTCAAGGGCCGACAGTGCTCGGTGACCATAACTTTCTATAATCTTTCGGAGACCGAGGGAACTCGGTAAACACCGACAATCCTTTACCTTCAATAACCGACTGAACTCGGTGAATACTAACTTTTCTTTGACAACCGACTGAACTCGGTAAATACTAACTTTTCTTCGACAACCGACTAAACTTGGTAAATACTAACTTTTCTTCGACAACCGACTAAACTCGATAAATACTAACTTTTCTTCGACAATCGACTGAACTCGGTAAATACTAAATTTTCTTTGACAACCGACTGAACTCGATAAATACTAAATTTTCTTTGGTAACCGAGTGGACTCGGTAAGCACTAATCTTCCTATCTGGCAGACCGACTGAGCTCGGTAGGAACTGATTGCTGCGGACTATGACATTGTGTGACATCAAAGACAATACATAATTTGAGTAGCAATTTCCTTCAGACAATTATTTCCAATAATAGGCATTTTCTGAATCATGCTTCTTCAGTATCTTATATGGCCCAAACTTCTTCATTTTCAACTTATTATATGTACCAACTAGAAATCGCTACTTCCACAAATGAACCATGACTTCATCTCCAACTTGAAATTTTTTATGCCTCCTTTTCTCATCTACCTTAGCCTTATACTACGCATTCATCTTGGTAATGTGCTTCCTCACCTCCTCATGGATGTTCTTCAAGTGTTCTGCAAAATCCTCAGCTTCAGCACTACTTATTTCTCCTTTATCTATCTTCCTCAATTCAGATGCATTTCTAGGACTACTTCCATATACAGTCTGGAATGGTGATTTACCAATGCTCCTATTGATAGAATTATTGTATGCAAATTCTTCCTATGGTAAAATAAAATCCCATCCTATTGGATTATCTCCAACCAAACATTTTAGAAAATTTTCCAAACTTCTATTCACCACCTCTATCTGTCCATCAATCTGTGGATGATGATGAACTGAACTTCAAATCTATCTTCAACTTCTTCCACAATGTGCGCCAGAAATATCCAACAAACTTAGTGTCCTAATCTGAAACTATGCTCTTTGGCAAACCATGTAGTCTCACTACTTCTCTAAAAAATAATTTTGCTACATGAACAGCATCATTAGTCTTTTTGTAGGGAATGAAATGTGTCATCTTCAAAAATCTGTCAACCACCACAAAAATTGAATCATGTCCCCGCTGAGTCCTCGATAAACCAAGAACAAAGTCCATACTGATATCCTCCCAAGGTTTCTCTGGTACATTTAATGGCTAATACAACCTTGTATTCTGCTTCACTCCTTTCACCATCTAACATACTCTACAACTCTATACAAACTTCTTGACATCTTACTACAACTGTGGCCAATAATAGTTCTCACTAGCCAAAGCAATAGTTTTATCATGACCAAAATGTCTAGCCAATCCTCCACTATGCTTCTCTTTGATGAGATTCTCCCTTATAAAACTTCATGGAATGCACAACTGGCTCCCCCTAAATAGCATATCATTTTGAATAATGAAATCCAACCACTTCGTTCTGTCTAGAGTAATAGGTTCTATGCAAGCTTTCCAAGCTTCACCAAAATCAGGATCCTCTGGATACAATTTCTTGAGTTCCTTGAACCCAACCACCTCAATCTACATTTCTGCCAGCAATAGTTGTCTTCTGCTAAGTGCATCTGCAACCCTGATAGACTTTCCACTCCTGTGTTTCAAAACAAATGTATAACTCTATAAAAAATCAACCCATTTCAAATGCCTTTGATTCAACTTTCCTTGACTATTCAAATATTGCAAAGCTTGATGATCAATATACAAAATAAACTCCTTAGAAAGTAGATAGTGTCTCCACTTCTTCAATGCCTGAACTATAGCATAAAATTCTTGATCATAAACAAAAGATTTTCTCTTGGCATCATTTAACTTTTCACTGAAATAAGTAACAGATTTACCTTCTTGACTCATAACAGCTCCTATTGCAATACCACTAGCATCACAGTCTACTTGAAACACCTTATTAAAATCTAGAAGTGCTAAAATAGGTTGTTCTGTTACTTTCTATTTCAACAGTTTAAAACTCTTATCTACCCCATTAGTCCACTTGAACTCTTTTCTATCCCCTCTCATTGTTTCAGTCAAGGGTCCACAAATACTACTAAAATTTCTGATAAACTTTCTGTAAAAGTTAGCCAAACCATGAAATGATCTTACCTCCATAGCACTCCTTGGAGTAGGCCATTCAAGGATAGCCTATACTTTCTCTAAGTCTATTTGTAAATCTTTTGCTGAAACTACAAATCCCAAATACATTAACTCTTTCTTCACAAAACTGCACTTCTTCAAATTTATCAATAATTTCTCTTCTCTTAACTTCTCAAACACCATATGAATATGCACCATATGTTCCTCCAATGTTTTACTAAAGATCAAAATATCATCTAGGTAAACAATGACAAACTTACCTAGAAACTCTTTCAGAACCTTGTTCATGAGTTGCATGAAAGTGCTCGGTGCATTCATTAGCCCAAAAGGTGTGACTAACCACTCATACAGTCCTTCCTTTATTTTGAAAGTAGTCTTCCATTCATCTCCTTCTCTGATCTGAACCTGATGATATCCACTCTTCATATCTATCTTTGAGAAATACACAGCTCCACTCAAATAGTCCATAATATCATCCATTTGTGGCAATGGAAACCTATACTTGATTGTGATCTTATTTATTTCCCCAGAGTCTGTACACATCCTCCATTCTTCATTCTTCTTTGGTGCTAATATTTTCGGTATAGCACATGGACTCAAACTCTCCCAAATCAATCCCTTCTACAATAACTCATGTACTTGTCTATTCAACTCCTCACTTTCTGCTAGTGTCATTTTGTGTGCTACCTTATTTGGAAAAATGGCTCTTGGAATCAAGTCCATCTGATGACTAATCTTCCTTATTGGTGGTAATCTATCAAGTACATTATTGGATACAATATCCTAAAACTCATTCAATAAATTTGCAACTTCTACAGGTACATTTTCTACCTCCTTTTAACCAACTTTTGGAATTAAAGAAAAACACACATGCTCATGTCTCATACCACCTAGGAATTTTCTTCCATCAACAAAAGTTATTCTTGCACTACCACATACCTTTTATTCTATCTCATTCAATGGCTTTAGCTTAGCTTATGTCACACTTCATCCTTTGTCACAGAATAGGTATTCGCACAACCATCATGTACAACACACCTGTCAAACTGCCATGGTCTACCCAACAACATATGACATGCATCTAGAGATATGATAGCACATAGTACCTCATCATGGTATCTGCCAATATTGAACTTGACTAGGCATTGTTCATTGACCATGACCTTGTGGTCATCCTACACCCAGGCAATCTAATATGGATGTGGGTGTTTCTATCTCTTGAGCTTCAACTTTTTCAACATCTCTTCTAACACCAAATTGTCAGTGCTTCCACTATTAATAATCACATCACAACATTTACCCTCACACTCGCATCTAGTGTGAAATAGGCTCCTCATTTACTCAGGTTCACTCTCACCACTCAGTAGGACTCTTCTATTAATCAATGTTTCTTCTCTTTCAGCATCTTTAGAATGTGATGATCTGACATCTTCATCAACATGTGCAACTCTGGCCTAGCCTTAATTTCTCCTATCTATCCTTCCTTGGCATTGAGGACATTCAAATTCTCTATGAACTTCTTCTCCATAGTGAAAACATGTTCCATGGAAGCCTCCTCTTCCTAATCCTTGTCCTCTTCCTCTTCCTCTCTAATCTCTATTATTTTGATCATGGAAACGATTGGAAGTGTTTCCTCTCTGATTTTGACTACTACTAGCCTCATCCTTCTTTTTTGGATCTTCATTTTGGCCACCATATGACCATCCACCAGATCTTCCACTACAACCTCTTCCATTTTGTTTGCTCTCAAACTTCTTGTTCAGCTTTTCCTCTACTTTTAAGGAAAACTAGTATGCCTCTTCAATACTATTCATTCGAACCAAATTCATCTCCTCCTGAATGCTTGGTCTCAACCCATTAAGGTAAGGGGAAACTTTCTCCTTATCATCTTTTGCATGGCCTGTTCTGATGAGGATTCGATAGAACTCCTCCATATACTCTTGAACAGATCTTCCTGCTTGCTTCAAACTTTGCATTTTCTTCAGTAGGTCAAGCTCATAATCAACATGAATGAACTATCACTTCAATTTATCCACCATCTGATCCCATCTTGTGATTTTATCCTTTCCTCTTTGATTTCACTCTAATTGGATCTCCTGCCACTAGATCTTTGCATGACCCTTTAGTTTGGCCTTCGCAAACTTGACCCAATTAGGATCCTCGACATCTTCATACTCAAAATATTCTTCTAATTCATTGATCCAGTCGATCAACTCCTCTGGGTTAAGATTTCTTGAAAATGCAGGAACCTCAATCTTAGATCTTTTCCCAATCTTGGAAATGGCTCGAAAAAGTCTTTCTTCCTCCTGGTTCAGAATTTTGCCTTCTTCTTGATTAGAATTTCCTTCTCGCTCATCTTCATCCTCACTTTCATCTCTAACATTAATATTCATTCCTCTACGAATCTCTTCTTGCAATGCTCACACTTATCTCTGGAGTGCTCTAACCTCGGGTGTCACAACACCAGCTCTTCCACCACATTCCCTTCATGGAGGCATTTTCACACTGCTTTCATAAATCCTAACCATGGTCCTGGTGCAAACTGCCTCATAGTCGGTGATATTTCTACACTCTCAAGAACTTTTTCTCTGACACCACTTGATGAAAGGTGCTCCTTTTAATACCACAAACACATAACAAAAATAGAGAAACAACAAAAATTTGCAAGAACAAAAAATTGGCTTCTTATTATCTCCACAAATGTGGAATTACAAATTTTAGAATTACAATATGCATAGCCACATGGGCATTCCCTTTACAATATTTTGTAGGACAAAACCTCGAATCATTACCTAGATCTACCCAAAACTACCCTAGATAAAACTACGGGTCTTCTTTATATAGGCAATTTCCACCACCCGAGAAGGTTCTAGAAATTTAGCCCTTAAGGCTGACTATACATAGAATTATTTTATTTTCACAATTTTTACAATAGGGTCAACTCAAAAGAAATACAAAATATGCTTTTAGGTAGCCCAACTTCCGAAGGCCATAAATTTCTAACCGTAGCTCCATTTATCTATTATAACCACTTTTCAAAAATGCCAAGATGAGATCTACAGTGCTTGACTTGCAAAAGCTCTAGTCAGTCGGGGGTCGATCGTGATCCAGAGCTTCTAAGGCCTTCAAAATTGACCTAAAAGATTTCATACCCAAAAACCTCAATAACTTCACCAATACATATGATGTGGCAATGAAACTCAACTGGTAGGCTGATATGACTAAGATGAACCTCCAACTATGAAATCAGAATATTCTGAGATCATATGACAAACTTACTAAAAATAGTAAGTTTCCATAAATAGCAACTCTGCACAAGATAGTCCTTATTGAAAAGCAAATAAAAAAATATTTTTGGGTGATGCAAGATTGCTCTTACACCCAGGATGCTCCTGCATCACTACATATCCACGGTCTTGATTGATACATTCCTCATAATTGTCAGCAATGCAGTGACAACAAAATCATGAGTAGTCCCTAATGTTCAACATCCAATTGTGACAATTCATACTCATAACTCAATGCAAAGATTGTGTCTTTTCTATCCTATTGCAACCATGCATAATTTTTCTATCCACACCTAAACAAATACATATATAATACATTCTATAAATATAATTTGAATAAAGAATATCATAAAAATTTAAACACTTTCAAATAATTTAAAAATGTGTGGATACCTTTTATCTCCCAAAATTTTCTATTTGGCACCGCCTGAGTCCATCCTGATGATATGTCATTCTCATTTGATGTGAAATGTGTCTTGCACCATTCAACCACATCATGTGCATTTTTTATATGAACTCCCTTATAATTCATTTGATACTTTCATATAGCACATTTGATGCAAGCTACGACACCATCATGTTCACCTTTTCCATGTCTACTCTCAAAGAAACTCTAGACATGTGGTATGTTTTCATTACGATGATATCTACATAGTGCATAAAATGTTCTTGGTGATTTGAATTGTGCAACACATCGATCTGACCAAACATAATGTTTATCAATTTTTATACCTCTTTCTTTCAAATTTGAAAAAAAATCTTGAAGCAGTGTTCTACATAATGAATGTCATGCTCTTTATCATCACTTATATAAAAATAATATTCCTTCTTGATGACCCATGCTTCAAATGTGCTCTGAATACCATCCAAATCTAATTGTGTGTGTCGATAACACACATGTACCATAATAGTAATTTTCTATGAAAAAATAGTATTCTAATTGAATTGCCTTTTGATGAACAAATGAATAATTTTCTGCAAAATCAACAACTGATACAATAGTTCCAAGTGGAAAATTGTCTCTTAGTGTTTGGAATTGTTGTGCTTGCCACTTTGCAAAAAAAGCATGTGATGAATGTAGGGTTGAATTAATTTTTTAAATTTTTTCATAAATACTCCAACATTTATCTCCTCTTCAACATATTCTAACCTTTTGGATTCTTTCCCAAATTTTGTTTCATTCTTTACATATTTGTAACTCTTGCAATTTACCATCTTTGTTACATCAATATTTTCATTTTTTAAAAGAAAAAGAGACAAATCAGAACATGTTTGACATATTCCTTTTATGCAATTTATTTGTCCAGCTACATCATCTCTTTTGTCACATAAAATGGATAAGATGAACTCACTTTGTCTAGTAGGAAGAGCATTTTCAAAATCATAAGTGTCTTCTACAAACTTTTGAAAAAACTGATAGTGGAGATCGAATTCAATATGATAATGACAACAACAAGTTTCAAACACTCTTTTTTGTCCTGATATAATATGGCTTCAATCTTTCAAACAATGTTTACCCAATCTTTATATTAGGATTTGAACTATAAAATGACACATACATTTCATGTTGTGTTGTGTCCAACCAATGTTTCGTATGATATTCATATTGATTAGCTAAAATTCTATGTCTGATAACATCTCTACTATTTGATGAAGGATGTGTATTATCATTTCAAAATAATGTGACCAAATTTTGTATTCCTTCATCAATCCTATTAGAGCAAGGAGCTCTACACATGATTTCTCCATTGCCTTCCAAGGTGCTATCATCCAAAAGTATTCTCCTATTAACATATCGTGATATTTTTTTCTTATTGAAACCAAACTAAGATGAAACTGAAGATATCTATCTTTTTCATTCCATAGTGTTACCTACAATGGATGTCAATATAAGTTTTCTTGTAATGGTCTTATCTTTAATTCGAGATCACTTCCCTAGCTAGTTCAAACCTTTCCTAAGATTTTCAATCATATCAGTTTGCATGTCAACAACTTTTCTCTTCTTTGATGTTGTGTCTATACGCAATAACTTTAATGCCCCTTCCAACTTTTTGTTTATAAGTACAACTGAAAGCAATTGAGCTTGTTCAAGTGTTTCAAAATTATCAAATTTAACCAATATTTCTCTTGCTATCATATTCATTGATCTCTTCTTAGCAAAACTTAAGGGTTGAACATTAGCAAGTGATCTCAAATTCTCCACATCCATTGTAAGTAAATGATCTAAGTTTCTATAATTAATATTTATCTTTACATTTTGAGCTAAATTTAAAAGTTCATCCATACCAGTAGGAGCACGTGATCTTGACCCTTCTCCAACATCAATTATTTGACCTTTCGTAGGGAGTGATCCCGACCCTTCTTCAATGTGCAATTCTTTGACTTGACTTGACCCTCCTACTTCAGCTTGTCTTTCAACTTCTTTAGTTTTATGATAATATGTCAATGCAGCTTCACAATTTCTTTCTTCAATACTGGGTGACCTTTTTCTAGAAGATTTACTTTGTCTTCCCTTCTTGTTCCCCATTTCTTCTCTCCAAAAAATGTCTTCCACAAGATCTCTAATAAAAATTCTCTTCTTCAAAAAATACTTTAATCTAATATTTCTTATCTCTATAATTATGTCTTTTAAAAAGTAGACATAGCAATCCTCCTCCAACAAATGCCTTCAACAATAGAAAATGCAAATTTATTAATTGAAATTCGATATAAAATAGAAACAAAATGTTTTAGTTTTATACCATTCTAATTTTTTTTACAAAATAAATTCACTAGCCAACTTCACTCGAAGTACACACTTCGCACAAAGTACCCAAGGAAAAATTCTAGCAGGGTGTTTCTTCACCAAAATTTTCACTTGAGGGGCTTCGTACGAAGGGTCTTCACACAAATCCCCTCAAGTGTCTTTGGGTGAAGGGGGTCTTCACATGAAGACCCCAAAACTAAAATTTTGCCCTCAAAAAATAAGTGAACTTCAAAAAAATAGTCTTTCGACGCCTGGAACAAAGACCAAACAAGATAGTTTTTTCAAACATACGATGTCAAACGATGCTATTCAAAAAATTTAATACATATTGAATTTATTATCACTTTTCAATATTACTTTAACTAAACATAGGTTGTTTGGTCATTCAACAACCTATCTCTTCAAGACTTCAGGAAAAATAGTAAATTATAAAAAAAAATATATAAAATATGGAGGGAAAGCGTATTTGTGTTACCTTTCTATGAAAAAAAGAAAAAATAAATTTCGATATACATATATCAAGTTAGAGCGATCCAAGTGACCTTATGTCTAAATTAAAGTTACTGTCACTTTAGAACTTAATAGACTATGAAATATTGACCCAAAATGAATAAAACCAATTACATCCTTTAGATATTGAAGTTACAAATATAATCTCGAAAGAATTACATCATTATCATATTTTAAAAAAAAGTTATGCTGATCCAAGTGACAGTAACTCCTTAAAAATAGTTTTTTCATGCAAACCACTTTTCGAAGGAGAAAAAAAAATGAATTTTAATGAATTTTAATTTATTTTTTTTAAACTACATTTAGAAACTAGAAAGAAAATTCTAAAAGACTCTAGTTTACATCATCTTCAAATTCTTGATAGTTTTGTGGCAATGGGTGTTTGAAAGTAAACAAATTTTTCCAGAATGTTGATCTATGTGTCAAAGTTGGCCAAAAGGTGGGACTCACTATTGTGGGACCACCCATAGATATAAACTTTTTTTCAAGGAATATGGATGTGAGATAAGAATGAAATCCATAACTATGATAGTTGATGGAAAGAAAATTGGAGAAGATATGGATCAATTGAAGACTACTAGTAGATATTATTTAATGTCTTAGATCAATGAGAGCTGGTTATAACATTGGAGAATGTGTCATATCAATTTTGACAACCTAATAAAGATTAGTTGAATAGATGTTATGATCAAATATTTTTTAAGGCTCACAAGGCCTATTAATAATTTTTGTAGAGAATGTCAAATTAGAAAATTGACAAGAAGAGCTTACAAAGGTAAGGAATAATTTTCTGCCATACTATTGGAGATGGTGCACACAAATCTATTTGATTCTACCATAATAAGGAGTCAACAAGGTGATAGGTACTTTATGCTTTTAATTAGTGATTACTCTAGAATAACATGGGTTTTAAAAAAATAAAAAAAACTAGAATCTTTAGAGAAATTTAATATATTCAAGGCTATGGTTGAAAATGAGGTTGATAAAAGATTCAAATTCTTAAGGGGTAGGTGCACCAAGATGGTGTGCAAAAAAGTGGCCACCCACCCCCCAAAAATAGAAAATAAGTCAAGGAAAAGGCTAATTAATAGGTTTAGATAATAAGGTTGAGGCTTGGGAGTTTTATTTCCCTCTATTTCCCTCATTTTTCATGTATTTTCTCTTCAAAATACGTTTGTCAACTTCTTCATCATTAGGTTAACACATCATCAAGTGGGTGTTTGTAAAATTAGCACCATAATTTCACACGTCTTCTAAGATTTCTAACCATATAATGTTTTCTATTTTTGGACAACATTACCATAGTACAGTTTAATTTTCTTTATAAGTGTCTCCATAGTTCTCAGAGACATATGTGTACTATTTTCTTAATAACTTTTGATATGCTTAACCAAATGTTAAAAAAATTACATATTATTGTTCTATAGTGGATTCTATGTACTTTTCAAAAAGAAAGTTTTCATTTTCAATTATTTTTTGTGTAAGTTAAATGTCTAGCGCACGAATAGACACCTAATTTTTAGGATGCACCAACTTCAAAAAATTATAAATAATAAAATCTCAACAGAAAATTACAAAAAAAAAACACAAAAAAGTTATCTCTCACTCTTATCTTTCTACCAAAGGGTTTTTCAAAATACTAAATATAAATATATCTTTTTTGATGCGCACGACAGACACTATTTTTTATTTTTTGAAAAAATCATAAACTATTTTTCGTGCGCAATGGACTCGACCCTCTTAATCTTATCCATTTTTTAAAAACTTTAGTATTTTAAAAACTATATTCAAAGTACTTCAATTCTTTTTCTTTTCATATATTCTAATTTTGAGTTCATAACTGTCAAATTTCTCTTTCAAGTTCAGGTTTACATGATTTCAAAAAAAAAGTGACAGTTATACCCCCCTTTTTGCACACCATCTTAGTGCACTTACCCTAAGATCTCATAGAAGATAAGAGTTTACTTATGAGGAGTTTAACAATTTTTTGGTGAGAATCATGGGATTATGGAACATTTGTCTACTCATATAACTCTGCAGAAGAATGGTGTGGTTTAAATAATGAAAATAACACTTCTAGAAGAAACTTGATCAGTAATAAAGGAAGCCAATCTAATAGTAATTTACTAAAAGGAACCAATATTGATGCGAGTATACACACTGAATAGATTATAGATTAGGAAAAAATTTGGAAAGATATCTTATGATGCATGGTATGGAAAAATCCCCTCTGTAAAGTATTTTAGATTTTTTGGAAGAAAATGTTACATTAGAAGAGATGAATAAAATCTTGGAAAGTTTGATTTTTTAGTTGATGAAGGCATATTTCTTGGATATTCTACTAAAATCAAATCTTATAGATACTACAACAAAATTTGGGGAAGAATAGTTGAAAGTACAAATGTGAAATTTGAAGAAGACATTTCAAAGAACATAAAAATAGGAGTTAGATATGAATCATAGAATTAAATGGAAAACAAGAGGAAGAAAAGATTGAAGAAAATGAAGAAGATAATAATGTTAGGAAACTACTCGTAAGTACCCTATATATGTACAAAAGAATCACTCAAAAAATTGGATTATTGGAGATGAGAATAGAGGTGTCATTATAAGAAGTAAAGTTGTTGAATAGGTCAATCTATGCTTAATCTCAAAAATTGAGCCAAAGACTATAAAAGTGGCATGTAGTGATCATAATTAGATAAATGGTATGAAAGAAGAACTAAATAAAACTATGAATAATCATACTTTGGAACTGGTCCGAAGACTGACAAACAAAAAAGTAATTGAAATAAAATGGATATTCTAAAACAAGTTGTATGAAGATTGACATGTAGTAAGTAATAAGGCTAGAATTTTATACAAAAGATACAAACAAGTGGAATAAATTAACTTTGAAGAGACTTATTCTCTTTTGGAAAGAATGGAGGTAATTAGAATGATATAGGATTTTGCAACAAATAAGATCTTCAAGGTATATTAGATGGATGTGAATTCTGCATTTCTAAATGGATAACTAAAGGAAGAAGTATACATAGAACAACTACAAGGGTTCAAGATACAAGATGATCTAGACATGGTTTGCAAGTTGAAAATGACATTGTGTGGGCCGAAGCAAGCTCATAGAGCTTGGTATGAAAGGATTGACAAGTATTTGTTCAAGGACAAGCAATGTTTCAGTATGGTTTTCTTGGTATGGTTTTCATTGATGTCAACACATTGTTGCATTAATGTCAACATATTTTCTATGTAATGGTGATGTGGAATTTTTTCCACATATTCATTATGTTTCAAATTTATTGGTGAGGTTTTTATATGTTGATTAAAATTTGGATTTGGTATTTGTCTAAGTGTGATTTTGACCAACATAATTCTATCTATGAAATACTTTCATTGTATTTCTTTGAGTAATTATTTATAATATTGTGTTATTAGTAATGAGATAACAATATCCTTAGCTTCATTCATTTCAGTTAACATGATATTTTGTGCTTTAGAGAGATGGTTTCAAAATTCATGGTGTTTCTACTCTAGGTTTGGCCAACCTTAAGTGTTTATACTTCATTTATTTGTCTTGGTGCATGCAAGAAAATATGTAATATATATGGTTCTCTTTTTTTTGTCTTTGTTATGGCATGTGGTGGTCTACTTCTCATTCCTCCCTATTGTAGGAATGTTTAGTGTTGACCTAATTCAAAATTTGTTTGACTACATGCCTAGCCAACATGGGGAGACTTTGCAATTTAATGATTATAAATAAAGTTTAAATCAATATGGATTAGTCTAGCATATGTGTGTATTTGTGTGAAAGATGTACAAGTATATGTATGTGTGATGAGTATGTATGAAAGAGGATCTATATTTGTGATTTCATTAGTTGAGTATGAATTATGGTTCACAATAGTGTAGACTTCAATGTGTTGGCTACAAGAAGTAGTGAGATGAAGGTGACTAAAAATATTTCAATTGTATTGTGGGTTATATTATTGGTGGATCTATTCTTTCTTATACTTATTCATAAGGGTACTAAGTGAGCTATGACAATGAGCCTTCTTCAAAAAGTGATCCCTTTGGTAACGAGGCTCTATAAGTAAGCCTTTCTTGTAATCTACCTTAACTAATGTTCATATATTTGAGAATAATTTTCTCTATGATTTTTTTTGGAAGATTGTTGAGCATGTTAGAGTTTTGGATTTGGGTGTGCTAACATTTATTTTTTGTCATTGATTGCAACATACTAGTTGTGGTTTTGGACAGTGTATTTGGTATGGAGGATTTTAGTTGATCGGGTGCTATGTTGAAGATATTGAGTTGTAATCGTGAGGTATTGTTTAGAGGTTTCTTTAGATGATCTAAAAAGGTTTGAAAAGGTTGGTATAATATTTTGAATGAGGAATGATCAAGTTGTTAGATGTCGGTGTCACAGTGTTTCTGTGAATAGTGGATGAGTATTTGGTTAAGTATGTCATGGATTTGATGTTTTAGAGGTTGTGAAGATGGTGATTGCATGTATCCTTATCATTGTGTTCATAGCTAGTGTTGTTCATAATTCACATTATAGCAAGCTATCTTTTGTTATGACTAAATTTGGTATTTTAGTGTTCCTATTGAACATAGTTAAAGATGAGTTTGGATTTCGTGTTGGAGATGATGCAAAGGTTTTTAATGGTATTCATGTTTCTTTCAGGTGTTCGTAGATTGTGTGATGATCATTTTGATGGTCTTTATTGATTGAGGTGATTGAATTTGTTTTTTCGGTAGCATGTTGGTGTTTCTTTATTTGGGTGCTAGCTAACTTGATGGAGTAGCGTGTTTCAATTCTTGGTGTTGGATCAGAACTGGTGTAGCATGTTTGAGGTTGAATATTTGGGTCCTATCTAAGTCTTAGCCAACTTGATTTTGGATCACATTTGTGATTGAGCATATTAATTATATATTTTATTGTAATAGGTCTTAGCCAACCTAGTGGAGGATTATTCTTTGTAATTGGTATAAATGAAAGATCATTTTGTAATTGAGAGAATGTATGTGAGAGAGAGGAGTATGTATATGTGTGTCCTGCACTTAAGGAAGAGTTTTTCCTTAATTGGAACTATTTTGGCATAGGATATATTATTGGTTAGTTTAGTTGTAATGAACTATATGTCCACCGTATTGTATTAAAGATAGATCGGTGAACCCGACTCAAGGCCAAATCTAAGATTGTATTATGAGAAGTGAGCTCTAGGAAGTGAACCTACAAATTGGGTTGTAAGCCTTTGGTAGCAAGTGCATCCTTTGTTCTCTATTTTTCTCTTAACCAAACAGTACTTCTAACAGATTAGGGTGGTTGCAAGAAGTTGAGTCCCACTTTTGGGCAAAAAGAGGAAGTGTTTTCCTTGTTTTTCAAATTTTTTATCAATTAATATAAAAAATTCAGGCACTTAGAGATTGAATCTCAAAAAACTTCAATAATAGAAAATGTAGTACTTGGAAACTACTTTTCAAATATGTAATTTATTTCAATACCCACATGGTAAAAATTTCTTTTTAGTAGGCATGTTTATAAATCATTTTTTCAAAATGCCTATTTCAGGACCATACCACACACATGCAAGACCACCATATTTTGACCTAAATAAATATTTTTTTACAAATTCTTTTGGGGAAAGATACCTAAGACACCAAAGATTGATGAGCATATTTTTCCTTATTTTTTTATTGAATATTTTTTAATTAATTTTTAATTTACTATAAAGTAAATTTTTAAAAGCTCTAGTGTTGACCACCGTAAATTGATGAAAATTTCACATTTTTTCAAATTTCTTTTTATCTTAAAAAAATTGTATGTAGATTGATGTCATATGATTTATTTTCCAAAAAACCTAAAAAGAAAAAAGTTATTAAAGTTTTAGTGAACCTCACTAATTTACATTTAGGTACCACTTTGATTAATAAATAATACAAAAAATAGTAAAAACAATCATATCACTATGAAATTTACATTTCTGAAATCAGGACAGTGAGAACTCCAATGGGTTTTCGTTTCATCAAAAAATATGATTAGGAAGGCCCTCAAAAAATTACGGCAAGGTGGAAATGTGGCATTCGAGTGCCTTACCCATTATTTAAGAAGTCCAAGCATAGGTTTGGTCCCAACAAGCCTATCTCTAATGGAAAATTGAGGCAGAGGTATGTTTCTCGCTCCATGTTTTTATGAAATGGGCGCCCATTATTTAAAATTAAAAAAATGGGTGCTCGTTTCTTAAATGCAATAAATTGGTGTGTAAAAATGTGATTCTAGTCATAATTTTAAAAATAAAATAAAGAAATGTGCACCCATTTTGAAAAAAATGGGCATCTATTTTGAAAAATGGGCACCCATTTTTTGAATTTTGGAGCAAGCATCCGAACCTAAATCGAGCGCCCATTTTTTTCAAAATGGGTGCTCATTTCTAGTGGCATTTTACAATTCCACAAGACTTCCACCAAATTGGGACCCATCTACTTGCACTTACCCAGTACATTCATCTAATCAGTTTCACTCCCACCGGGGTTTTCCCTTAACTAGGTTTCCTTGAGAACAAATCTTGTTGTTATGTGTAATGTGTTATATGTTGTGGATCTTGAATTATTGTTTATCTTTTAGATCTAAGTGGCTAAATTAGAATTAAAAGTAATTAGGTACTCATAATTGATTCACCCCCCCTCGTAGTTGTGTTTGCCTCCTTTTGGACCTAACAATTTTTCCTTTATAGTGCCTTCCACGTAAATATAGGGTTTCATGTTTTTATTATTGTCCTATTTTTTATGTTCATATCATTTGGTAATTAAAAATTTGAAGTTTAGTAGAATTTATTAAATGGTTTTAAAGCTATAAATTGTGGACAAGTGATTCAACCCCCCCCCCCCCCTCTTATTTTTCTTGTACATTCATTAACCTCTCTTTGGATGAGTGAAACTAGCATAAAATAACTTGCTATACTATTTCCTATTGCTCATCTTTCTCTCATGGATTACCTATCATAACATAGATTGCTAGTCCATGGCATCCATGGTTTTTTTTATCTGTCTGCAATAATCTCATAGCTTTTCTAGCTAGTTTGATCATGGAGTCTTGTCTTATCCTTGATGTGTTCTCTTTCTCTTTCTATGGGACCATTTATCCTCTTACAATATAATTTTGAGTGTGATACTAGTAGTTGAGACATTTTTTTCATCAAGGTCTCTTCAACTAGTTGATTTGGAGGATTTTTTAGTACTAACCCCTTTGTATTGTGTCTTTTGTATTTTTTTCTTCAAGGTCTTTTTATTTTTGTTTTATGTTCCCTTGTACATTATTACATGAGTTAAGATCCTCCATTTAGGCTAAGGGAGGGCTTGACCAATTGCATGTGAGAATGGGAGTTGGGTCCATCTATCTATTGGTTGAATTGAGGATTCCATTTGAGAATATTCACAACTGATTAACAAATGGAATGAGCCCACAATTCACTTATAACTCATGTCCCCATATATAGGCTATGATAATGGTTATTCCCCTCGCAATATTTATGGAAGCATCAACACATTAGGTCTACATAGATTGACTGCACACAAAAGGCCCCCTGGATTGTGAGGAGATCATAACCCAATCTATTCTTTATATTGTCATTAATGCTATAGATATAGAGTCAATTTTTCCTCAATATCTAGATTAGAGAAATTGTTGACCTACATTGGTGACAACAGTGCAGTTGAAGCCTCACATATTGATGACAAGAGATGGCCTCTACTATTCTATTGTTATTTCCAACTAGTTTATGAAGTATAAATAAATTTGACATAATCATGGAGATGGAATTATTTATGTAAATATTATCTATGATCTCATCGAGCTTTTCTATCAAATTTATTTCTTCTACTTTACCATGTATTTCCCTTAAACTTAGTGGTGTATTATGTCTTTATGTCTTTTCCATAATCTCATCTCTTCTCTATCATATTTCTTTCTTCTACTTTACCATGTATATGAGTATAGATTCATACCTCTGCTATGTTAGAATGATTTTAGAATAACTAAGAGGAGGGGTGAATCAGTTATACTCAAGTCTAGATGTACCAATTAAACTTTTCAACACTTCAACCAACTTAGATCTATTCAGTAATCCACTCAGTCTCCATAGAATATATTAGTAACATCAAACTTGCAGTCCACTATCCAAAATTAATCATCTTGCATAATATAAAACTTTTAAAAACACAACACATCAAATAACATTCACACAAGTATGACACTAGGATTTAACATGGAAACCCAATATGGGAAAAACCACCAATAACATGCTACTAATTTTTCACTCTTCTGAAGTGAGCTCTGTGAGAAGTCAACCCTATTAAAGGTTATAATACACACTATTAGGTGTGACCCTATTAAAGGATTTAATCACCCTGTTAGGAGTGGCCTCGTTAGAGGACTTAAGAACATTCCATTAGAATGTCACCTTGATTAAAGGGTTTAAAAAATGAATGTTAGGTCAACCTTGATTAAAGGATTTTGACTGATATAATGGTTAGAAAGTAACAATAGGTTCTGATTTGAAATATAAAAATCACTTTGCAAATATAGATCCAATAAGCTCCTATGTTGATTTACTATCTAGCCTTCATTGTCATCTCCATCTCTGATCTACTCAAAAATCCCTTCACACAATCACTGCAACTCTTTTCAACTCTTCACAGCTCTTCACAGCCTTCTTCATAGGTTCTCTAATCAATAACATCAACCTTTTATACTACATAACCTAAAATTGGGTCATCCTTATACCTCCTTGATTAGGTAGCTTAATCTTTTTCCACTTAATCTTTCGTAAATCTTAGGTTTAGGTCAGATTCATCGAATCCTTCCAACATTTCATTCTCCTCCTTATTCTTCTGGATACTTCTCAAAACTTCTCCTTGAATCCATAAGAAAATAGTTTACCTTGCATTAAATGCTCCAAGTCATTCATGTTCATCTTCAACACATTTTATATATCCCAAGAATTCAACTATGTCACCTAGGGATCTCAATTCCTTCAAAAACTATAAATTACTGACACTCGACCAATACTGCACATTCATATACTTGGTTGTCACTAGATAGTGTTACTCCTATTTGAGAATTAAAGGATTTTCATTAGTATCAATTAGTTATTTAGTCTGTAAAGGAGACAAATAGGATAGTTGGTCAACCACATAAAGCCTACACACTGAGCAAGACATAAAGAAGATCTCTAAGTTAACTGAACAAGGGTTTGATCGAGTACACTCACGGAGTGATAGACAATTACTGAGTACCAAGCTATTGATCATAGATAATTCATATAAAAAGAGCATCAATTAATTACCAAATGAAGAATGCAATGATTACTGAGTATGCCAGGAAATGGCATAGTAATCTGAAATGGCACAAACATCTATGCAAATAGTTCACACTGATCAGAAAATAGTTTACCAAGATTGAGACAGAATAAAATATTTATGTAATCATTAAATTACTGATGATTCCTATGTAATGTTAGATCTAGGTTATTTTATTACACTATCGATCTTAGGTTTTTTGAGATATTGTAAACCCTAATTAGGTCAAGTTAGTTTGACATAAAGTGTGTAAAGATGTCATTGTGAACAAGTATCAGAAAGGATTAGTCACACTAAGGACATCAGGAGATCAGACAAAGGGGATAGAAGACTTGAAAGAAGGATTCAATTTTTTCAGAACATACACAAGGCTACCGAGATGAATAGAAGGACACATACATCACTATGAGGTGATATCTATTTGGCATTTCACAGATCTGAACCAGGAAAGTTTAAGTTGCTAGTTACAGATATAATTATTGTTACCTTTTAACCATTGTAGCAGATCCAAAATATCTTAACAAAGTGGACATAATAGTTCTTGTTTAAATCTCTTAACTGAGTACACACATGTATTATATTTTTAAAATCCTCTAACCAAGTAGATCTAGTTGATCTAATTGTTACTCCTAATAGGGTAAGATCACCAGAAGTGATCACAAATTGTAGCCTTAACCAGCATACTTTTTTACTACATTAGTGAATATTTGTGGGTGTCATCCCCACCACAAATTTTAACTTATTACAAGGGTTTATGTGATACCAAAATATCTATGTCATGAGTTTGAAGTTTCATGTATGACTTATTAACTATATTGCATGCATATTACATTTTCAGCTACATTTGAATGTATGTTCCTCACTATGGAATCAGTTGGTTAAATGATATATACTACTACAAATTTTTAGTCTTAAAAGTTTTGAAGGTACTAATTCACCCCTCCCCTCTCAGTACTTATCTTTCCATAATCCCAACAATTGGTATCAAAGCTAGATCTCTTGTCAAGGAAGTTTAACCATTGAAGAGTAAAGATCTAAGGATGGAAAGATATAAGTTGGATAAGATTATTGAGAATCAAAGAATAAAGATGTAAATCTTTATTGAGAAATTCAAGGAAGCCAAAGAAGAACTGAAGAAGTTATTGATCAAAAGGAAGGATATGGAAATTCAGTTTAGTGAGATTGATTATCAAGAGGAAGAGATAGATGATCCATTTGAGGCATCTGGATCTAGATCTGGTAGCATATCTGATGCATCTGAAGGAACCATATCATATCTATCTGAAAAGAATCTACATCTTACTGAACAAGTAAAAGCTCTGCAGATTAGTCAAGAGATAGAAATGTTTAGGATGATTGATGTCATGAAAAATGCAAGACAAGAAGAACAAGAAATAAACTTGGCTATTGAAGATAGGAGACAAGTGACTGATAAGCTACAAGAGAAGGAATCTAAGAAACTGAGACTCACTAAGCATCACTTTGAAATATCCAATCAAATGGTTGTCATAAGTCAGGAAGTCAACTGATTATTAAATAGTGAGCTTACAAAGAAACTAGAAGACATCGGTCAACTAAGAGAGGAAAATGAAAGATAGAATAATGAGGTGAAGATACAAAAAAAATATAATGAGATGATCAAGAAAGTTGAAGACAATACTAAAAGAATGGATGAATTTATGATTAGTCAAAAAAGACTTGGTAGCACAACTAGTTTAGGCTACATCGAGTAGGGAGAATCATCAAGACAAGATGAATAGAAGAATGCCTATACTAATCCAAGGTCAAAGAAGCTATCATGTTATCATTGTAGAAAATTAGGCCAGACATCATATGTTTGCAGGAGTAAAGAAAAAGGTATTCCTAAATCTATTCCTAAATTTAATGGTCATTGTTATAACTATAATAAGTATCGACATCAGGCACATGAGTGAATATTAAAGTTGAATAAGACACCTAAGAAACCTTACATGTAGAAACATTGTCTCACTTGAAACATGCATGGACACATGTCACAAGAATGCATGACAAAAATGAAGCAAGTATGGACACCGAAGGAATAGAAAAAAATATATCAACCGAGAAGGAAAGGTAATGCATATACCTAGGATTACAATACTTGGGTCAACTACACAGCATGTGGCAGGTATGGACATGTAGCAAAACAAGGCATGAGAAATAACCAGAAAGGAAGATCTCGCAACTAGACAAGTACTGGTATGGCATGTTTGCACTGTCACAAAGTCGGTCACCTAAGAAAGGATTGCAGAGACAGAGCACCAGAGATACAAACAAATGCAAATGGAAATACAATTAAAGAAATCATGAGGATAAGAAATCAAATGTGAAGAAAAGCATCAAATGACAATATTGAATCGAGCACTGCAGTCAGTGACACCTCATCCATTGGATTAGGTGATATCACAACCTCCACCTAAAGAAAATAAAGGTACGTATGGAACTAGATTTCAAATTGGTTATATTTTACAACAGCTCCTTATATCTAGTGAATGCACACCAAATCAGCATGAAATAAGATGCACTATGGGATTACATGTTTAGAACTTAAACTGTGTATAGTCAGTAAAAGCATAATCAAGTAAATGTCTACTAGTCAGTAAATATTGGCAAGGTTAACCAAGTTGTGGTATCAACCGAGAAATATCTAGGTGTTAACCAATCTTAAGGTCTTTAAAGTGTAAACCAAATGCAATTTCATCTATGGAGTTTTGGTAGGTAAATTTTTAATTGCAAAAGTTTGAGCGGGAAATGAATTTTTGGGTATAAATACACGAAGGACTTAGTCATTTTTTACACAGCGATTGCAAACAACCAGAGTGATTTCAAGAAAGATTTGAGTGATGAACCAAAGTATAAACTACACCCTGAGATTGCATCTCAAATTAACCAAACTGATGTATTTTCAAGTATTTCACCTAGGGTTTTGTTGGTTCAAGATATTTGTGTGTACATCCACTCCAAAATTGGTGAAATAGGGGATTTTAAGCTTCAATCCACCTTCCAGAAGTTGAGCATGGATGGAAAGCTCAAGGATTAGCATAAACACTTGGAGGTGAAGGGTTTAGTGAATGCCTTGTATTTCCTGAGAGAGTTCATGATAGAATGGATTAGGGTTGTATTAAGCTGAGTGCATGGAGGGAATTTATGGTTGGATGAACCGGTAAAAATCACCAAAGACATTATACATGCAATCATCGGTTATCCTATTACTGATAAAGTGAAAGCTATTAGGAATGCACTGAGGACCAAAACTGAGAAGTTAACCAAAGCAAAATGGGATGGCAGAGGTATGAGAGTCAACACTATTGTTGATCCTGAGATAAGGTTCAGAGCCTACATAGTTATAAAATATTTCAATCAATTTGACCGAACAGTGTACCATGTGGAACCATGGACATAGATACAAGATTATGAAGAAAGGTTTTCAATATGACCTAGCCAAGCTACTACTGAAACATTTGGAAGAAAATATGAGAACCATCAGATTAGTAAAGAAAAATACTTGTAAGTTTGGTTCCCTACTAATTTTTATATTTTTCTATGTGCAATAATTTTTTCCCTTAGTTAGTAATGTTGATTGGGATGTCAGCCGACATATCATAATGCAAATCGGTGATTTTATTCAAAGTTTGGGTTAGAATTTTGTTAGTGTAATGGATATTTATTTTGAGCAATTTAAGGAAAAAATACATCAAAGGAGAAGGATACCAAGTCAGGTGGTTGAACAATATAAGGATGACATCTTCTTCCTAGTGGACACTGACACCACTCTAATCAAGGCAGTTGAGCCAAGGACTTCTTGGTTACCCCCTATGGGCTATGAATTATATATTGACCAAAATTCCAAGTCAATATAGGTGTTATTGGTGGATCTCAAAGATCCAAAGGGAACTAGGTTTGGTACCTATGAAGAGGCCAAACTCAGAATCAAAATGGCTCTAGTCGAAGTGAAGGTAAGTAGGAAATCCAAGAAGATGATGGATACCTTTGTAAAATAGTTTGGTGATGAAGTAGAAGAAGAAGAGACATCTGAAGATAATATGGTTGAAGAGGAATCTGAGGAACAACTACTCATTGAGAATAATGAACACGATGAGGAGGAGATCAAGTCTGACAAGGATATTCAAACTACACCGGTCAAGGTAATAATCAGAAGCATCAATAAGAGAAAGGACAAGGTCCTCAACATCTACTTCTCCGCCCCCAAAGAAAGGAGTAGTAAATATTTCAAGGCCAACTCCTACCAAAACCTATCAAAAGAAAAATAGAGGTGCACAAGTCACCTCTGAGCAACCTAAAAAGATGAGAAGGTTGATAAGAGCCAAAGATGATGTTGATGAAGATGATGAAGAAGAGGACCAAGGAAAATTTAAAGTAGTTGTAATTAAAATCCAATTGGTAGATGAGTTAGCAAATAGCATAAAGGAAAAAAGGAGCCTAACTCACCCTAAATTGAATCGGTATGTATATATGTCTACAGAGGATCAAGAAAAAGTTGAAGAAGCAATTTTACAAATGATGATCAAGTTTAAAAGGGTACCAATAGAATTTGAAATATATGTACCTAAAGAGTTATATGAGAAAGTGTCAGCAAGGTGGACTTATGCCCTGTACACTGAAAAGAAAATGAGGGAGCATTCATTGATTTTGGCAATGCCTACTCTATCAGTTCCTGAGATAGATGAGTTGATGAAACAATACTCTAAACGGTTCCTAATGAAGGGTAGAGCCCTTAACATATTGGCTAGAAACCTTGAATAGGTTGATGAAAACAACAAACTTCTATGGATAACAATTTTAAAATCTCAAGCATAAGCAGATCAATTGGCATTGGAAATAATTCCTAAGAAGAAGAATAAGAAGAAAGGAAAAGGAATTCACTCAGATTATGTAGAATTAGCCACCAAGGAGAAAATTAACTTATCTGACACCAAGGTAGAAGATGAAACCATTGCTATTGATTTCTCCTCAATCAAATACAGAGAAGAATATAGATAGGATACTCCTGAGTAGTTAGTCACACCAGGGACAGATGATGTATTCATTGAAGACATCACACATGGAGATCCTGATGATATAAATAAGGATGAATATGAAAACATTGTTGCAGACATCACCAAAGAAAATGTACCTAATGAGGTAGCAACATGTGAAATTCTAGGTGACTTATCAATATTGGTACAAGCAGTTAAAATTGTAATACAGAAGGAACCCGAAGGCTCAACCCCTGAGAAACCAAAATATACACCCGAGGGATAAGGTACAATAGAGCAAAAATCTTCCAATGAGCCTGAGCATATAGAGGCAGAAACAAAAACACCAGAAGAGAATAAACTACTAAAATCAACTACAACAGATGCCCAAGGACAATCTATTGAGACACCAATTAGCAGGAAAGCTAAGGAAGATCAAAGTGTGTCTACTGAGATAGAAAAGTTAAATATGGAGACTAAAGCTCTAGTTCCTTATACAAAATAACCTGCAGAAGAGAAGAAGAAGAAAAAGAAACATGGTAAGGGTCCTATCACACTTGATGAGGTTATTGAAATACCTGAATGTGACCCCAAAATATTAGACCCCGAAGCATTGAGAAGATATGGGGAATTGTGAATAAGGAAGGCTGCACAAGAGAAAATGAAGAAGGAGAATAAAAGTAAACAAATTTTGGAGGATGTTAGAGATATTCTAGTGCAAGTTGTTCCTAAAATCAATGTTGATGGAGAAACTCCCATCATTGACCAACTTGCAACTCTAACAGTCACATAAATGCCCCCGATGTAGATGTAGTGAAAAGACTTGAAGAGCAGGCAGAAGCATTAAAGATTCAATTGAAATTGGTAGAGAAAATAAGCCATGAAGTAGCAATTAATAAGGTCAAGCTCTTAGAGGTTATTACCAACCTTGAAACCATCATTCAACACATAATTCAAATTTTGTTTAGGTTATGTGGGTATGTGTAGGATCATGGTATGCCAAAAAGTGGTGATGTCAAAAAATGAACTTTTCACTCGTCCAAAAGCGCACTAAAAATTTTGTTGAATTTTTAGTAGGACCAGGTGTCAGTACACCTGGCCAAGCCAAAAGCCAAAGCATAAGGCTTAATCAAATATCCAATCGATATTATCGAATATCCAATTTTTTACAGTAAATTATATTTCCATAGCCCGCGACCACGTTCAACATTTTCATTGTGAAAATGTTGAACACGGCTCTAAGGGTTTCGGATATCCTATCATATCTCATATTTGATCTGCTCAATATCAATAGGTAAGTTTAATTTTTAACTTTTTATTGTTTTTATTATTTTTTATTTTAAATTTATAGCTGTTTATATAAAAAACAATAAGGTTTAAATGAGTTTTTTTAATTGTTTTTTTAAATAGATTGTAATTATCTATTATTGTTCTAATTATAATTAGACATGGACTCAAATCAATCACAAAACCCTCCCAGTGATCCCACAAATAATCTGAAACCACCTCCAACCAATCCCCCACTTTCAAACCCTTGTCGTTTAGAAGACCTCATAGGAGACAATCTAAATCAGCTTAGAGGATATCAAACCACATATGCTAATATCCTCACATTGCGCCCCATGTTTTCCACATTGAACTCCATTATTGAAAACATGGAGAAACTTACATAGAAACATAATGTTGCACTTCTTTGGCATGATTCCATGCACGCCCAGTTTGATGATGGGCTTGACTATGATCAAGTTATGAACCTAAACACAACAAAACATGACATATGTAATATTTTTGTGGATCCCAAAACTGGT
Organism: Chamaecyparis obtusa; assembly: GCA_027943335.1. Lineage (NCBI taxonomy): Eukaryota > Viridiplantae > Streptophyta > Pinopsida > Cupressales > Cupressaceae > Chamaecyparis > Chamaecyparis obtusa. Next base: position 249,294 of record BSBK01006252.1, read on the forward strand.
CTAAAAGTGGACCCTAAAAAACCCAATTTGTCAATTAAATGGTGCACAAATTAAGCAATATGTGACAACTTTTGGGACCATTGGTGGATGGGCTTTTATTGACCACCTCACAGCAATTTGGATGTCCCATTTTATTTCATTAAAAATAGTATGCTGAATTTTTGCTCAGTCACAAGGTAAATTATTGGAGTATGAGACTAAACTAGGGTGTAGGCTTAGGCACTCCTCAGGATAGGCCATGGGCACACTGGGTGAAATCCCGCACATATGTCCCCACTCTCAAGATTTCACCACCTCCTACAATGCAACATCCTGATATTATTGGTGTGGCCAGCTCACAGACTATTTGAGCTATTCACACCTTGAGTGATCTGTTGGTTATGCAAAGCATGACATTTTTTCCTCCTCATCCTGATGCTTCTGGCCCCTTCCACATCCTCCATGAGCTCACATGTTTGTGTTCCCCACACTTGCATTATGTGCAAGAATTTGTGCTTAGGTCCCCTGAATGATAGTGATGCATATAACTACATCTTCAAGGTGGACGATACTACACAACACACTACATGCACTGAAGCACCTCATGAAGATGTGCATCAAGGGCATACAAAGCCATGGACTCCTACTATTACGATAAGGGTACACAGTTCACTTTTTATATTGTATTTAATTTTAAACATTTGTATTTTTAGTAGAATTTTCTTATAATAATTTCTCACTTATGTTTTTTTATGTGTTACATTTATGTTCAGTTGATGATAGAGGAGGAGATGGCACAGGTGGAGGGGTCCATGCTTTCGGCCATATCATTTGGCATTGACACTTCCATGGTACATGTGTTTTAATGTACTCATTAGTTTTCTTAAATTATTATAATAGTATATGTACAAGTGTTTTATAATTTTTATGATCATATTATTACATACTGATGCAAGTGTCACGAGTTTCCACTGGGGGGCAATGTGAGGGGGTGCAGGTGTCAAGCATTGAAAAGGGGAAGGTAATTAAGTAATTTAGTTTGCTTATGCATACATGTATATTTTTCAGTTGTGCATACTCATTTTTAATTTACATGGTTTATTTGACAGAGAGTGGTGTCTGATGATGTTGTGAGACCCTTTCACCATGATAGAGTCATAGGCATCTAAATTTGCAGTGATAGCCCCATGGTACATATATTTCTAAAGTTATTTATGTGTTATGATAATATGAAGTATCTGTTTGACTTTTTTAGGTCACCCATAGTTTGAGGGAGGTAGAACACAAAGGGTTTGTATCGTTGATGACTCAACCGACATTTCCTAGAGAAAGTTCAACATGCATAAGTTTTAATGTTAATTTAATTATTTTCTAAACATATATTTGGTACCAAGGATTTAACATTAAATAGTATAACTCGTAGATCAATCTCATGTTCTCAAACATATACATGTTAGAGTCGACATTGGTGGCATTGTTCCTTTTCTACCAAGGACATATATTAGGTCTCATGTCCACGTGAGGAGATGGAGAGGCAAGGTACATGAGAGTTCAATTTTAGTTTAAATTTTATTTATTATTGTTGACTATGATTTTGAATTTTTATTTTTTATTTGTAGAAACCATATGAATTAAGTAATCTAACTTGGGGTTTCACTTTTGTGTTTGAATGCAAGATCAATCAGAGCCAAAGAGTACTTCAAAGAGGTTGCATTTTGATGATCCACCAGTAGAATAGAATGTCGTAGAAACATTTGTAGTTGAACTTCTTATTTTGAGATGTCATATGAAACATTTTGAGATGGTGTATGCCACATTGTATCTAGATATGTTTATTTTGTAAATATGTACAAAATTATTATTCATTTTGTATATATATGAAACTTGATATTTGATCCAATTTGTTAATTGTGTGTTTATGTATTCATTGTTAGTATGTAAATATGCTTGTGTGTATATACTCATGTGTATGATTTATGCCTTAAGTATATTCATGTATATGCAAGTATGATCTTCATAACCTAAATTCATGTGTATGGGCTACGTGCATGACTTAAGTGAATTCATGTGTATGCTTTATAATCTATGTGCTACATGTATGCTTCATGACTTAAGAAAATTTATGTGTACGCTTTAGGTGCTATGTGTGTTCACATGTGTAATTCATCATTTAAGTGAATTAAAAATTTATGTGCTACATTGTATTCTTATGTGTTTGATGCTCTCAACCAAGAAAATCTGATGCAGAGCCCTCTACTATCCTCTCATGGAACCCAGCTCAACTTGAGGATTCTACAAGCATCTTGGAATCTAATCAAGGAGTTAGTCTCAACTCAAGGGTCAAATAGAATTCTCTAACTTTAGAGAACCAACACATTAGACATTTTGATCAAGTTCACTTCCTCTAACCTCTCATCCCAACTTCTCTTGGCATCAACTCCATTCTAGGCCTCTTGGTGCACCTAAAGCCTCTATCTTGTCAAAACTTGAAATAGGTCTTCCACCTTTATTGTAACACCATATAACATCTTAATATGGTTCATATACTATGTTCCACCAATCTACCAATTTTGGTCATCTCATCTTCCACCAATCCATTCCAATAGCCCTTCTAGGCTTGTAGCCTTCACCAGTCATAAATCAGACTCTTTCTCCAAAAAACTCAAGAAACTAATGGTTGATCTAGATACCCTTTTGGATTCCTTAAATTCTCCCCAAGACTTAGGGTAGACTCTTTTGGACCAAATGCTAGATCCACTACCCTAGCATCCACAAACTAGGCCTAATTTCCTCCAAATAAAAAGGAAACTTATATATGCACTTACTCCCCACACCCCAAAGCATGAAATAGTATTTCTTAAGGTTTCAAAACACAAGGTTTTTAAGTTTATAAGGTTTCACCACTCACCAAATTCTCTAGCCACCAAGCCCTTGTTTCTAGGGTCATATACCTAGCGTCTACTCAAAAAGACCTTTGTAACTCTCTCCAAGACAATCCAATTGGCCTAACACATTATTATGGATCCTAATATCCATATTCCATCATAAGAAAAACTCTTCTCAAGGGTATTCAACTTCCATAATGACTAGTGTGAAGACGGTCTCTTCTTCAATCAATAAACTCCATCAATCAATGTTCTCTCAACCATCACTTCACATATCCTTGCATAAAACAATTATAATACAAGGATATAATACATATGTGACTTCTCCCACTAATTACATTGGTCACAGTGGGTGGGAGAGCCAATCCCTTGAGACTACAATCCCTACACATTGATTGTACCCTTCAACCAGTCACAGTCACAGAACAATAGTCACTTCCTTTTATTTAAGAACAATAAAAAAAACTGAAAGTAATGCATGGAAGATGTAAACAATAATCAAAGAAATGTCTTTACTTCACTATCCAACCCAAATCACATTCAAGTCAAGCACATTAATTTGTTGTTGCACTGACTATTCCACGGGATAATTAACAACATACAGAGAAAATCTTTGTTTATTGATTGTAAAACATTACATTTTTGCTTCCTTACACTTCCAACTCGACATCCCCCATTCACTCACGTAGATCCCCTAAAAAAAAGACTCAAAACTCCTTCAAAACTTGACTGCAACCTCTATCTAACTGCTTGGCAACAGTCCCAAACCAACTGTCATAACCAAAGTATAATTTAAAGATATTGTCAAGATGACAACTAATGTTGTCAACTCAACAACTTGAATCTAATACCCCTTCTTATAACTTTTAAAAAGGTTTAAAACAATATTTGTAATCCAAACTAACCTATAATCCCATATGAGCCATATAGCCCTATTTTTCCAATATAGGCAAATTCCATATTTTAGCACTTCAAGTGCTTTTACATCATTTGATTGAATCTATTGACCATTTTATATCTATTATAGACCTTATAGGTTGTTAGATCAATCCAACTAACCTAGGATTAACTTAATCACCCCTAGTGATCCCTAGGTACATTTAGCCCTTCCCAATGCCATTTAATGGCTTACAATGCATGATCCTTTACAAAGGATTATCAATCAATAAAAAATATTAGAACTCTCACCTCTTGACACACCAATCAAAGGATCCATTTAAAGGCTTACTTTTCCTCTTGCCACACCAGAACGCTCACCAACATATGCAATGGTGCTTAGTGGACCTTGGGAACACTTTGGCTCATGTTCCAAATGAGGTTTTCACTAGCATTTACCCACCTAACAAGAGATAATGGTGTAGACCATTTAGTGCTAGGAAAAATAGTTTGGAAGAAACCCAGTGGTGCAACTTTCAACTAACCCTCACTGCAAGTTTTGGCATCAAGCAAGACTGGCATGCCAAATTCAAAAAAAATTGAATATCCTAGAATGGAGAGAGGTTATTGTAGGCCTTAGAAACATGGTCCTATAGCATCTCATAGATTATGTATACCTCTCATGAGGTCTGAGATACGAGCCTCAAAAGATCACTACGCAATCGTGCTTTGTGCACCTTGGGGACACTTTGGTCCGGCATGGTCGCAAACGTTCTAGTGACTCATTGGTCAAAATGGGGTTGTCACTAGCATTTACCTACCCAACCAGAGCTAATGGCATAGTCCATTCAATGTCAGGATGAATAGTTTGGAAGAAACCTAGCGGTGCAACTTTTAGCTGACCCTTACTGCAAGTTTTGGCATCAAGTGAGACTGGTGTGCCAAATTCAAACAAATTCCAATATATCAAAATGGAGAAAGGTTATTGTAGGCCTCAAAAACATGGTCTTGTAGCATCACATGGTTCATCGATACCTCTCACAAGATCTAAGATACAAGCCTCAAAATATTGCTTCCCAATCGTGCTTAGTGCACCTTGGGGACACTTTGGTCCAACATGGTCCCGAACGTTCTAGTGACTCAGTGGTCAAAAAAGAGTTATTACTAGCATTTACCCACCCAACCAGAGCTAATGGTGTATTCCATTTAGTGCCAAGATGAATAGTTTGGAAGAAACCCAGTGGTGCAACTTTCAACTGACCCTCACTACAAGTTTTGGCATCAAGCGAGACTGACGTGCCAAATTCAAAAATAAATGAATCTCCCAGAATGGATAGAGGTTATTGTAGGTCTCAAAAACATGGTCTTGTACCATCTTATGATTTTTTGATACCTCTCACGGGGTCTGAGATACGAGCCTCAAAAGATCACTGCCCAATCATGCTTAGTGCACCTTGGGGATACTTTGGTCCGGCATGGTCATGAACATTCTAGTGACTCAGTGGTCAAAATGGGGTTTTCACTAGCATTTACCCACCCAACCGGTGCTAATGGCAGTGTCCATTCAATTTCAGGATGAATGGTTTGGAAGAAACCTAGTGGTGCAACTTTCAACTGACCCTCACTGCATGTTTTGACCTCAAGCGAGACTGGAGTGCTAAATTCAAACAAATTTGAATCTCCTAGAATGGAGAGAGTTTATTGTAGGCCTTAGAAACATAGTCCTTTAGCATCTCATAGTTTTTCAATACCTCTCACATGGTCTGAGATACGAGCCTCGAAAGATCATTTCCCAATCATGCTTAGTGCACTTTGGGGACACTTTGGTCTGACATGGTCCTGAACATTCTTGTGACTTAGTGGTCAAAATAAAGTTGTCACTAGTGTTTACCCACCCAAATAGAGCTAATGGAATAGTCCATTCAGTGTCAGGATGAATGGTTTGGAAGAAACCTAGTGGTGCAACTTTCAACTGACCCTCACTACAAGTTTTGACATCAAGTGAGACCAGCATGCCAAATTCAAACAAATTTGAATCTCCCATAACAAAGAGAGGTTATTGTAAGCATCAAAAACATGGTTTTGTAGCATCTCATGGTTTGCCAATACCTCTCACAAGGTCTGAGATATGAGCCTTGAAAGATCGCTTCCCAATCGTGCTTAGTGCACCTTGGGGACACTTTGCTCTGACATGGTCGCAAATGTTCTAGTGACTCAGTGGTCAAAATGGGGTTGTCACTAGCATTTACCTGCCCAATCAAACCTAATGGTGTAGTCCATTCGATGCCGAGATGAATGGTTTGGAAGAAACCCATTGGTGTAACTTTCAACTAAGCCTCACTGCAAGTTTTGGCATCAAGCGAGACTAGCATGCCAAATTCAAAAAAAATTGAATCTCACGGAATGGAGAGAGGTTATTGTAGGCCTCAAAAACATAGTCTTGTAGCATCTCATGGTTCATTGATACCTCTCACGGGGTCTGAGATATGAGCCTCTAAATATCGCTGCCCAATCATGCTTAGTGCACCTTAGGGACACTTTGGTCTGGCATGTTCACGAACATTCTAGTGACTCAGTGGTCAAAACGGGGTTGTCACTAGCATTTACCCTCCCAATCGGAGCTAATGGAGTAGTCTATTTAGCACTAGGATGAATGGTTTGGAAGAAACCCAATGGTGCAACTTTCAACTAACCCTCACTATAAGTTTTGGCATCAAGCAGGACTGGCGTGCAAAATTCAAACAAATTTGAATCTCCCAGAATGGAGAGAGGTTATTGTAGGCCTCAAAAACATGGTCCTATAGCATCACATGGCCTGTTGATACCTCTCATGGGGTTTGAAATATGAGCCTAGAAAGATCATTGCTCAATTGTGCTTAGTGCACCTTGGGGACACTTTGGTCTGACATGTTCACGAACATTCTAGTGACTTAGTGGTTGAAACAAGGTTGTCACTAGTGTTTACCCACCAAACTGGAGCTAATGGCATAGTCCATTTGGTGCCAAGATGTAATCCTTCAACACTATCTCTTCACCCAAGGGAATCACCATTTTACTTTTGACACATTTGACCAATTTTGACTCAATGAATCCAACTATTACATCATTTGATGATACAAATGTACATGGAATTAAGACAATAATAATGTAAGGATATAAAATTAAGATGATACAAATATAAGGATACAACATTCATAGTAAGGAAACACAATTTTTGCACTTCACATGGCATTAAGATGATACAAATGTGGGCTCTTAATATTTGCAAATCAACCCCATGGGCTCTTTTATATTTCAAATTTTGCATCTAATTTTGTATCAAATTTTTTATATACAAAATTTGGCATCTAAGTATGCACATTATAGTTGATTGTTGTTTTTATATATACAAAAAAAATTATCTAAATATGCACATTACAATTGATTTTTGTTTTTATATACAAAATTTGACATCTAAATATGCACATTACATTCAATTGTTGTTTTTATATACAAAATCTTAGATACACAACTATATATAAAAAATAAGTATCCTTTCCACTCCTAAAGTGTATAAGTTTAACACATCATGGTACTCAATGACATCTACATTCCAATCCCTGCATTCAGAAGGCAGAAGAAAAGTTAATAGAGAATATAAGAGGTTTATATAGGTTGACAAAAATATTATGAATGTATAAGTAACTAAACGAACCAAATAACATGACTAGCCAATGCTTAGTGAAGTTTACCATCATAAAAGATGGGCTAATCAAATGCACATCTAGATCTTCTATATCTATTATATATGTATCCAATTGCATTTACAATCCACATACAAAACCAAATTTATTGGCTCAAAGTAATAAAGAAAAAAAATACAATTAATTTATTGAACGTAATCATAATAAACATGGAAAACCTTGCAACTTGAGTTGAACTTACCTACTGAAGTGTGCCTGAAGGGTCATCTCTCTACTTGAGGGTATTCAATATTGCTTCATGATCAGTAGTACTAATAGTCCAAAGTTCCTTTATCTTTGGTTTTCCTTGATGTTTTAACAATTTAACATTGGCTGCTATAACAAGGTGTGAATACATGAGAATGTTTTTGTGCTTCTCATAGTCTTCAAATGCAGGAATTCCATTATTTCTAATCATATATGTGGGAAACCATGTTCCTACAAAAACATGTGATCCTATTGGATATGTGAATATATCATCGTCTATCATTGGTTGTACAAGTTTTTTATTTCCTTATACACAACATGCTAACCAGTAATCTAATCTCTCATCATTCCCTTGTGGTGCAACCAATGTAGAGACATGTCCTGGTTGTAGAAGATCTGAAAGATGGTCATAGTCAATTGAACAATCCATATCATCATTTATTATAGAGACTATGATAGATAAAGGAGTTAGATAATGTGGAACCCACATATCAACCCACTCAATTGACTCACACTGAAGACACCTTAGACAAATATAACAAGCCAACTCTTGTGTCCAAATGGTCCATGTACTAACATCTGAGCTTCAAAATGAATGCATTTTTGAAGAATCTTTCACAGTTTTACAATCCAACCTATCTCCTATTGTGCCCAACTCAACCAACCAAAAGAATCTATGCACTGCTCAATCAAGAGGCCCCCCTGTGACAATGTTGAAGTACACCAATCAACAATAGAATGAGCATCAAGGATTTTTGTACCTAAAATCTTCAGTTGCTCCTTAACTAGAGCTCTCTTTACGCATCCACCTTCTCCATCATGCTCCCCCTTCCATGATCGACCTCAAAAAAAATCCAAATATGAGGTACACCTCTCTCTACATGCATTCTACATAACCAATAAAACATACGAGCATTTTTTAATTGACCTGTGCGGTTATCTGACCAAATGAGATGTCTATCCATAGCAATATTATTTTCTCACACCCACTCAAAATAATTCTCAAAGAAATGTTGGACATACTCAGATGAGTGAGATCTATCATCGCTCGTATAAAAATGGTACTCTCTGATTATCTTCCGGTCATCTTCTATACTTTCAGGGGAATGTCTATATGTTATGTGCACAAAAATAGCAACCTAAATAGAATTGTAATATTGAACTTGGAACTCATTTTGGGGCTGCAATGTATAGTTCTATGCAAAGTCAACAACTGATATAATAGTGCCAATCGAGAAAGTTTCCTTACACATCCTAAATTGTTGATCCAACCATTGAGACCTATGACTATGCCTTGCATACTTGTAAAAAAGATTCTTCCTGAAATCTGAAATAAAATCAGCTACATTGCATTCTTTTGTAACCAACTCACATCTAGAGCCTTTACCTCCACTTTTCAATGTATATTTAATGGTTTCATATACTTTTTTGTTGACAATTGTCTTTCCAAAATTGTGTTCACAGCCCTCATAAAAACATTCAACAAACTTCATTATCCCACCATACTCTGAGCACTTATCATTTAAGCAATATTTTCTATAAAAGAAACATCCATCATCTCTAGGACATTATAAAAATGATCTAGCAAGTCTCTTGATGATTTTGGAAGAGCGCCTGCACCACACTCCTCCAACATTTCACTAGTATTCAAAGTAGAATGAAGTGATCGTAACAATTCATGGTGCATTGAAAACTCCACATGATATTTGCAACAAAAAGTATTTCAAATCTTAAGAGGAACACAAAAAAAAGGCTTGAGGGCTTCAAAAGCTCTTTGTGATATTTACAATGTTGGATGTGTCTCACAAAATTTTTGAAAAACATTGTTTGACTCACCTCCAAATAATTTTTGGGATGCGAGGTGTGGTCTCGAATGCCAATTCTCAACTTCAAGACATCCTTCACATTTGGTGACACTCTTGAGTTAGATTGCCAAAATAGTTGAATTTGATCCTTCACACCATCAATAAGCTTCTTATAAGCTCATGTATCATGTTGAAGAGGATCATCAATTCTTTCTCTTCTTGCAAGTGCTCTATCCAAATTTTTATGATTTAGGTTCAAGTCAACACAAGTTTGTCTCATCAAACGAGCCTTTATCAAATGAAAACTTACTAAGGAGGTTTTAATAACTCTCCTAGTGGCTCTCTTATATTTTTCCTTGGTAGTCTTCCCAATGGAATTGAGAGCATTAAAAAGATTTCTCACAATAATAGCATTCCTCTCCTTTTTCTTGTTCACACTAATCTTCAATTTGACTAGTATATGTCTCATCTTCTGCATCTTTGGCAATTGCACAAACATTTGAAATTTCTCAACCAACATCTTGTGGCTAAAAAATTGATCAAAAATTTTTGAAACCCACAACCGAATGATTCTTTATGATCTCTTGCCATTGAAATTGCTCACTATGTTCTCATCAATTTCAAGTAACCATTTAGTTGTTCTTGAAGGTCTCAATTTTTAAGTTTGTCTTTCTTCCTCCCAAGGGACTTCATTTCTAATATAATTTGGAGATGTGTTACATTGATTTGGTTCTTGTGTACCATTATCATTGTCAATTCCTTCATATTCAATCGGTGGATTGTCATTGTCAATGTCCACACTTCCATTGTCCACATCTACATGTTCATTTTCAAAACCTACATTTTCACCTTCAATCCCTACATTCTCATTTTCAATATTATTGTCATAAATCATTTCAAATTCATGTTCTTCTTCACTTTAAACCACATTTATGGGTGGGCCTATGCCCACATCTTCATTAGTATTTACCATACCTTGTCTCTTGTTTTGATGGGAAACCCTATCCATTTCTCTTTACACTTCAATCTCTTCATTTGTGAGTTTCCTCTTCCATATATGCTTTTGACAACTACTAATCCCCATAGTGAGACCAAAAAGGTGATGCAAAAATATTTTGTAATAGACAAATTCCAGCTAAGAAAGGGGAAAAAGTGGATTTTTGTCTTACTAAAACTGCAATCCCGTGGTTCTCTATAGAAAAATCTCTCTCTCTCTCTCTCTCATGCAGAGATCTCCCCTGTTTAGGTAATTCGGTAAGTGGTGAGACCTTCGGTGTTTCTTTGAACCCAAGGTGGGTTTAGGAGAGTGCTATACACGTTTAGAAGATCCTATAACAAACACAAATCTATTATCCTCACTAGAGGATGCTATGTCTTTTGCTAGTTTTTACTCCCTCGGGCTTGACTAACACTTAGTTGATTCCTTGACCAAATGACTCAGTTGATACTTGGTTCCTTTGTTAACCTAGTGGATTTGGTTGATTTGTCGAGTAGTTTACTGATGCTCAATTATCATACTATGAAGCATCCTTACTGGTTCAAACTTAAAATGGGAACCTTTTTGTTGGGAAGGGGATGGAAAGGTTCCATTCTCACTAAATGTCTCTTATGGGAGTGATTTACATACCTTATAGGTTTTGGGATAACAATTTCTCATTTTTGGGTCTTCCAAGCTTGTAGCCCTCTAAGAGAGGTTCTAGGAGGGTTTCCTAAAAACCCGATAAAGAAATTCTTCTATCTTCCGACTCCAATCTCCAAACTAACTCAATCCAAATTTATTGGAGTCCTAATTCATGTCAAATGATGGATCAATCAAACTTCTTCCTCACACTTCCATACCAATCTGTACATGCACTGTTTACAATCCAAAACGTAGAGAAAAATAAGGATTTTTATTGATTGAATGCAAAAATTACATAATCTTGTCTCTAAATGTCTTCCACCCGCCTGAAAGGGCTATTTGAAGATATTCCCCTAATGGATCCAACCATTTTTCAAAGGTTTTTAGCATTGGGAGGTTATTTTACAAGTCAGTAGCAACGTTTCAAAGAAGTTTCCAAGCAACATTTCTTGCATTTTCAACTTTTGGCAAAATGTTGCATTCTTGCTCTGAGTGAGCCTATAAGGCCTAAGCCTTGGATCCTAATAATCTCAAACATTATTAAATCATTAAAATAACCTAAAAGACACCTAGGAAAATCTAAACACCTAAAAGGTCCTTTGGACCATAGTTAAAAACCCATGGTTTATAACCACACCGAGGGTGACTAGGTCTTACAAGTTGGCTTACTAATCAAAATTTGAAAGTTATTCAAAAACCCTTAGGCATGAAGACCCTTGGGTGAATCCTTTGAAGAGCATAGATGTATAGATTTTGTGAAGAGTGTAGTGGGTGCTCCTCTCTCTCTCTCTCTCTCTCTCTCTCTCTCTCTCTCTCTCTCTCTCTCTCTCTCTCTCTCTCCTTAGGTATTATTGATCATATAATATAAATATGTAATACGAAGATTATACTATTATACAATAGAGAAATAAATAATAATAATATAATACAATACTAATATAAAAATTTATATAATACTAATGCTATGCTATTATCATTTAATATTAATATTAAGAATAAAAATTGTAACATATAGCTTGAAATTGAAAAAAATAATCAAATCATTTAATATTAACACAAAAAAAAAATGAATATGTAACTTGAAATTGAAAAAACTAGTCAAAATGAAAAGTTGATTAGGTGGGAAAGTTCAGATATCCAATATTATCGGATATCTGAAATTTTTGGATATCTGATTTTATCGGATATCTGATTAGGCTTGGTATTTGCCTTAGGCAATGCCAACCGTGAATGATCAACCCATTAGGTGTGTTCAGCAAATTTGTTTTGATCTCAAGACTTTGACCATGTAGCTGACAACTTTTTTTCACCCAAAATTGATGAAATGAAAAGGGTTTCTTAAAGACATTATCAGCTTTCCATCAATATAATTGCTGTCAAATTTTGAGTTCAGTAAGTAATTATTACTTATTTTTTAATTGAGTTATCTTCAAAGTCGTAATTGACATACTAATTGAAAAACAACTATAACGTTCAAACCATTTAACCTTTTTGAAATCTGAAACATGTGTCACATTCTATGCTTTGTCTATTATAAGAAAAACAAATTCAATTTTGTAAAGTTTAGAATTAATTAAGGTGGTCAGACACGAGATTTTTTTATTCTGAATAAGTTGTAGCAGAAAACTCATAATTAATTATTTGTTTGGCAAAAAATTACACAAAAATATGCATCACATTCGGGCACGAGTCTACTACTTATATCTAGAATCTTGGGAAAAGTTATCATCATTTGATTATGATTAAGGTGGTCAGACATACATGTACTTTTTATCTTTTCCCTTAAATTTTTGTACTACTGCATTGAAATCAAAATTTTGAACAATTAGATTAATTTTTTTTTAGACAAGGGCTAGTAGTTTAGAAACTACATTCAATTTCCTACAGATTCTATTCTTACAAATTTTTCACATAAGGTTGATAAGATGTTCAACTTTTTACGTCAAGTTGACTAACCCTAATTTTCTAATGTTTCATTGCCACTTAAGGCCATAGTTTGGTATACCATGATCCTGCACATACCCATGCACTGTGGACCAATTCACTACTGAGGTTAGTGAAAAGCTCAAGAAAGTGGATGAAGAAATAAAGGTTAGTGCCAATAATTATCTAACTGAGCCAAATGTCTTTCATAAGAATATTTTAAAGGTTCAAGAAATTTAGCGGTTGAGAATAGATTTGAGGAAGTAAGAAAATACAATAAATGATCAAATCATTGAGCTTCATGTTGAGTTTATTCCACATCTTAAGATCATGGAGCGTCATATAAATAAGGAAAAATCTTTAGTTGCCACCCTAGAAATTTCTATGCTAGAAAACATTTTTGACATGCATGCACAAGTCGATTTAGAGCACATTTCTCTTGAGAACCTAAAAGAGGAATGGTAAAACCTCTTGGATTCACTCAAGAAAACCCATCAGCATATTTTTGATAAGTTGTAAGTACATTATTTTTTTTTGGCATTAATTATAAAAAGGGGGAAAGTATATCTATATAGATCATATATATGCCAGTATGTACTTCACACCGAGAGCATGCACAAAGGGGAGGTCAGTATATCTTTTGGAGTGTGTATATATTTGTTTTGGGGGTAGATACATATACATAAGGTTTTGATACTAAATCCAAAGAGGGGGAATGTCACTCCTATTTGAGCATTAAAGGATTGTCATTAGTATCAATCAGCTATTCAGTCGATAAAGGAGACAAGCAAGATAGTCGGTCAACCACATAAAGCCTACACACCAAGCAAGACACAAGGCAGGTCTTTGAGTTAACCGAACAAGGGCTTGAATGAGCACACTCACCGAGTGATAGACAATTACCGAGTACCAAGCTACTGATCAATGAGAATTTATATGAACTGAGCATCAGTTAATTATCGAATGAAGAATGCAGTGATTACTAAGTATACCAGGAAATGACATAGAATCTGAAATGGCATAAACATCTATGCAAACGGTTCACACTGATCGTAAAATGGTTTACCAAGATCAAGACATACTTTTTTATATGGATGTAATCATTAAATTACTGATGATTGAACCTATGTAATCTTAGATCTAGGTTATTCTCTCACACCGTTGATCTTAAGTTTTCTGAGATATTGTAAACCCTAATTAGGTCAAGTCGGTTTGACATAAAGTGTGTAAAGATGTCATGGTGAACAAGTATCAAAAAGGAGTAGCCACGCTAAGGACATCGAGAGATCAGACAAAGGTTTTTTGGTAGAAGACGTGAAAGAAGAATTCAGTTTTTTTAGAACATACACAAGGCTACTAAGAAGAACATAAGAAAACATACATCACTATGAGATGATATCTATTTGGTATTTCACAAATCTGAATCAGGAAATTTTAAGTTGCTAGTTACAGATACAATTACTATTTCCTTTTAACCATTGTAGTAGATCCAAAATATCTTAACAGAGTGGACTTAACAGTTCTTATTTAAATCCCTTAACTAAGTACACACATGTATTGTGTTGTTAAAATCCTCTAACCAGGTAGTTCTAGTCAATCTAATTGTTACTACTTATAGGGTAAGATCACTAGAAGTGATCAAAAATTGTAGCCTTAACCAGCATACTTTGTTACTGCAGTAGTGAAGATTTTTGGGTGTCATCCCCACTGCAGTTTTTACCTTCTTACAAGGGTGTATGTGATACCAAAATATCTATGTTATGAGTTTGAAGTTTCATGTATGACTTATTGGTTAGATTGCATGCATATTAAATTTTCAATTACATTTGAATGTATGTTGCTCACTACAGAATCAGTTGGTTAAATGCTATCTATTATTACAAAGTTTTAGTCTTAAAAGTTTTGAAGGTACTGATTCACCCCTCCCCTCTCAATACTTATCTTTCCATAATCCCAATAGATAGCTCCGTCATCACTAAAACTATTTTCTCAGCAATCATTGACTTCACTTGGTTAATTCTCTGATACTCAACAATTAATGATGCTTGGTCAATACTAAAATTTACTTAGCTTATACTGGTGCTCGGTCAATACTAGCATCACTTGTCTTACACTAAATTTCTTCTCTTTTTCTCAGTTAAGCCTATGCTTCCATACTTTCTTTTCTCATTTCTTCTATATTTTGAATCAATTGATCTCTCCACTTGGTGTTATAGATAAACAACACATTACCTTGCAAATGTGCCAACTAGTCAAGTACCCATTGTAGTTTCTCATGACTCAACCTTTCACTAGGTCCTCTTATTATCTCCTCTTTTAAAATCCTCTTTATCAATCAAAAGATATGGCACTTTACTAGATAGCAACTATCTCACCAGTTAAGGCTTCACATCAATGATAATATAACAATTGTTTCAATTATAGTTTCCAACAATCTCCCTCTTTGGCATTTATGGAAACACCACATGCTACACCATATGCAAGTTTCCAAACAATCCAAAAAGTAATGAAGCAAATTTTTTCAACTCTCTCTGTGACTAGATCTTCATTAATATCCTTAGCTTCACTCTCATTCTCATCCAAATAACAACTCCCTCTTGGATAGATTTATCTTCTCTCTATCTATTCATCAATTTATTGAATCTCTCCCTCATCTTATTGAATCTCTCCCTCATTCTAAAGGATCCTGGATCCAATCCTTGGATTATGAAGGCCTCCCCTTTAGTTGTAGGAGTTGCTTCAAAAATGGTCATTTAGCTAGTCAGTGTGGATTGGAAAAGGCTAAAAAACCTGCTTCTTGGTGGAAGGGAGTCTCCTCCCATCATTACATTATTGCGAAGGCCTCGACCTCTCGAAGCTTTTCACAGGTTGTTTCATCTTCTCAAGAGGCATATGAGGCCCTTGTGCCACCGATTTTAGCCTCTAGCTCTCCCTTGGGTGATGCTTATATCCCTAGTATTTCTGTTGTTCACGACTCTATTGGTGGTGGGGGTCTGTTGCTTCACTGGATCATGTTGGAATGGATATTGTAGATTTATCTCTAGATTTAGCTTCTCAGGATTCCAAGGGGCCTATTTTAGGACAACTTCTTGTTTCCCCTCTTTTAGGTGCCTCGACTCTTGATTCATGTTCTTGGTAGGATTTGGCCAAGATTTCAGAAGATGAGTGGACTTCTGTTAAAGGAAAAAAAAAGATCTAAACTTATGCCCTCTTTCGACATGTCCCTTCATTCCTAGAAGGGGAAGAAATAATCAAGCTCTATGGTCAGCAGGTTCTTTGCTATCCAATGTAAGTCTCATGGCTATTGTTTCTCATTTGTTATATTTTTTTCACAGTGACTTCTTTTGTTAGGGTTCTAGCTTCCTTCTTCTGGTACCAGTTTCTTCTCCAGGTTGTGTGTGCCTGCTGTAAAACCCTCACTCTGGTCTTGATCTATTCCTTCTTTGTGTGCTACTTTGAAAAAAAAATTTGACCAATTTGTACAGGGTTTCAGGGCCCCTTCAAAACCTGTTTTCCTTAATAAAAAACAATGTCAAAGACATTCATCTTTACCGTATAGATATCTTCATTTTAGTTCTTTGAAATTCATACTATATTTTTCATCTTGCATATGACTAATCAACATCTTGTGCTTTACTCTTCACAACTTTAGGAAACTCCTAAAATGTGACCTCATTTGCATCAATTTGTGAGATGTTCTGATGTGTACAATTGATGCAATGCTCCTATATAATTATAGGTAGCCTCAGTTAGGGGAATCACCCCTAACTTACCTTGTGGATACTCATGAGAATCCTTAGGTAATGCCTTAGTGAATATATCTACTAACTGTTCCTTTGTATTCACATACTCCAATCTCACTTCCTTGACTTGAACTAGCTCTCTCAAGTAATGATACTTGATAGCAATATGCTTAGTCTTAGTGTGCATCACAGGATTCTTTGATATATTGATAGCACTTTGTTATCACAAAAAATAACAACTGGCTCAATGATTTCTTCCTTAATACCTTTCAAAAAAAAATTGATCCACACTAAATTTGAACAATTAACTATTGTTGCTACATATTCAGCTTTTGTTGTAGATTGGGAAATGAAATATTTTTTCTTGCTTGTCTAAGAGACTAAACTCTTTTCTAGAAAGAATGCTGCCACATGTACTCTTTCTATCATCTAAATTTCTTGCCCAATCTACATCAATGTAAACTTTCAGTTCAAACTTTTCATTTTTCTTGTAATACAGTTCATAATCCTCTATTCCTTTCAAATATCTCAGTATCCTTTTTACTGCCATTATGTGATTCTCCTTAGGATTGGAAGAAAATCTTACAACAATCCCAAATTCTAGGGCAATATCTGGTCTGTTGTGAATAATATATTATATCTTTTCAATCATAGACTTGTAAAAGGTTTAATTCACTTCAGTTGTATCATCATTCTTTGATAGTTTCTATCCACTAGCCATGGGTGTACTTACTAGTCTAGAGTCCTCCATAACAAAAAAAATTAGTATCTCCTTGACATACTTAGATTGTGCAATATAGATACCTTTCTTTGTTTGATAAACTTGCAAACAAACAAAGAATTTGATCTCACCAAACATAGACATCTCAAATTTAGTTTGCATATAATTTAAAAATGTTTGGCATAGTCCATCTTTTCCTCTAAATATGATAGATCATCAACAAATATTTTTGCTAACAATATCCCTTTACCCTTTTTGGTCTTCAAGTACAGATTGTTATTGTTAGTAGTTCTTGGAAATCCAATCTTTACCAAGTAATTATGCAATCTCTCATACCATTCTCTGGGGGCTTGTTTCAATCCATATAGTGCCTTGTGTAGTTTACAAACCATGTTCTTCTTTCTTGGATCAACAAATCCTTCTTGCTATTCAATGTATACTTCCTCCATTATTCCATTTAGAAATGTAGATTTGACATCCATTTGATACACTTGGAATCCTTTGTAAGCTGCATATGCAAGTAGAGTTCTCACTCCTTCCAATCTAGCAACTGGGGAAAATGTCTCCCCATAGTCAATGCCTTCTTCTTGTGCATATCCCTTGCATACCAATATAGTTTTGTTCCTTGTGACTTCTCCATATTCATTCAACTTATTTCTAAACACCCACTTTGTCCCAATAACATTCTTGTCTTCTAGTCTCGACACTAGTGTCCAGGTTTTGTTCTTTTCTATCTACTCAATCTCATCATTCATGGTTTGAATCCAATCTTCATTCTCTAAAGTATCTTTCACTGTCTTAGGCACAAACTCACATAACAAGCATGTTTTATCTTTCAACTTACTTCTTGTCATGGAGATACACTAGTACATTTGAGACCTTTTTCCGATGGCCGAACGTCTAAATTTAGACAGTATATTGTCAATTGAGCGACACTACCTGGTGTCACAGTTTTGCAATCAGAAAAACTAACAGTTTTGTTAGGAGTCATAATTACAACACCC
Source organism: Chamaecyparis obtusa (assembly GCA_027943335.1). Taxonomy (NCBI): domain Eukaryota; kingdom Viridiplantae; phylum Streptophyta; class Pinopsida; order Cupressales; family Cupressaceae; genus Chamaecyparis; species Chamaecyparis obtusa. The sequence continues at coordinate 267,780 of BSBK01006252.1, forward strand.
TTAGCCATCGCAAAAATTAGGTGCCAACAAAGTGAACCTGTCGTTGCACCTATTTGTGGCCATCCATATTGTAACACCTAACCGTCACAACAAATACAAAGAACGACGACCCGTCAGAATAGTCTGACAGGTAGCCATCATTATTAACCTATTCACCAATGAAAATGCTATTAGTGCAATGGATTTCCATTGCAAGATTATGATGGATGTGCGTCATTTATGGTTTGTAATGATTACTATGTTGTACATACAATGAACATGTGTTGGAAATTTACGACGGACATTCCTCGTTTATGATTTGTTCTAACAGTGATGTTAATGTGACAATTGTTTGTCAGATGTTTGCAACGGATACCTATCACTATTGTAATTCCATCGTAGTTATGATGATAATCAATTTTTATAAAAAAATATATATATTTGTCAATTCAGAATGATGTTCTTACAGATCTAGTTCTGCTCATGATTTGGTTATGGTTCATTTGGAGATAACTTTGCAGTAGATTTGGTAGCGGGTTGTGGATTATTGAGTTGAGTCTAGAGACTTGGATTTCGAATGGATCCTATCAGATCAAGACTTGTGAAAGTGACGGCTTTGGCACAAGAAGCTAGTGCGGTGATCAGAGATGCATTCTTCCTGATGTGTTCATAGGATATATGCTAACCTAATTGCATTTGGATCTGATTCGAGTGACTTCTTGATTTCTTTGGTCTAAATTTTATGTGCTTTGTTCGTATGGAGTTTAGCAGTGACTTGACTCGGAGTTTGAGTAGACTGTGCATTGATCGGCTTGAAGATGAAATCAAGCTACTCTTTGTGTTGTTGTTGAGATCAGGTTGTGATGGATCGTTGGGATCATCTACCATTTTTTCCATAGTTTCGAATGAGTTAGGTATGATGTCGAAAGAGTGACGTGAAGAACTTGCACATTAGAGATTCATAGATCACTATGGTGTTCGTGATGACTTAGGAGAAGTCTTCTTCTTGGTGAACCGAGCTGAGAGACTTAGATTACAGAAAGTGGATTATTTGATGCAACTTATGAGACAATGAAATGTGGTAGATGTAAAGGTGGTTTGATCAACCCACCAAAAGTATTGACATCCAGTATTTCCTTGACAATACCAAATGTACATTAGTTCTTCATAAAATGAGTAGTTGTCACATTATTTTAAAACATAAAATATAATTATGAAATATCCAGACCTTTTTCCTATTTGAGCAAACCCAAAATTGATGCCCAGGATTACTTGTTGTGCGTGACATCTTCAACATGCATGGACCAACACCACATTGACACATAGGCACATTGACGGAAGTCATTGATGCTATTTCGACAAATATTGCATTATCACAAATATTGCATTGTCATTATTTTGTTCATTCATACTAATTATAATTACAATAAAAAGAAATATACTAATGTAGACTTGCACATTTTTTGGCTAAGTCGAAGTCTTTGGTTTAAATCACTAGACACTCAAAACAAAATGACAAACCAAAGACAGCCATGCAATTGTAAAGAAAGGTAATTTGCTTAATCACGTCACTAATTTGTGCATGTCTAAATACTGGTGTCTTTCAAGTGATTTGATTCTTGGCATGCCCACTACAAATGAGAACACTCTTAACTATTGAGGTTGTTTAAGCATATAGAGATTAAATACACTCTTTTAGAATGAAATTTCTCTTAACAAAAGATCAAAGATAGATATATAAGTAGGATATATAAAACAAGGTGAATAAGAGTAGTACATATAAAACAATCGTTAGAACATGCCAAACATCTAGCATTATTGTACATTTAATTCATGTCATTGATATTCTTCTTCATCCATCTCATCCATCTCATTGATATTAGGAACATCTCGCATCCATGACTATCGATGACAATATATAGGGACATCAGTAATAAAATAGTACGCTTACTATTTTGAATTTGAGCTCATAAAGATTAACTTTCAGACGAATATGAATGAATGCAAACATACATAAGTGGATGAACATAAATAATGGAGGTACCAAACATTGCCTGAAGTAATGAAGTGTTGACCTAGGCTTTAATCTGGTATGCTCTTGTATGATCCAAAACCTGCAAGGAAGGAAATGATGGGGTTAGATCCAAAGGATCTAAGCAATGCCGGACACCCTATTACTGATCCTCATCTACAATTATGTATGTGCATAGTCAAGCCATACACTTCTAAAATGAACTATGCTACAGAACATGGGTGTGTGTTAATGTGATTCAAAAGCTATTATGCAAGATTGTTTTATTATGCCTATATAACAGGAGCAGTGATATATTTTAATGGAAATGGACATAGAAATTGCAATGAAAATCTGTAATTTATTATTGTAAGTGGACATAGAAATTGTAGTGTAAGTAGTAGGATGATTGTTCATGAGCTCACTGTTTAATATCTGGCCAGGCCATGTAAATGGTACCAGGCCAACCTAATCAGCCCAACAAAATGTGTCATGTTTATCTTTGTCAAATACACTCATTCACCATTTTGTTCTTGTTCTTCACACAAATATTGCATCAAAAGTAATTGTAAACAATGATTCAAAGAAAAAAGAAACAACTACAATAGATCAAACCCCAAAAGAATATAGTCAACTACAATAGCTCACAGTCTCAATGAAATAAACATTGTATAAAACAATATATGGTGCACAATAGCAACAAGCATGCAATCACAACAATAACATTGCATGATAAAATTCAATACTCTTAGTTTTTATTCAAATCTATTCGAAACTCCTATCAGCTCATTGTCCAATAGTTAAACTAACCTATGACTTCAAAGGAGGAATTATGAAATATAGTTGTAGGTAGTTATCTCTTCTATAATGATGGAGGAGTCAAAGGTAATGATCAATGAGATTGCTACTATTAGATCATACATTAATACACATACTATTTTGACAGCAATAACATTGCATGATGCTAGAGCTCAAATTCAAAATAGTAAGTGTATTATTTTATTACTGATGTCCCTATTTTATCTAATAGCATCAATATAACAAACAAAGCATTGGCCAATCAAATAAGGGGTCCTGGGACACAACAGTTGAGAAACATAAATGTAGGCATTATGGTCACAAATTTTTGGATATCTACATTTATGTTTCTCAGCTATTGTGATATCTACATTTATGACTGAGCATCCCTCTGCTCATCTCTTCAGTTTTTGTTTTCATAGATTTTACCATCTAACGTTCCTTTTTAGTAAGAGATGGATGGAAATGTTCATGACTCTCAGAAAAATGGCATGCATACAAATAAAAACTTGTGGTTATTCAAATGGTAAGTTCAAAGTTTCCCATAATTTGGGAGAAACGAGTTTGGAAAGACTTCAATCTTTCATTGAGAGAAAGGATTTTACTTACGTTGAGAAGAAACCTTAGGTTTTTTCACTTCATTTTCAGCGTCTTATGTTGATTTTCTTTTCAACTCAATAGATAATTTTTTGTTCATCAAGTGATCAAAACTCATTGGAATAGCACTTGTGGAAGGATTGGGGCATTTCCTCTGTGACTCAAAATCACTTTAGATCTTCTCAGAATGAAAAATAGAAATATCTTTTTCACAGCCATCTCTTACCGAAAAGAAATGTCAGATGGTGAAATCTATGAAAAAAACCTAAAGAGATGAGCAAAGGGATGTGCAGTCATAATGTTTCTAGCAGACGTCCTATTAATGCAACAGAAAAGAAAATGACCCTGGAGGCTGCTAAGTCTTTCAAATTAGAAAACCCCTTTGGCTTAGTAATTAATGAGATTATTGCTATTAGATCATACATTAATACACTTGCTATTTTGAATTTGATCTTAGGCATCATGTAATGTTATTGTTGTCATTGCATGATTGTTGTTGTTGTGCGCCATATATTATTTTATACACATAGAACAATTTAGATTTGGAGACTTAGATTTATGTTCAATCCTTAGTAATGGTTTGGGGAACTAATTACTAGATGAGTGACTAGAGTACCCTAGTTTGCATTATTAGATGATCTTGTTTAATTTGTGTTCATTTCATGCAAAGATACATGTAAAGGAAAAGAAATTTTTGCATCTAAAGATTACATGTATATATATGAAAAATAACTTGTATATACTATACAAGGAAAATAACTTTGAGAAGAAAATGCAAGAGTACAGGCATACATAAGAGGATGAACATAAATAATAAGGGTGGCAGACATTGCCTGAAGTGATAAATTTTTGACCCACGTATGAATCTAGTGTGCCCCTGTGTGATCCAGAACCTGCAAAGAAAAGAGAGATGGGGGTTAGATAAAAAATATCTAAGAAATGAATGGCATCCTATTACTGATCCTCATCTACAATTATGCATGTGCATAGTCAAGCCATACACTTCTGAAAGAAAAACCAAGCTCACAGTCTCAATGAAATAAATAGTGTATAAAACAATATATGGTGCACAACAAAAACAAGCATGCAATGACAACAATCCCTATTTTATTACTGATGCCCCTATTTACACTTTTTCATCAAATGATGCAAAAACATCAAGAATGGTCCTATATGGTTGCTAATAGCCAACTTTCAGAAGAATATAAATGATTGCAAACATACATAAGTTGATGAACATAAATAATGAAGGTCCTATATGGACAATTCTAATGCTTTTCCATTACAACAATTGAGCATTCATCATTTGGTATATGAATAGGTGAAAAACATGTAGACATCCAGACATGTGTACTGTGAGCTTTCCTGCAACAAATGGACTTGTGATGATTTTCACAATAGTACATGTGTTGGAAGGAAAGCTCATAGTACTGCTTAGAAAAATATGAATGTTCATCACCTGTGCATATTAGAGTTGATCAGAGAAGGTATATGCACAACAAAACAAATTTTATTACTGATGTCCCTATTTACATATTTTCATCAAATGACCCAAAAACATCAAGAATGGTCCTATATGGTCACTAATAGCCAACTTTCAAAAGAACATGAATGATTGCAAACATACATGAGTGGATGAACATAAATAATGAAGGTACCAAACATTGCCTGAAGTAATGAAGTGTTGACCCAGGGTTCAATCCAGTATGCTCTTGTATGATCCAAAACCTGCAAAGATAGAAAAGATGGGGTTAGATCCAAAGAATCTAAGCAATGCCTGACACCCTATTATTGATCCTCATCTACAATTATTCATGTGCATAGTCAAGCCATACACTTCTAAAATGAACTATGCTACAAAACATGGGTGTGTGTTAATGTGATTCAAAAGCTATTATGCAAGATTGTTTTATTTATTGAGATAAGGATATCTTAATTCTACAAGAATAAATGTTTTGAGAAATATTTGAATTTAATTTTGACAATAACATGAAGAGTGATATATTTCCATCATTATAGAAGAGATAACCACCTACAACTATATTTCATAATTCCTCCTTTAAATTCATAGGTTAGTTTAAAATGGAGAAAGTATACAAACTCACCAATTTAATCCCAAAATTTTATAACATTGCATTCTTGTTGTTTTTATGGTGCACAATAGCAGCAAGCATGCAATGACAATAATAATATTGCATGATGCCTGAGCTCAAATTCAAATTATTAAGTGTATTATTTTATTACTGATGTTCCTATTTGATGTCCCTATTTTATTACTGCTAAATTTTGGGGTAACACCTTGCAAGTCTTACACAAACTCAACAACATGGTAGCATTGATCCAATAATAGAAAATACATTACAAATGTCAAGCTCACAGTCTCAATGAAATAAATAGTGTATAAAACAATATATGGTGCACAACAACAACAAGCATGCAATGACAACAATAACATTGCATGATGCCCAAGCTCAAATTCAAAATAGTAAGTGTATTAATGTATGTTTGCATGATGCTAGATATTAAATAGTGAGCTCATGAACAATGCTAGTATTAAATAGTGAGCTCATGAACAATGTATGATGCCCTAGCTTGCAGCTTGCGAGCCATCAAGACATTTCCTCATGAAATGATCATAAATGGGGAGTACCACATAGTGAATATCAATAGCAAAACAAATAAAGAGAGATCAAACAATTCACACAATGCTTTGAAGGTAATAGAAATGATGCCCTAGCTCTCAAAGCTCACGGGTCATCGAGCATTCCAAATGCTAAGATGTAAACAATGCCACTGAAATTGATTTAATGAGAAGACAAAGCTCAAATGCCTACCTTCCAAATGAAAATATGTAAACAATGTCAGTATTAAACAGTGAGCTCATGAAAAATGTATGATGCCCTAGCTTGCAACCCATGAGCCATCAAAACATTTCCTCATGAAATGATCATAAATGGGGAGTACCACATAGTGAATATCAATAGAAAAACAAATAGAGAGAGATCAAACACTTCACACAATGCCTTGAAGGTAATAGCAATGATGCCCTAGCTCTCAAAGCTCGCGGGTTATCAAGCATTCCAAATGAAAAGATGTAAACAATGCCAGTATTAAATAATGAGCTCATAAACAATGTATGATGCCCTAGCTTGCATCCCGCAAGCCATCAAGACATTTCCTCATGAAATGATCATAAATAGGGAGTACCACATAGTGAATATCAATAGTAAAACAAATAAAGAGAGATCAAACACTTCACACAATGCCTTGAAGGTAATAGAAATGATGCCCTAGCTCTCAAAGCTTGCGGGTCATCAAACATTCCAAATGAAAAGATGTAAACAATGTCAGTAGTAAATAGTGAGCTCATGAACAATGTATGATGCCCTAGCTTCCAGCCCATGAGCCATCAAGATATTTCCTCATGAAATGATCATAAACAGGGAGTACCATAGTGAATATCAACATCAAAACAAATAGAGAGAGATCAAACACTTCACACAATGCCTTGAAGGTAATAGAAATGATGCCCTAGCTCTCAAAGCCCGCAGGTCATCAAGCATTCCAAATGAAAAGATGTAAACAATGTCAGTATTAAACAATGAGCTCATAAATAATGTATGATGCCCTAGCTTGCAGCCTGCGAGCCATCAAGACATTTCCTCATGAAATGATCATAAACAGGGAGTACCACATAGTGAATATCAACAGCAAAACAAATAGAGAGAGATCAAACACTTCACACAATGCCTTGAAGGTAATAGCAATGATGCCCTAGCTCTCAAAACTTGCGGGTCATCAAGCATTCCAAATGAAAAGATGTAAACAATGTCAGTATTAAACAATGAGCTCATAAATAATGTATGATGCCCTAGCTTGCAGCCTGTGAGCCATCAAGACATTTCCTCATGAAATGATCATAAACAGGGAGTACCACATAGTGAAATCAATAGCAAAACAAATAAAGGGAGATCAAACACTTCACACAATGCCTTGAAGGTAATAGAAATGATGCCCTAGCTCTCAAAGCTCGCGAATCATCGAGCATTCCAAATGAAAAGATGTAAACAATGACAGTATTAAACAGTGAGCTCATGAACAATGTATGATGCCCTAGCTTGCAGCCCGTGAGCCATCAAGATATTTCCTCATGAAATGATCATAAACAGGGAGTACCACATAGTGAATATCAACAAGAAAATAAATAAAGGGAGATCAAACACTTCACACAATGCCTTGAAGGTAATAGCAATGATGGCTTAGCTCTCAAAGCTCACGGGTTATTGAGCATCCCAAATGCAAAGATGTAAACAATGCCAGTATTAACATTCATATTTTTCTATTAAATCAACAAATGCCATCAAAATGAAATTGAGTTAATGAGAAGACAAAGCTCAAATGCCTACCTTTAAGAAACTTTTACATTTTTTCATCAAATGACCCAAAAACATTAATAATCATCATATATGGTCGCTAATAGCCAGCTTTCAGAAGAATATGAATTAATGCAAACATACATATGTGGATGAACATAAATAATGAAGGTACTAGACATTGCTTGATGTAATGAAGTGTTGACCGGGGTTCAATCTAGTATGCTCTTGTATGATCCAAAACCTGCAAGGAAGGAAAAGATGGGGTTAGATCCAAAGGATCTAAGAAATGTCTGGCACCCTATTACTGATCCTCATCTACAATTATGCATGTGCATAGTCAAGCCATACACTTCTAAAATAAACTATGCTATAGAACATGGGTTATGTTAATGTGATTCAAAAGCTATTATGCAAGATTATTTTATTATTGAGATAAGGATATCTTAATTCTACAAAAATAAATATTTTGAGAAATATTTGAATTTAATTTTGATAATAACATGAGTCATATATTTCAAGCTTTAGTGAGATTTCATACCACACAGTGTTCATAGATTACGTTCAACGCGTTATTTATGCTTGTATTGGTGGGAAAACTCTCAAAAATGTGCAAGAGAGATTGAATTCAACCATGTTATTTACATGACACATTTAGTTTACCTCCATCCTAAATCAGTGTTGCATACAAATCTGTGGATGCTACGTGGTATGAAGCCTCTCTAAAGCTTGAAAATGATAAGCATTATGATTTTGAGGTATGGTATTGTTTAGGTATAATACTGGCATTGTTTACATCTTTTCATTTGGAATGCTCGATGACCTGCGAGCTTTGAGAGCTAGGGCATCATTTCTGATGAAGGGTGCTCCCCTTAATACCACAAACACATAACAGAAATAGATAAACAACAACAATATGCAAGAACAAAAAATTGGCTTCTTATTATCTCCACAAATGTGGAATTACAAACTTTCAGAATTACAATATGCAAAGCCACATGGGCATTCCCTTACAATATTCTGTAGGAGAAAGCCTCGAGCTATTACCCAGATCTACTACCCAGAACTATTCTGAACTACTTAAGACAATAATACAGCCTTCCTTATATAGGCAATTTTCCACCGCCTGGAAGGTTCCAGAATTTTAGCCAATAAGGCCGACCAAACTTAGAATTATTTTATTTTACATTTTATTACATCATAGTCGGCTCAAGATAACCTTTGAAACCCGAACATAAATTTTGAAGAAAATTATTTTCTGCCATTTCGGGTGGCCCAACTTCCGAAGACCATAAGTCATCACCAGTTGACCCGATTGGCTATTATAACACCATTTTAGAAACGCCATGAAGCGCTCTACAGGCTTAACCTATGCAAGCTCCGTCACCCAAATTTTTGACCTCATTCGAGGCCTCTAAATCCTTCAAAATTGAGTTCAAAGTTTCTGTACCCTGCTGCCAATACCGAAAATCTTCAATATCTTCCAATATACACTTGATCTGGCAATGAAACTTTACTGGCAGGCTTATATGACCAAAATGAACCTCCAAGAAAGAAATCAGATCATTCTGAGCACATACAAAAATTACCAAAAATAGTAACTTTTCATAAATAGCAGCTCTGCACAAAATAGCCCTTATTGAATATAAAAAAATAGAAATATTTTTGGGTGATGCAAGATTGCTCTTACACCCAGGATGCTCCTGCATCAGACACCCAGGGTAATTTGAGAAGTGACCCTGTCACGACTCAGGTGTGCAGAGGAAAACCAAGACAGCTAACCTCCTCCTTTGTCAACCATGATGAATCTTCAACAGGTCATCATTTCCACTTGACCAGATATTCTTCATATGTCATGTTCCTTGTGCTTCTACCAACACGACTATCCAGTATATCTTCAATCTCCTTAGTGTCTAAACTAGTTGCTGGAATACTCCACTGTGCTGTTGTGATCTTATCTTCAACACCTCCTTCATGATACTCTGTCAGATCTGAAATGTTAAACACTGGTGAAATATTTAGCTCAGTAGGCAATTCTACCTCATATGCGTTTCCTGAATCATGTTTCTTCAGTATCCTACATGGTCCAAACTTCTTCATTTTCAGCTTGTTATATGTACCAACTGGAAACTGCTCCTTCTGCAAATGAACCATGACTTCATCACCAACTTGAAATTCCTTATACCTCCTTTTCTCATCTGCCTTAGCCTTATACTGTGCGTTCATCTTGGTAATATGCTTCCTCACCTCTTCATGGATGTTCTTCAAGTGTTCTGCAAAATCTTCACCTTCAGCACTACTTATTTCTCCTTTATCTATCTTTCTCAATTCAGATGCATTTCTTGGACTACTTCCATATACAATCTAGAATGGTGATTTACCAGTGCTCCTGTTGATAGAATTATTGTATGCAAATTTCACCTGTGGTAAAATCAAATCCCATCTTGTTGGCTTATCTCCAACCAAATATCTTAGCAAATTTCCCAAACTCCTATTCACCACCTCTGTCTGTCCATCATTCTATGGATGATGTGATGAACTGAACTTCAAATCTGTCTTCAACTTCTTCCACAACGTACGCCAGAAATATCCAACAAACTTAGTGTCCCGATCTGAAACTATGGTCTTTGGCAAACCATGAAGTCTCACTACTTCTCTGAAAAACAATTCTGCTACATGAACAGCATCATTAGTTTTCTTGCAGGGAATGAAATGTGCCATCTTTGAAAATCTGTCAACCACCACAAAAATTAAATCATGTCCCCGCTGAGTCCTCGGTAAACCAAGAACAAAGTCCATGCTGATATCCTCCCAAGGCTTCTCTGGTACAGATAATGGCTGATACAACCCTGTATTCTGCTTCACTCCTTTCGCCATCTGACATACTCTACAATTCTGTACAAACTTCTTCACATCTTGCTGCAACTGTGGCCAATAATAATTCTCACTAACCAGACCAAGGGTTTTATCACGACCAAAATGTCTAGCCAATCCTCCGCTATGCTTCTCCTTGATGAGATTCTCCCTCATAAAACTTCATGGAATGCACAACTGACTCCCTTTGAATAGCATATCATCCTGGATGATGAAATCCAACCATTTCGTCCTGTCTAGAGTAACAGGTTCTGTACAAGCTTTCCAAGCTTCACCAAAATCAGGATCCTCTGGATACAAATTCTTGAGTTCCTTGAACCCAACCACTTCAATCTGCATTTCTGTCAGCAATAGTTGCCTTCTGCTAAGAGCATCTGCAACCCTATTAGACTTTCCACTCCTGTGTTTCAAAACAAATGTATAACTCTGCAAAAACTCAACCCATTTCAAATGCCTTTGATTCAATTTTCCTTGACTATTCAAATATTGCAAAGCTTGATGATCAGTATACAAAACAAACTCCTTAGGAAGTAGATAATGTCTCCACTTCTTTAATGCCTGAACTATAGCATAAAATTCTTGATCATAAACAGAATATTTCCTCTTGGCATCATTTAACTTCTCACTGAAATAAGCAACAGGTTTACCTTCTTGGCTCATAACAGCTCCTATTGCAGTACCACTAGCATCACAATCTACTTGAAACACCTTATTGAAATCTAGAAGTGCTAAAACAGGTTGTTCTGTAACTTTTTGTTTCAATAATTGAAAACTCTTTTCTGCTCCTTTAGTCCACTTAAACTCTTTTCTATCCCCTCTCATTGTTTCAGTCAAGGGTCCACAAATACTGCTAAAATTTCTGATAAACTTTCTGTAAAAACTAGCTAAACTATGAAAAGATCTTACCTCAGTAGCATTCCTTGGAGTAGGCCATTCAAAGATAGCCTGTACCTTCTCTGGGTCCATTTTTAGACCTTCTGCTGAAACTACAAATCCCAAATACACCAACTCTTTCTTCACAAAACTGCACTTCTTCAAATTAATCAACAATTTCTCTTTTCTCAACTTCTCAAATACCATACAAATATGCATCATATGCTCATCCAATGTCTTACTAAAAATCAAAATATCATCTAGATGAACAATGACAAACTTACCCAGAAATTCTTTCAGAACCTCGTTCATGAGCCGCATGAAAGTGCTCGGTGCATTGGTTAGCCCAAAAGGCATGACTAACCACTCATATAGTCCTTCCTTTGTCTTGAAGGTAGTCTTCCATTCATCTCCTTCTCTGATCCGAATTTGGTGATATCCACTCTTCAGATCTATCTTTGAGAAATACACAGCTCCACTCAAACAGTCCATAATATCATCCATTCATGGCAATGGAAACCTATACTTGATTGTGATCTTGTTTATTGCTCTGGAATCTGTACACATCCTCCATTCTCTATTCTTCTTTGGTGCTAATACCGCTGGTACAACACAGGGACTCAGACTCTCACGAATCAATCCTTTCTGTAACAATTTATGTACTTATCTGTTCAACTCCTCACTTTCTGCAGGTGTCATTCTGTGTGCTACCTTATTTGGCAAACTCACTCCTGGGATCAAGTCCATCTGATGACTGATCTTCCTGACCGGTGGTAATCCATCAGGCACATTATCGGATACAATATCCTGAAACTCATTCAACAAATCTGTAACTTCTATAGGAACATCTTCTACTTTCTCTTTACCAGCTTTTGGAATTAAAGCAAAACATACATGCTCATGCCTCATACCATCTAAGAAATTTCTTCAATCAACAAAAATTATCCTTGCATTACCACATACCTTTTCTTTAGTCTCCTTCAATGGTTTTAGCTTATGCCGCACTCTATCCTTTGTCAGGGAATAGGTATTCGCACGACCATCATGTACAGCACATCTGTCAAACTGCCATGGTCTACCCAACAACATATGACATGCATCCATAGATATGATATCACACAATACCTCATCTTGGTATCCACCAATCTTGAACTTCACCAGGCATTGTTCATTGACCATGACCTTGTGGTCATCCTGTACCCAGGCAATCCGATATGGATGTGGGTGTTTCTATCTCTTGAGCTTCAACTTTGTCACCATCTCTTCTGACACCAAATTGTCAGTGCTTCCACTATCAATGATCACATCACAACATTTACCTTCACACTTGCACCTGGTGAGAAACAGGCTCCTCCTTTGCTCAGGTTCATCCTCACCACTCAACAGGACTCTTCTGTTAATCAACCTTTCTCCTCTTTCAGCATCTTCAGAATTTGATGATCTGGCATCTTCATCTACATGTGCAACTCTGGCCTGGCCTTCATTTCTCCTATCTATTCTGCCTTGGTGCTGAGGACATTCAAATGCCCTATGACCTTCTTCTCCACAGTGAAAACATGTTCCACGGAAGCCACCTCTTCCAGATCCTTGTCCTCTTCCTCTTCCTCTCTGATCTCTATTATTCTGATCCTGGAAGCGATTGGAATTATTTCCTCACTGATTCTGACTGGCCTCATCCTTCTTTTTCTGATCTTCATTTCGGCCACCATATGACCATCCACTGGATCATCCACCGCGACCTCTTCCATTTTGTCTGCTCTCGAACTTCTTGTTCAGCTTTTCCTCTACTTTTAGGGAAAACTGGTATGCCTCCTCAATACTGCTCATTCGAACCAGATTCGACTCCTCCTGAATGCTTGGCCTTAACCCATTAAGGTATCAAGCAACTTTCTCCTTATCAGCTTTTGCATGGCCTGTTCTGATGAGGAGTCGATAGAACTCCTCTGTATACTCCTGAACAGATCTTCCTGCTTGCTTCAAACTTTGCATTTTCTTTAGTAGATCAAGCTCATAATCAACAAGAATGAACTGTCACTTCAATTTATCCACCATCCGATCTCATCTTGTGATTTTATCTTTCCCTCTTCTATTTCACTCCAATTGAATTTCTTGCCACCAGATCTTCGCATGACCTTTCAGTCTGGCCTTCGCAAATTTGACCCTATCAGGATCCTCAACATCTTCATACTCAAAATATTCTTCACATTCATTGATCCAGTCGATCAATTCTTCTGGGTTAAGATTTCCAAAAAATGTAGGAACCTCAATCTTAGGTCTTCTCCCAATGTTAGAAATGGCCCAAAAAAGTCTTTCTTCCTCCTGGTTTACAATTTTGACTTCTCCTTCTTGATATTCCTCTTCAGCTTCATCCTCGCTTTCGTCTCTGACATTAAGATTCATTCCTCTGCGAATCTCTTCTTACAATGCTCACACTTGTCTCTGTAGCTCTCTAACCTCAGGTGTCACAGCACCAGCTCTTTCGCCACGTTCTCTTCGTGGAGGCATTTTCACGATGCACGCTGAAACCCTGGCCACGGTCCTAGTGCAAACTACGTCACAGTCAGCGATCTGTTTACACACTCAAGAACTCCTGCTCTGATACCACCTGATGAAGGGTGCTCCCCTTAATACCACAAACACATAACAGAAATAGAGAAACAACAACAATATGCAAGAACAGAAAATTGGCTTCTTATTATCTCCACAAATGTGGAATTACAAACTTTCAGAATTACAATATGCAAAGCCACATGGGCATTCCCTTACAATATTCTATAGGAAAAAGCCTCGAGCTATTACCCAGATCTACTACCCAGAACTATTCTGAACTGCCTACGACAATAATACAGCCTTCCTTATATAGGCAATTTTCCACCGCTTGGAAGGTTCCAGAATTTTAGCCAATAAGGCCGACCAAACTTAGAATTATTTTATTTTACATTTTATTACATCATAATCGGCTCAAGATAACCTTTGAAACCCGAACAGAAATTTTGAAGAAAATTATTTTTCGCCATTTCGGGTGGCCCAACTTTCGAAGACCATAAGTCATCACCAGTTGACCCGATCGGCTATTATAACCCCATTTCAGAAATGCCACGAAGTGCTCTACAAGCTTGACTTGCGCAAGTGCCCGTCACCCAAATTTTTGACCTCATCCGAGGCCTCTAAAGCCTTCAAAGCTGAGTTCAAAGTTTCTGTACCCTGCTGCCAATACCGAAAATCTTCAATATCTTCCAATATACACTTGATCTGGCAATGAAACTTTACTGGCAGGCTTATATGACCAAAATGAACCTCCAAGAAAGAAACCAGATCATTCTGAGCACATACAAAAATTACCAAAAATAGTAACTTTTCATAAATAGCAGCTCTACACAAAATAGCCCTTATTGAATATAAAAAAATAGAAATATTTTTGGGTGATGCAAGATTGCTCTTACACCCAGGATGCTCCTGCATCAATTTCTATTACCTTCAAGGCATTGTGTGAAGTCTTTGATCTTTCTTTATTTGTTTTTTTGTTGATATTCACTATGTGGTACTCCCCATTTATGATCATTTCATGAGGAAATGTCTTGATGGCTTGCAAGTTGCAAGCTAGGGCATCATGCATTATTTATGAGCTCACTGTTTGAGCACCAGCCAATCAAATAGGGACATGAGGTGTTGAAACAGTGAGCTCATAAACAATGCATGATGCCCTAGTTGTAGATATTTATCTCTTCTATAATGATGGAGGAGTGAAAGGTGATGATCAATGAGGTTGTTGCTATTAGATCATACATTAATACACTTACTTTTTTGAATTTCAGCTCTGGCATCATGCAATGTTATTGTTGTTATTGCATGCTTGCTATTGTTGTGCACCATATATTGTTTTATACACTTTTTATTTCATTGAGACTATGAGCTATAAGAAACATATATTATGTGAAGTGTTTGATCACTCTATTTATTTGTTTTGTTGTTTATATTCACTATGTGGTACTCCCCGTTTATGATCAAATAGACAAATCTTGCATGCCTACCTCAAGTGCCAGTGCCCTCTTCCCACATGGTGCCAGCCTCTTTGGGCACGCCAAACTTGAATTCCCTCTTTGCGCCACACAAAAGTGCAGTGTCATCTTCACGGTAGCTCTTCGAATTCACAAATTAAAAATGACACTTTCTTTTTTCTTTTTTTTTTGTTTATAACCAAATGGGTGTCACAATTTATGAGCTCACTATTTGAGCACTGGTCAATCAAATAGGGACATGAGGTGCTCAAACAGTGAGCTCATAAATAATGCATGATGCCCTAGTTGTAGGTAGTTATCTCTTCTATAATGATGGAGGAGTGAAAGGTAATGATCAATGAGGTTGTTGTTATTAGATCATACATTAATACACTTGCTTATTTGAATTTGAGCTCGGGCATCATGCAATGTTATTTCTGCCATTGCATGCTTGCTGTTGTTGTGCACCATATATTGTTTTATACACACAGAACAATAGATTTGGGGACTTAGACTTATGTTCAATCCTTAGTAATGGTTTTGGGAACTAATTACTAGATGAGTGACTATAGTACCCTAGTTTGCATTATTAGATGATCTTATTTAATTTTTGTTCATTTCATGCAAAAATACATGTAAAGGAAAAGAAATTTTTGCATCTAAAGATTACATGTATATATATAAAAAATAACTTATATATACTATACAAGGAAAATAACTTTGAGAAGAAAATGCAAGAGTACAGGCATACATAAGAGGATGAACATAAATAATAAGGGTGTCAGACATTGCTTGGAGTGATGAATTTTTTACCCGAGTATGAATCTAGTGTGCCCCAGTGTGATCCAGAACCTACAAAGAAAAGAGAGATGGGGGTTAGATAAAAAATATCTAAGCAATGAATGGCATCCTATTACTGATCCTCATCTACAATTATGCATGTGCATAGTCAAGCCATACACTTCTAAAAGGAAAACCAAGCTCACAATCTCAATGAAATAAACAATGTACAAAATAATATATGGTGTACAATAGCAGCAAGCATGCAATGACAACAATAACATTGCATGATGCTTGAGCTCAAATTCAAAATAGTAAGTGTGTTAATGTATGATCTAATAGCAGTAACAGGTCATTGATCATTACCTTTCACTCCTCCATCATTATAGAAGAAATAACTACCTACAACTATATTTCATAATTCATTCTTTGAAGTATATATATATGGACATGAGGTGCTCAAACAATGAGTGCATAAACAATGCATGATGCCCTAGCTTGCAACCCGCAAGCCATGAAGACATTTCCTCACAAAATGATCATAAACGGGGAGTACCACATAGTGAATATCAACAAAAAAATAAATAAAGAGAGATCAAACATTTCACACAATGCCTTGAAGGTAATAGAAATAATTCCCTAGCTCTCAAAGCTTGCAGGTCATCAAGCATTCCAAATGAAAAGATGTAAACAATGCCAGTATTAAACAGTGAGCTCATGAACAATGTATGATGCCCTAGCTTGTAGCCCGTGAGCCATCAAGATATTTCCTCATGAAATGATCATAAACAGGGTGTACCACATAGTGAATATCAACAACAAAACAAATAAAGAGAGATCAAACACTTCACATAATATATGTCATTTAATAATATTTTATTAAGACTAAATATTGTTTTATACACTGTTTATTTCATTGAGACTATGGGCTATTGTAGTTGACTATATTCTTTTAGGGTCTGATCTATTGTAGTTGTTTCTTTTTTCTTTGAATCATTGTTTACAATTACTTTTGATGCAATATTTGTGTGAAGAACAAGAACAAAATGGTGAATGAGTGTATTTGACAAAGATAAACATGACAAATTTTGTTAGGCTGATTGGGTTGGCCTGGTACCATTTTCATTATAGAAGAGATAACTACCTACAACTATATTTCATAATTCCTCCTTTGAAGTCATAGGTTAGTTTAACTATTGGACAATGAGATGATAGGAGTTTCGAATAGATTTGAAAAAAAACTAAGAGTATTGAATTTTATCATGCAATGTTATTGTTGTCATTGCATTCTTGTTATTGTTGTGCACCATATATTGTTTTATACACTGTTTATTTCATTGAGACAGTGAGCTATTGTAGTTGACTATATTCTTTTGGGGTCTGATCTATTGTAGTTGTTTCTTTTTTCTTTGAATCATTGTTTACAATTACTTTTGATGCAATATTTGTGTGAAGAACAAGAACAAAATGGTGAATGAGTGTATTTGAGAAAGATAAATATGACACATTTGTTTGGGCTGATTGGGTTGGCCTGGTACCATTTACATGGCCTGGACAGATATTAAATAGTGAGCTCATGAACAATGTATGATGCCCTAGCTTGCAGCCTGCGAGCCATCAAGATATTTCCTCATGAAATGATCATAAACAGGGAGTACCACATAGTGAATATCAACACCAAAACAAATAAAGAGAGATCAAACACTTCACACAATACCTTGAAGGTAATAGAAACGATGCCCTAGCTCTCAAAGCTCGCAGGTCATCAAGCATTCCAAATGAAAAGATGTAAACAATGCCAGTATTAAACAGTGAGCTCATGAACAATGTATCATACCCTAGCTTGCAGCCCGTGATCCATCAAGACATTTCCTTGTGAAATGATCATAAACGGGGAGTACGCACATAGTGAATATCAATAGCAAAACAAATAAAAAGAGATCAAACACTTCACACAATGCCTTGAAGGTAATAGCAACAATTCCCTAGCTCTCAAAGCTTGAAGGTCATCAAGCATTCCAAATGAAAAGATGTAAATAATGCCAGTATTAAATAGTGAGCTCATGAACAATGTATCATGCCCTAGCTTGCAGCCCGCGAACCATCAAGATATTTCCTCGTGAAATGATCATAAACAGGGAGTACGCACATAGTTAATATCAATAGAAAAATAAATAAATAGAGATCAAACACTTCACACAATACCTTGAAGGTAATAGAAACGATGTCCTAGCTCTCAAAGCTCGCGGGTCATCGAGTATTCAAATTGCTAAGATGTAAACAATGCCACTATTAACAATGCTAAGATGTAAACAATGCCACTGAAATTGATTTAATGAGAAGACAAAGCTCGAATGCCTACCTCAAGTGTCAGTGCCCTCTTCCCACACACGGGTGTCAGCCTCTTCACGCATGCCAAATTGGAATGCCCTCTTCGTGCCACGCAAAAGTGTTGTGTCGTCTTCACGGTAGCTCTTCGAATTCACAAATTAAAAATGACACTTTCTTTTCTTTTCTTTTTTTGTTTATAACCAAATGGGTGTCACAATTACAATGATATCTTCACTATTTCAACACCATCGGGGGCACTTGCAAAAAAAACACAAAAAACAAACACAAATTGTAGTGGCATCGTAAATTAGCATCGAAATTTGACCCAAAATGTTGTAGTGCTAGATTCTTTAGCTCCAATGATTTTTTTTGGCTTATGATTTCTTCTTACATAATGTGTTAATGTAGGCTCTGGTCTTCTTTCTTCTTTCTCTTGATCTTTAGGCTCATTTTGTAGATTCTCTACTTCCTCTCCTTATTTCTCGGTAGCATCCTCTTGATGCTCTACATTTTATTGTTGTGACTCAACATCTTTGTTTTCTGGTTTAGGTACATGACTAGTATCTCCTTCTTCCATGTATACAAAAGATCTGTAACCTTCAAGTTCCTTCTTGCATTCAACTTCATTCTTTTCTGCATATTCATCAACTCTAACATTTACACTTTCCACAACCTTTTTAGTGTTAGAATTCAAACACTTGTAAGCTTTTCTCTTAGTGGAATAACCTAGGAAAATGCCATCATCACTTTTAGCATCAATTTTTTCATTCCTATTGTCCTTTAGTATATAGCATTTGTTTCCAAAGACTTTAAAGTATTTCACATTAGGTGCATAACCATGTCATAATTAAAAAGGTGTAGCATTTGTAACTTTTTTGATTTGTACTCAATTCAAGGTATAAATAGTTTTACTTACAACTTCTCTCTAGTACTTTTGTGTAACATTCTTCTCTATCATCAATATTCTAGCACAATCCATGATTGATCTATTTCTTCTCTCTGTTGTACCATTATGTGGAGGTGACCTTGGGGAAGACATTTGTCTCTTTATTCCTCTATCATTGCAGAATATGTTGAACTCATCAGATATGAACTCTCCTCCTTTTTTAGATCTCATAAATTTCAAGCTTTTACCTATTTCTTTATCAACCTTTGCCAAATACCACTTAAACAACTGAAAGGCATCAGAATTTTCTTTAAGAAACATTACAGTCATCATTCTATAGTAGTCATCAACAAACAAAATGAAATATTTATCACCATAGTAAATTTGCACACAAATAGGTCCACAAAGGTCAGTATGAACCATTCCAAAATGTCATTAGAAGTATATGTCTCTCTCTTAAAACTAGACTTTATCATTTTTCCAAATTGACATTTTTTTACACATCACATTAGATTGGGTTTCTTAAATCTTGGTAAACCTCTAACTCTTTTCATCTTACTAATGCTTACCAAATTGTCAAAGTTCACATGACACAACCTTTTATGTCATAACCATACATCATCAAATTTTGCAAACAAACATGTTTCTTCAAATAGGACTAGATAGAACAAATTACCTCTTATTTGTTCTCCACTTGCAATTAGTTCACTAGTGGCATCAAATATCTTAGCCTTTTTGTGATGAAACTCATCTCGGTAACCACTATTGTTCAACTGTGCAACACTCAATAAATTATAGTTAATACCTTCAACCCAATCAGCATTGTCACATCTTATCTTATCAGTCAATCTTACTGATCCTTTTCCCTCCACAAGACATGGTGCATCATTACCAAACTTAACACTCCTACCTTTGTAATGATTTAGGGTTTAAAACTTACCTTTATCACCAATCATGTGATATGAGAAAACAATATCAATTATCCATCTATCACCTTTACTCTCACATATGAAATAAGTGTAGTTTTCTCATCTTCATTAGAATCGTCTTTCATAGAAACATAAACAACTTCTACATCACAACCATAAGATTCACTATCAGTTTCTTCTTCAAAAATATAACAAGACTTCTTAGCTTTATCCTTATAGTCCTTATACCTTATATGATCTCTGTAATTCCTTTTTTCTTTATACTTTCTTTCCCTTCTTTCATCCTTGTCATTCATGTCAGGACATCTTGCTACAATATGGCCAACTTTGTTACATGAAAAATAGATTATAGGAAGTTTACCTTTAAATTTTCCTTTTCATCTCAGTAGCCTTCTAGCCATAAGTGCCTCAAGATCATCTAGATCATCATTTGAAGTGTCACTATCACTATCACTATTCTCACATCTTTATTTTCCTTTCTAAGACTTCTGAAGAACCATTTGAGACTTGGATGCAGATTCAATATTATGAGTAGTTAAATTATCAAAATTTGACAACTCAAAAGCAGTAATCCTACCAACAAGACCTTCCAAGGTTACGTTGTTACCAGGAGCACATCTCAGTTCTTGTATTGTAGAAACTCTAATAGCATAGGTAGGAAGTAGGTTTCTCAAAACTTTGCTAATAACAGTTTCATCATCAATGTTTCCATTAGCTCCTCTAATAGCATTGACTGCCTCTTTAACTATGGCACAATATTGAACAATAGTCTCACCTTCTAGGATTCCCATTTCATCAAACTTACCTCTCAAGCTTTTAGATTTGGCTCTCAGTACATTAGTGTCTCCACATAGATAGCTACCAGTGTGTCCCACATTTTCTTTGCATTAGTAGTCCTTAATGTCTTAAAATTCAAGATAACTTAGATCTAATGCAATCTCCAACATTTCTTCATTGTGTTCTTTATTTTCCTTCATCCCCTTGGTTGTCATAGATGCAGCAACTGGTACATAATCATGTTCCACATAGTATTTTTCAAAATCACCAATACCATCTAGGTGCAACTTCATCAAACTCTGCCATGACAGGAAATTCTCCTTATTCAACTTTGATATCTCCTTTTTGTACATCTTGATCATTAGCTTCAAGTAACTTTAAAAATTTTCCTTACAAGCACCACAAGCTCTGATACCAATTATTAGAATGATTTTTGAATAACTAAGAGGGGGGGTGAATCATTCATCCTTAGGTCCAGATGTACCAATTGAAATTTTCAACACTTCAACCAACTTAGATCTATTTAGTAATCCACTTGGTCTCTCTAGAATATATCAGTAGCATAAAACTTGTAGTCCACTGTCCAAAAATAATCAACTTGTAGAATATAAAACTTTTAACAACACAACACATCAAAGAACATTCACACAAGTATGAAACTAGGATTTAATGTGGAAACCCAATATGGGAAGCACCACCAGTAACATGCTACTAATTTTTCACTCTTCTGAAGTGAGCTCTGTGAGAAGCCAATCCTGTTAAAGGTACACACTGTTAGGTGTGATCCTATTAAAGGATTTAATCACCCTGTTAGGAGTGGCCTAGTTAGAGGACTTAAGAATATTCCATTAGAATGTCACCTTTATTAAAGAGTTTACAAAATGACTGTTAGGTCAACCTTGATTAAAAGATTTTGACTGATACAATGGTTAGAAAGTAACAGTAGGTTCTGATCTAAAATATACAACTCCCTTTGCAAATACAAATCTAATAAGCTCAAATGTTGATTTACTAACTGGCCTTCATTGTCATCTCCATCTCTGATCCACATGGAAATCCCTTCAAGCAATCACTTCAACTCTATTCAGTTCTTCAGAGCTCTTCTCAGCTTTCTGCTTAGGTTCGCCAATCAATAACATCAACCTCTTATACTTCATAACCTAAAATTGTGTCATCCTTATACCTCCTTGATTAGGTATCTTAATCTTTTTCTGCTTAATCTCTTTGGTAGATCTTAGGTTTAGGTCAGATTCATCAAATCCTTCCAACATTTCATTCTCCTCCCTATCCTTCTAGATACTTCTCAAAACTTCTCCTTGAATCCATAAGAAAATGGTTTACCATGAATTAAATACTCCAAGTCATTCATCTTCATCTTCAACACATTTTACATATCCCAATAATTCATCTATGTCAAATAGGGATCTCAATTCCTTCACAAACTATAAATTAATGACACTCGACTAATACTTTGTTCATCTACTCAGTCATCATTGGATAGCTTGCTCATTGCTAAAACTATTCTTCTCAACAATCACTAACTTCGCTCGATTAATTCTCTGATACTTGGCAATTACTATTGCTTGATCGACACTGAAATTCACTCAACTTGTGTTGGCACTCGATTGATACCAGCATCACTTGGCTTACACTGAATTTCTTCTCTTTTGCTTGGTTAAGCCTATGCTTCCAGATTTTCTTTCCTCATTACTTCTATATTTCAAATTAACTGATCTATTCACTTAGTGTTATATATAAACTATACATTACCTTGCCAATGTGCCAACTAATCAAGTACCCATTGTAGTTTCTCATAACTCAACCTTTCACTAGGTCCTCTTGTTATCTCCTCTTTTCAAATCCTCTTCATCAATCAAACGATATGGTACTTTACTAGATAACAACTGTCAGTTAAGGTTTGACATCAATGATAATATAACAATTGTTTCAATTATAGTTTTCAACATGCTAAAGTGGCAACTAAATGTAACACCACAAATTGTATGAATTCTCTAAGTGTGTCTAATTTTGTAGTTGTGTTTAACGCCCATTTTAGTGTCTATTCATTCTTGTATGCATTACAAGACTTTTTTCTATGCATTTATGTCTTTCTTCTCAATTTAATTTTAATGTGGTCCCTTAATTATAGGCATGCTCTCCTTAATTATTTCACTCAATTATTGTCTCTTGTGTACATAGTTCCTATTTCACTATTAGTGATCTTTTATACATTTCTATTTATCACACCTCATTTTTGTGCATAGTTTGGTATGCCCATGTCCATATGGACTCCCAATTTAGATTTGAGCCTTGATTTCCTTATAAAGGGAACCTAAAATCATATAAGGTGGCCTGATCCACCCCCTACATTTGGAGACACACCTTTATAGGATAGATTGGCACCAGAATTAAATTGGAGCTAGGTCTTTTAATTTTAGGTGGAATTTTAATTCTTTATTATCTTTCTTCGATTTTTGTGTCTCAAAATTCCTTAGAGTAGTATAAAATAAATTTTACCTCTCTCATTTGGGCATATATATCCATCTATGAGTCATCTTTGTACGCATCCATTTAAGGACTCAAGGAGTGATTATGCATATCGAGCATTCAAAAAATTTATTTCATCATGGTGGAAAGTTTAGTAATAATTATGCAAGCATGCATTTTTTGAAGTCCTTTTAGGTCTTTGTAGAGTCATGTTATTTCATCAACATTTGTGATCTCATATCAACAATCACTTGCACTATCAAGGTATAGAAAACCCATCAAACCCCTGCTACTGAAAACACAAGGGTTTAACTAAGGAAAACCCCTCTCGCACAACATTCCTCTGATTTTCTATGTACACGTAACAGGTCATGTTGTGTTATATTCATTTATAAGAAATTATAATAGTATACCTCAGATCCATAGATTCTTCACATCCTTTTGGCTAATCAAGAGTGCCTCCCAATGATTCTAGTCACCTCATATACTCAAGGTCTCTCCTAAAAGACATTTTGGGTTGAAGCTTTGTGTGAAAGTTAGTTCTATGTTGGATTCTTGAATCTAGTTTCAGAATTGAGTTTTTCAATTTTTTATTTCCTCTATATGACAGAAAATATTTCTATCTCTCTATCTTTTATTTCCTTACTCCTCTAATACAATAAAAAATCCACATAGAAAAGTAAAATCATCACACCTATTGAGTGCTTGATTCTCTCTTAATCCTAGTGGGTTATTTTCCTTTGTAATGTATTGAGAAAAATTTGGGTTGTGGAGCTTCCCAGTTTAACTATCCATTTTAGTGATCTCCTTTCTCACTTCATCTATTTCCTCCATTATAGGAATAAATTTGGTGGTGATGCTAGCATGGAGATGAAAGGGACATGATGTAAACACTTGTAATGATTTTAAGATGATATAATTACAGGGATTGAGATTTCAAGGTATTAGGGATGGAAGGAATTTTAGATTGTCGGGTGAAACCTTGAAGGTTTAATATGACTTAGAAGAATGTAAATTGAGAACGGAATTAGATGGAACTCAAGAATCAAGAAGAACTCTCACCTCATAATACAAAGGGATGAAGGTAAGATGAAATTAAGAGTAAAACCTCTAAAGAGTTTAACATGAGTATTTTCAAGATTTAGACTTTAGGGGCTCAGGAGTGGGAAGGTGAAGGAAGTCATGTAAAAAATATAAGAAAGTGTAGATATCCTCTAATGAGCTCAAAATTTAGCCATTTTAAGAATTTATAATTTGAGGGTCAAGTATAGGGAAAATTAAGCCTAAAGCATGCCAAAATATGATGAAAGTAAGGATTTGAAATTTTAACTTTCAATAAAAATAATTTTTATGCACGTTGTAAAGTGAACTAGAAGGATCAATGAGACTTAATGAAGGGGACTTAATTTTGCATCGATGAAGGAATAAAATCAACACTTGGCCTATTTCAAAGAAGGCTCAATATAGAATTTAGAGTTGATAGAGAAGGTATAATGCACAAGGGTAAGAGAAACCTCAAAAATATAACAAGTATAACACTTAATCATTTTTTTATTTTCCAACTTGGTTTTTTACTAAGACAAGAATGAAGAGGGCTAATTAAATAAATAGAAGCATAAAATCATACTAGATGGTCCATGTAGTTTTTCTTAGATTGATTATAATTGATGGACCATAAAAAGTGGGGATATGAAATGCCAAAATTTTTAAGAAAAGATCAACACTTAGCCTATTTTAAAGAAGGCTCAATATAGAATTTAGAGCTGATAGAGAAGGTGTAATGATACAAGGGAGAGAGAAACCTCAAAAATCTAACCAGTACAACACTTAATCAATGTTTGATTTTGTAACTCGGTGTATTACTAAGAAAAGAATGAAGATGGGTAATTAAACAAATAGAGGCATAAAATCATACTATATGATCCTTGTAGTGTCTCTTAGATTGATTATAAATAATGGACCATAAAGGGGGGATATGAAATGCCAACAATTTTAAGAAAAGATCATAGTTGGCACACTAGTGGAAGAAATTATTGGTCTTGTCCTATTATATATTTCTTGGTAGTCCTTATCGATACATGAGACATATTATTTACTTTAGGTGCAAGAATTAGTACAAGTTTCAGTTTAATAGAAAGGATTTTACTATGAATTTATATATTGGTTGATCAAATGTTACATTTAGTACCACTATAGGTCTTACAAAACTAATCACTAGTCATAAAGGAGCTAATTATAAATTGATTATAAATTGTAGTGTACAAGGAAATGTTATTAATGGGTTGTTATGGAGTCTCTAAGTGATTTCAAATAAAAATATACAATGTAACCAATGTAACATTATATAAATATATCATAAATAAGTAAACATATATATTTAAAAAAAAATAAAGAGAATGAGTTGATGTGAACCCTTTCAAGGGTAAGTGGTCTTTTTCCTTTTATTAAATGGTTCTTTGAGTATCATTCAAGGGTAGTTTGGCATAGTTGTTCATCTTTTATTAGAAGATAGGCTTTTGGTGCAGGAGCACCTAGTTCCAGGAGGTCAAGGTCATGTCATGAGAACTTTAATTAATTTTTAAAGTTTATAAGGTCATTTTAATGTATTTAGAGTCATTATGAATCATTGTGTAAGGTTGAGCAAGAAATTGTAACAAGTTGTCAAACTTGTGCAAGGAGGTCCCAATTTGGTCAAAAGAGTCAAGATATGTTTGCAGACCCAAGGAAGGGTAGGAATGGTTTAAAATGTTGTTTCTAGTCCATTTGAATGTGTTAAAAGTTTCCATTCAAGGATTTGGAGTCAATCATGTCAAATATGCAAAAGTTGATAAAGTTGTCAAGGTGCAACATTTGTAATAATTACAAACAAATGAAGTAAGGGGAAGGTAGTCGGTCATGGGATAGTTATACTTGTTAAGAAGGTTGGAAAAATGTTTATAAATCTTTTAATGGTCGAGTCTAGCATAGGTGAATAGGTTGGAGGAAGTTTGAAAAGGTTACATTCTCTTACACCTCTGACGGTCACCATGATTCCTAGAGGTTGGTAGATAGTCATGTGTTCATCTTGCATTTGGAAGCATATATTTCAGTTGGAGATGGTGGAAGGATTGAAAGGGAGAATAAAAACCATCAAGATAATTTTGGAATGTATTTTGGTTGTGGTTTTAATGAACACTTTGAAGTTTTTAATCAAAATTATTGAAAGTACTTTGGTTGTAGCCACATTTTGCCATGTTACAAACCATATTTATGTTGGTACTCAATTTTATTTCTCTCTAAAATCTATTTGACTATGTATTACAATGAATCAACTTTCTTTTGAACCAAATTTGGGGCATGGTCGTGGAGTATAGTGGAAGAATTAACTCTTTTTTTGAAAATTATTTAGAAACCCTTTCTAATGGAGTTGTTTGCAAGGGCTTGGTAATAATTCAATTTGTAACCATTGGATAATTATGATGTTTTGGATTTTAATAGATCATTGGATACACTTTACCGTGTAATTAGTTTCACATCATTTGGTTTTGTCATTTGTGGGAAATATGATGACCTAGACGGATGTATATGCATACTTCTTGTTTTATGACAGTCAAAAACCATCTCGGTACAAGAGGCATAACTTTTAGTTTAACCATTGCATCTTTATGAATTTTGGATATGTTGTCAAGTTAATCAAGGTTTATATAAAATCACTAGAGAGATTGGCCTAATGTTGTTAGGTGTGAAAGTTATGGATGACAAAGTGTTGAACTAGAAAACTGTAGGGTTAAATGAAGATCCAAATGGAGCATTCTTGCAATATGAAAGGTAATAGAGATTGGTAAGTTGTTGTGATTAAAATGATGATTGGATGGAGTATGGATGCAATGTGAAGGTAATGGTTGTGATTCAGATAATGATTCATTTCTATTATGTTGATTGATTCCTTGAAAGCATTGTTAAGGTGTGTGATCAAATGCTTGTGATGCCTTGGTGAAGAGATGCTTCATCCTAGAATGGTTAAGGGTCCTATTGAGGATTTGATGATAGTTATGCTAGTAAAGGAGATTTTTTATGCCTCTAATATGTTGGATATGTGATGAATATAAGAGTATAGCTTCCCGTTGAAGACCTTAGTTCCCATGGTTGATTTGGGGATTAAAGGAAAGTTCCATAATGCTCTAGATAAGTTTTCTTCAAATTTTTATTGCCAAGTCATGTTGCAACTGATAATAATGAAGTTATGGTGATGATATTCATCATTCACTATTCTGAAAAATTATGGGGATCTCAAATTCTCTTACATGGAGAGAGATAATCTAAAAATAGGTTCAAGTGAACTAAAATATTGGGATCATAAGTTCTTCACGCTCAACTAGAGTGTTATCATAGATCTAGGATAAATAATTTTGATATTTATTCATATATTTTATTGTAAAATGTGGCTCTATTGTGTTCGCCAAGGATAAGAAAGAATTGAATGAAATATCTTTAATTCTTCAAGAAAATTATGGACATGTACAACCAAGTAAACCTAGACACTACTAATTTCAATAATTGAAACAAGAATCAACCACATGCTTTTCCATAATAAACATAGATAATATCATAATATATTTATCTAATCTCATGGTGGATAACTTTACATCCCATAGAAATACTAATGAACCTATCACGGTGAATTCAAAAAGTTAAAATTAATAACATTTTTTTGTTTGATCTTCTAATTTAGCAATTAGTTCATCATTTCTATATTTGTGGAAGAATCAAGGGATATAATCAAGTGGTATTAATTAACCATGTTGTGAATGATTGGCTCTCATTTTGTGGTAGTTATAGTTCTTCATTTTTTTTGGTACAAGTGTTTGTGTAAATCTATTTGTAGAGAGAGTAATGTTGCAACTCTATTGAAAGCTTAAAAAAAATTGTGTGAACTAATTAATTTCATGGAGGAAAATGTGCTTCTACAATCTGTGTTTTGTGATACTAGAATGTATATCATTTTCTCTCTAGAAGATTTTTGCTTGATGTTGGATTGTTTTGAAGATAATTTATATGTTCAATTTATTTTATGTGTATTTTCTAACTAGTATTTCTTATGTTGAAAATGACTATAATTTCTTGAAAATATATGTATTTCTACATTTGACATTATTTTAAAATTGTTAAAATCACATATTAAAAAATAATACAATACTTTCTTTTTGTTTGTTAATATAATACTTATAGAACGACATCTCTCCTTCTCACCCCGTTCTCCCTACTCCTTAGAAAAGTAGAGATCTAGGAGTGATAATACTTTATTTAGCCTTAATGTTTTAGAAAAAGAGATAATAATTGATTAGTCTATCATCCTAGGATCTTTGTTACTTAGAACATAAGATGTATTTTAGTCTAAACAATATATTAGAAATTTTGACTCGAAATGACACTAATAAATGAGTCATATGAAAGAAAGTAGTATTCAAAACATAATGTGCTGTTAAAGCTTACGATAAGATACTAATGATTTAATCTAAATTTAATTCATTCCTACATTACAGCAACAATAGCAACAATATCAGATATTGTATGACTTAATTCCAAAGAAATATTGGGCAAGTTTTTCTTGAAATTTTGTAGAACATAAACTCTGTGCGTCGTGTAAATTAACAAGGTCTATTATGTATTAATGACAAGCAATATTTTCATCCGTTTACGTAGAAAAAGGTCTTCAAGGTTAATAGCTAGACTGTGTTTCAAACGAAATCAGTGCCAAGTTCTTCTGATCAAGCTTTGTGGTAACCAACGTTTTGTTGTTTGAATGTGGTTTATTTACGTTTTAACACTATTGATGCTTAGGGTTTGGAGTCTACCGTATCACAAAACTACCAACTCTTTTTCAAAGAACATTCTCTAGACTTCTTAGATACTGTTCCAGTATGATTCATTTTCTCAAACATGCCGAACCCACTTTAGAAATTTGTCTGCCACTCATGAGAGTGACTAAAACTTATACTCACACTTTCCATGGCGTACATACTAACTAAAACTAGCCATCGAAACCGTTAGAAGTGGAATTAAAGAAAACCCTAAAATATATGGAAACCTGCATGCATTCGATGCGCCATTATAGTAAACGAGATAATAAAGCAGAGCCAATGAATACCCACTAGCCAAACTGATTCACTATAATGTTTATTTATCTTTCCAAAAGGCAACCTTGAATGAACTACTTATACATCACCTTTACACAATTGATCTGTAACAGAACTATACCTAAGTTAAATTCGGACCATCTGCACTTGATTCCCCGCAGTGCAATCTCACTCTCTCGACTCTATAGAAGTCTTGATCTCCCTTCTAAAAATCAAGAGAGAGAAATTGCATAGCTGATTTTAAAGTGTGATAAAAGTAAACAAACGGAGAAATATTTATCTCGTCCCCGGACTTCAGCTGAGCTGCAATCCATGAAAAATCACATACAAACTAAAAAGCACTAGTTGTAACTGCATATCTGCACAGATCCATGCACATAAAAGCTAGTAAAACATCTCTAATATTCTAACACCCACTACAATTTAAGGCTTCTTCTCATTTCTTAACTCCAAGAAATTTCATGTTTAATGCACCTTTTGGCCTGGACGCAATAGACAATGTCTCACAATCATTATGCTCTGCACGCCAGTAATAAATGTCCTCCAGAAAATGAGTAGCACTACAGCAGATGGACACATGATAATAAGCTTCACATGGAAACTTATAATGACCTTTCTGAAACACTGAGCACAACAATCCAGCTATAAGCTTGGGCTTGGGCTTCTTCTTCATCGCTTTCTTCTTCTCCCACCGCCGTCAAATAACCAGAATAATTGTTTCTTGTTGGGGCTCTAAACTCAGAGGAAGCTAGAAGCTTCGATCTCTTTTATGCTACCTTAGATCTGTAAGATTTATTTAATATGATACAAGTCTTTGATTAGCTCGAACTGTGTGCAGGAACTTTTCACGAATCGGGGAAACTTGTACCCCCAGAATTCGCCTGGGGATCAGCTTATATGGATTAGTAAACAAGATTAACCTGTGCAGTATATCCAGGTAGGTGTTTCGTAAAAGAGTCCGGATCGGCCGGGCTGCTTGCCTGGCTGCATGGCAGCAGCAGAAGTGGCATTGCAGTCTCTAGGGTTCAGAGCACTGCATAATGAAAAATAGTGCTTCTGTGGAAAATCTGACGATCATCAAATATTTAACTATAATCCATATTTAGCCCTACCTTCTATTTGAGGAGGTTTATGTATAGTGTAAGGATTACAATTCTTCATCTTTTATATTTTGACAGGTAGGAGATATTTTCTACATTAATTTAAATTATGATATTATTATAGTATTGCATCATCAATTAAAAGTATAATAATTTCAATTTAAGCATTAACATTACATTTGAAATTTTCTTTTCATGTCATCATTATTGTTGAGTTGATTGAAAACGGAGGGCTTGAATAAGGAAAGCCCCTATACAATACAAATACTAATTTGTTTCTATGTGTGTAGGTACATGTCTAAGAATAGGTATCAAATCTAGTTTGGGAGTAAAAGAGCCAATTGGAGACAGAGACAAAAGTAATGTGACATCATTCCTCAAAGGGACTAGGGTGCCTAGTGCTATAGTCCTAGTTTTTCTTGCTTGAAAATTTTGATTCGAAGACTATTTGGAGGCTTCTAAGAATAATTTAACTTCTTTTTTGATCTTGTGTCACATGGAAGAATATCACACCTATAAATTTATTCCTCCTATTTTGTGCTCAAAATTCAGATACAAGTTACTCTCTACGTCTTATTTCTAATTATATATGCATCATGTTTGATTCTCATATGCATATTTGTTAGTTTATGTTGATTATTGCCAATTTTGCACATTTTAGCCTAGTTCTTACAATGTATATTTTCAATTACATTTGAATCAATTCAAACACAAAAGAGAGAACAATTTAGTCATTGTGCCCAACTCTGCCAAGGGTTTATGGTTGGGCCTATTGGTTATTCTCCAACGTAAGTCATGAGATATGGTTTGATCTATGGTTTGTACAATGACAAAAATAATGACTTAAATAAAAACTAAAAATAGTCTCATCTATTCAATAAATAGCCTAGCCTCATTTAAAGTTTATTGTGGTATTTTGAGTGTTGTCTATTTGGTAAAGAACCTAACCTTTCATACATTAACAAAGCCTATTGATCTATAGTAACATTTTATTCAAGACATGGTATTTGATGAAAGGATAATGTTGGAGAAGGTTGATGGTTTAAAAAGTATTGCAAACACATTGTAAAGCTAATGAGCATAGAAAAGTTTAGGTTGTATCCCAAAACTATAGGCCTCTGAGCCCCTATTAGTTTGTTGACAATGTTGGTATTCCTTTAAATATTGCAATTTTTTTGACAAGTGAGAGAATATTATCTAAAAATGTGCCTTAACATTGCATCCTAATGTTTAAATGTAACACATGAGCTCTAAAGCTAATTTTGGGCTCAACATTTATTGAAATAGATTTAACTAACTAAAATGAGTAACAATGATGTAGAGATTTTCAAGATCTTCATTTTACAAAAAAAGGCTCTACTAAGTGAAAAGTTATGGTCTCTAAAAAGAAGGCTCCCACTTCAATAATATAAGAGCATGTATGATGTACATGAGAGTAATAAGAGGGATTTATACATAGTGACCAATAATATTCACCAATATATGACATGGCATAACGATAATCATAAAGCATCTTTAGAGGTTTTCCTCCTTTAGATGTTCTCTCTCATCACAATGATGGTACACAGAGCATGATCCAAAATATTGATGCAAAATCTCTAATGTGGTTTAATCAAGAAAGTAATTAGAATCATCTTTAGAGGTATTTTATAATGTAAATTAGAGCGTCAAGTAAGGAGGATAACTATGACATCTAATGAAAGGTAAAAATAATATTCTCCATTTGCATGAGGACTATTCTTGCAATTTGGGTGCCACTCTAAGTTTTTTTTAACTTGTTGTTTTGTGATCTCCCTTTGGTAGTTTTGTGAATCCATTTCTCTATTTATTGTGTGGTACAATATATTTTATAGGTATTGTTATCAATTGTTGGTACCACTCTAAATATGATTTTTTGCATTATCCTATAAGAAGGTTCCTTATCTAGATAACATTGTGGCTGATATTATTGTCGAGTAATACATTTGTTTAGATTTAGATGCATATGCTTTTTTGATGCAGGAGCATCTCGGGTTCTTGGCAATCCTATGTCACCAAAAACAAGTTAGAGTTGTTAGTTGTGTTCGGTAGCTATTTTTGGGCTCTCGGTGATGTATTCTTGTTTCCACTGACGAGGCTCGGTTGCTACTTGGTTTCTTCATTCACCGAGTTGGCTCGGTTGGTTCACCAAGTTAATTTCCTTTTGCTTAGTAATATTGCTCACCGAGTGGTTTATTTTGGATTTTTGTTGAGGCTGACTTGTGCATTGAATTTTGGTCATGGAGTTAATGTTTACATCGACCATTGGGAAGTGTGTGGACCTAGATCTAGTCATTTCTTTCTCCAATGATGGATCTGAAGGCCGACTTGTTTCGGTAGCCTCTGGTATAAATAAAGTAGTTGGTTGTAGTTTTAGGGGCAGTTCGAAGTGATTTTTGGCATAGAAGATAGGATTTGAAAGTTGAATCCTTAAATGTATGAGGACTATTGTAATTAAATTCTGATTGTATATGGTAGTAACCAAGAAGGCCTTATAGCCCGCCATGTATGATGTTGTTGATGAATAAAATATGAAAATACGAGCATTCTCTCTCTCCATGTTGTGTTATTGCTTTCGTGTGTGATCTCTGCAAGGTGGTTGGTGATTTGGGTGTGCCTTTGGCCCCTCATCCTTGCGTCCTTGCGTCATTTTTTTTTCTTGCAAGGATTTTTTGAGGAAATGTCATTGTATTATGGTGAGTGATTTTTATTGCATTTTTCTATTTCCAACAAATTATTTTAGATCGTATTTTCTATTTATCTATTCACTTAGATCAATATGAGAAATATCTTCACACCTTAGTTTTATTTCAATGTGTATATTTGTGTTTCTTGTAAATCAGCAAATCAAAATGTGCTAGTGTTGATTGACCTTTAATGCTCTAAAAGAAGAGTTGTGATATTAGATAATGAAATGAGATGTGTAGATGAATGCATTAAATGTCTTTAAATACATGTTTAAAATATGTTCTTACTCAGCTTAGGAAATGAAAATCAAAAGAACTAGTTAAGAAATCTATTCCTTGAACTCTCTTCTCATCCTAATGATGGATCATGGATTATGATCCAAAACGTTGATTATAAAAAGTCACGCACAATCTTATTCTGTAAGCATGCTAACTATAAGAACTAGTTGATAAAATTAAAAAAGCAAGTTTGTAACTGTTAAAATTATTTTCAATTCATAAATAATTGATTCTAGGTAGTTAAGAACTGTATAAAAGTTAATACATAGATTAATCTTTAAAAATGTGTAAATGAAACAAATCTATAAAATAACGACTAAATAAGAACCATTTATATGAAAATTTCTATATAAAAAACATAAAAAGCACTTTAAAAATATATTTGACTATACAAATACTACTAAAACAATAACATAAATAAACAAAACGCACTTACACTTGGCCACCTTTCTCCTATCGAGTGAGTGGCCCTCACACAAACTACCATTACTGGATTTGAATCTAGAATTCTACCCTAAACATGAACTATTATGGGTCAGAACTTTTCATCCACCTTTATTGTTGACTTGATCATAGTGAAGAGGCTAAGTGCCTCACTAAAGGTACCATTATTGTCTGCTCGAATTACACACAAGAAATTTCCTACAACATTGAAGTGTTCCTTGGTAAGAAACTCCCAGTTAAAGACTGTGTGCATGGCATCCACCTAAATGAGAATAGATGATGACTGAACAGTGGGCACAAAACCCCATGGCCACGTGAGTGAAGAGACTTGGCCCAAAAGATTATAATGAAGCAGCACAGCCTCTGACCTTTCCTCAAGGCCGGACACACTCACAAGCATGTTTCTTAAGGAACGTGGGGGGTCCTGCATATTATATTTTTTTTTCCTTTGGCTCAAGTCAGTCCTCTTTTCGATTCCCCTGCACCAAATTGGCTCATAGCAGGCAAAAAGCAAGGAAGCGAAGGCAGAGAGAAATAAATATTAGAGAGAACAGATGAGTGAATTTGGAGCATCCAATAAGTTTGGATGATAGTGGGAAAAATTGGTACAACTACAGGCGCACTTTGACAATATCATCGGATCCCACCACCATGTGTTGACATAGATCATTGAGATTGGTAGTACATCTTTTCCCAACCAAAAAAATCTTGTATATTATATTCCATGCCAACTACACATAATCATGGCCTTGCTTTTATTCAACTCGGACCCGTGATTGCTTATGTAGGAAATCTCAGATTCGACCACTGCTTTTTGGAATGTCCTTAATATTCTTTTTGCTTAGATTTTAATATTTGCCAGTCGTTTTACACTGTCTTGTTTCTCTTATCAACATCCCCAAACCTGACAAGACTATTTATTTAATTTCTTAATCAAATTGGAGATCACAGTACAGTTATATTCTGTTTTTAAGTTAATTAGTAAATCTAAACAATAGTCTTGTCGGGTTGGTTTGTATGGTATAAATTGTAGATTGTTCTTTTATTTTTATTTTTACTTTGTAAATCATAATCAAAGTTGTGAAGGGACCTCTTTTCCAATCAATATATTGAATTAAGAAGTAATTTAATCGACTCAAATCAATTTTAGATATCTTGTATTTTCTTTATTATCATTTCTTGCACTATTCTTTTCAATTGAACTATTCATTCTCATTCCAACATTGTTATATCTACAATTTTTTAGCGATATAACCAGCATTGTTGCATTTGTAACAAGTAACACTTTGATTCACGTACCTCAGATTTGTCTGATTAGTTCTTAACCTATGGTCCCTTGCTAAGTGACCAAATTTATTGCATTTGAAATGTGTAGGATCACCTTTGGTTGTAGGACTTGTATTAGGTCTATCTTTAGATCTTCATTCTATTTCCATACCTTGTATTTCCTTTATTATCATTTCTTGCACTATTATTTTCAACTGAACTATTCATTCTCATTCCAACATTGTTATATCTACAATTTCTAGCGATATAACCAGCATTGTTGCATTTGTAACAAGTAACACTTTGATTCACATACCTCAGATTTGTCTGATTAGTCCTTAACCTATGGTCCCTTGCTAAGTGACCAAATTTATTGCATTTGAAATGTGTAGGATCACCTTTGGTTGTAGGACTTGTATTATGTCTATCTTTAGATCTTCATTCATTAGATTTGTGTTCATATTGCCAACATGTGAAGCAATAGCATGAAAATGGTGTGGAAGAAGTGTTTCTTTTATATTCTCTTGCCCTGTGACCAAATTTGTTGCATGTGAAACATCTTCCATTGAATCTCTATCTATTTTCTTGCCTAAAAGCTGTTATCTTAAGTTCTTCCTTCTTTTTGTTTGAATCACGACTTTCCTGTCCAAATTCTAAACTTTCTTCTTTCACAAATCTCAGCCCTTGCTTTTCTCCAGGTTCTCTTTGACTTGCAATTTGTTTATCAAGCTTTGTGGTGCTATATCTAAACTTTTCTTGAATCTCTCTAGCCTCAGCTAGATCTCTTCTCAATATCTCATTAACTCTTTCCAATTATTTCTCATTATGTTTATATTCTCCAAGGAAAACTCAAGCAATTGTCCAACTTCACTGTTTAGCTTGTAAGGATTGCTCGAGAGTCTTATTTGCTTATGTCTCCTCATTCATCTTGGATCATAGATAATGTGTGCTCACAACACATGACTGGTGATAAAGACAAATTTTTTGAGTTAAGAAAGTATGATGGTGGTGTTGTTAGGCTTAGTGACAATACTCCTAGGAAAATCATTGGAAGCGGATCTATCACTTTGTATGGTAAAACTAACATTGGTGATGTTTTGTTTTTTATGGATTGAGATATAATCTATTGAGTGTTGGTCAATTGGTAGACAAGGTTTATCATCTGCAATTCAAGAATGGACATTGTACAATCAAAATTGCTAGAGGAGATCTGATTGCATCAGGTACAAAGACAAAAGGTAATGTCATATAGTTGAACTCTAATAAAGTAAGTTGTTTTTTTGTTAAATTTGATGATAGTTGATTATGAAATAGAATTTTTTATCATATAAAATTTGATAATATTGTAAAGGAAAGAAGCACTAATGTTGTTAGAGATCTACCTAAGATTGTGAAGCCAGCTAACACAACATGCAGAGAGTGTATAATGGGAAAGCAAACAAGAAGTAGCTTTCATAGAAAAGTTTTTTCAGTCAGAAATAAGTTAGATCTTATTCATACAGATCTATGTGGAACTACTCAGACCAGGTCATCCTTTGTTGACAGGTATTTTATTCTATTTACAGATGATTACTCTAAAATGATGTGGGTGGAGTTTCTTAGAGAGAAATCAGAAGCTTTTAAAATATTTAATTTTTGAAGGCAAAAGTGGAGACAGAGACAAGGTTGTAGATTAAATTTTTGAGATCAGACAGAGGTGGTGAACTCATAACAGGTGAATTTAATGCCTTCTGCAAAGAATATGGCATGTTGAGATAGATATCTGCACCTAGAACACCATAGCAGAATAGTGTGGATGAGAGAAGAAACATATCAGTTCTTGATGCTGCAAGGACTATGTTAATTAAGGGAAAAGTTGTACACATGCATTCAAGAAAGGCAGTTAACATCATAGTATATACAATGAATAGAGTTCATGTCAGAGATGGTACTGGTAAGACACCTTATGAGCTATGGTTTGGTCATACCCCTACCGTTAAGTATTTCAAAATTTTTGGTAGCAAGTGTTACATAAGAAGGGATGATAGCATAGGGAAATTTGATGAAAGGAGTAATGAGGGCATATTCCTTGGGTATTCTACAAAGATTAAGGTTTATAGATTCTATAATCTGAGAACTAGAAAGATGATTGAAAGTGAAAATGTTAAGATTTATGAAAGGTTTCACATACAAGAAAGAGATTATGAAGTTAATTCTCATGGTCTAGAGTGGGAAGGACTAAATCAAAATAATCAGAGAAAAAATCCAAGTTAGAATGAAGAAAAAGGATAGGAAACAAATCAGGACCAGTCGCAATAAATTTTGATGATAGATATGAATCTAGATGAGTAGACAGAGGTGTCTAGGAAATCTAAATATGTGTAGATGAATCATCCATAGAACTAGATCATTGGAGACAATAGTAAAGGCACTAGAATAAGGTCACAAACTAGAGATGAAATTTGTTTGATTTTGCAGGTTGAACCAAAGACTGCTGATGAAGCATGTAGAGATGAATCATGGATCAAAGAAATGGAAGAAGAATTGGATCAAATAAAAAATAACAACACTTGGGAATTGGTTTCTAGACGTAAAGAAAAGAATGTTATTGGCACAAAATGGGTCTTTAGAAATAAGATGAATGAAGATGGTATTGTGACCAGAAACAAAGCTAGATCGGTATGCAAGGGATATTCACAAAGAGAAGGAATTGATTTTGAGGGAACTTTTGCACCAGTTGCGAGGTTGGAAGTAGTTAGGTTACTCCTATCCTATGCTACATATAAGAATTTCAAGGTCTATCAAATGGATGTCAAGTCATCATTTCTTAATGGTGACTTAGAAGAAGAGGTTTACATTGAGAAACCTAATGGTTTTCTCTTATCAGGTAATGAAGGCATGGTTTGTAGATTAAAAAAGGTACTATATGGTCTGAAACAAGCACCTAGAGCTTGGTATGCTAGATTGGATAATAATTTATTACATCTTGGTTTTAAAAGGGGTAATGCAGATAGAAATTTATACTTGAGATGCAATGATGAAGGCATTTTGATAGTAGAAGTCTTTGTTGATGACATTATCTTTGGAGGTAATGATGTTATGAGTAAAAAGTTTGCAAAAGAGATGAATAATGAATTTGAGATGTCTATGATAGGGGAGATAAAGTTCTTCCTAGGACTACAAATAAATCAGAGCAAGAATTGGATTTTGATATCTCCGACCAAGCATCTTAAGGAGCTGATAAAGAAATTTGGTATGGATGATAGTAAACTAGTTGGAACTCCCATGGTAATAGGGAATAAGTTATCTACTTTAGATGAGACAAAATGTGTACCTTAGACAAAATATGGATATATGATAGGAGGTCTTCAATATCTAACACATACTAGACTTGATATTTCAAGTGCAATCAGAATTGTTGCTAGATTCTAGAAATATCTTAAGGAAACACATGTTGTTGTAGTCAAAAAGATATTTAGATACCTAAAGGGAACACTTGATTTTGGGCTGTGGTATGATAGGTCAAAAGACTTTGCATTAGAAGATACACTACTAAAAATTGGGAAGGCAATCTACATGACAAGAAGAGCACGAGTGGAGGAGTCTTTTTCCTTGGGAAGAGGTTAGTTTCTTGGTTAAGAAAGAAGCAATATTGTATAGCTTAGTCAATAGTTGAATTAGAGTATGTCAATGTTGTAATTAATTGCACACAGATTGTTTGGATGAAATAGATGCTGAAGGAAATTGGTGTGAACCTTGGAAAAATAGTGATCATATATTGTGATAACATAAGTACAGTAAATATGTCAAAAAAATACAGTGATGCACTAAAAAAAAGCATATTTCAATTAAGTATCATTTTCTGAGGGATAAGGTGAAAGAGAAAGAGGGGAAGCTATTTTAGCACAAAGGAGCAGATTGCAGACATCTTCACCAAACCACTGAACAAAGATACTTTTGAATATTTTAGAGGTAATCTTGGGGTTAGAGCCCCACTTGGAGGTAATTAAGGAGATGTAGTAGTGCACACGTCCATTAGAAATCAGAGCTATATCATTTGTGGATTTGATGTAGAGGTTTACTCCTCAGGAACAATAATGACCTTTAAGCATAGCTTATCAGATCAAGGTGATATTGCACCTAGTAGTTGAAGGTCTTGAATATTTGAAAAAGACACACCTAGCAAAGAAAGATGGAAAATGATGTGTGTAATGACACCCTTTGCCATTGATGTCAAAGGGGGAGAGATATTGGTGAAAAACCCTTACTAGTTTAGAGCGAGCTTTGAAGAAGGTTGTTGAGAAATGCTATTTTGGCTTGATGGTTTTTCATATATGTTTCCATTAATGCCAAAGGGGGAGATTGTTGGAATTGTTGCAGCCTATGTTGTTGGCATTCATTGTTTTATCATTGATGTCAACATATGTTTCAGTAAGGGAATTCATAAGTTACAGACAGACTAGATAGACAAGTTGCAAAGAATTGTACAAGCAATGTACATAGATTTAGCTCTTGCGAACTGATATCTGCATTACATAACATGTTTAATACTCATGGGTGTGTTTTCATATGTTTATATGCTTTGTTGCTCCAGTTATGGATGAATTGGCGAAGACTGGTTATGGGGCTAGTGACTGGGAAACTCATAGAGTTGTTCTCAAAAGTTGTAGTATAACTTTAGTGTGGAAATGAATTAAACCTTATGAGATTGGGCAATGTCAGAAGACACATGGGAGAGTCTAATGTGTGATCACAGAGTACTAGTTTGATTGGTGATGTCATATGTGGCATGTACCTCAACAAATATCTATTTAGAAGTTGACCCAGGAGTGGTAGCGTGTTCCTAATTAATTATGCATGGATTAGTGTTGTGGCTGACTATTTCATGATTTATAATTATTTTAGTATTTTTAAAGGTGTTGTGTGTATCTTCACATAGATTTATCTAATGTTTTATGGGAGAGTTCCTATATAATTGGTCGACATAGGAATTATGAATGTAACTTGTATATAAGGAAGTCTTTCCTTATAATTGTGTGTGTGTGGAAGATGTGTGATCTTGTGATTTGTAAGGTCTACTGATGTAGAGAAGAGTTTGTGCATTGAGGCGCAAGGAAGGGAATTTATTAGAAGAGTTTAGTTGTGGAAGTCAATGCAGATAATGTTATTGTGAATCTTTCAAATCTTTGGACAATGAGTTCTGAAGGTGTATTTAACCTTCCTTTCGTCAAGTAACCAAGTTGTGATCCATTTATAGAAACCTTTAACAGGGTTGTGACTCCTAATAGAGTCTATCCTCTAACAAGGATTGTACTATTGTACTTAACTATCTCCAAATAGGGCTAGAAATCTTTGTCAAGTTATTGATGCTGAGAAAATCAACTTTCCCAAACTATATATCAATATCATCAATTTCTGTACATAAATACTAAACAGAGGCAAAATAAATCTTCAAAAATAATTATCCATAGATTTAAATATAAGAACCATTCTAGCAAATTTTGGATTCCCAAATACAAAATGAACCACAATCTTGATCAAAACTTTTCACGGTTTCCTTTGAAATACATTTGCATACGAATTGCCCAAAATTTAAAACACATGCATCAATATCACAGACCAAATAACACAACCCATTATCGAATTCACCCTTTTACTGACTCTGCAAATTCAAATAAAAAATTATAATCAATGCAACTCGAGCTCTTGTCAAACAATAACGAACTCGATGAGAAATTTTAACCATTAAAGTTCATCCTTAGACAACCGATTCTTGATTGGTTTTGCATAAACGATAATAGATTTAATATAAGGCCATTAGCATCAATAATGATGAACATATTCTCTAACTTGATAATAATGAACATAATACACTCATAAATGAATTTCCGTTCTCCAAATTGTCAATGCCATGGGACTGTGTCCTTGCCAAAGGAAATTAATCTATAAACCGGGTGCTCTCGAGTGCCTTGGACAGTGGAATTGTTTCTTTGCCACCTTGGAACAATATCTTCACCATCGTACTTGGAGATAGAACCCTTTGTGTCACTCCATCCATAGAACATGCGTAACGATTCTTGAATCTAGACTTTCATAGAAATTAATAATTATATTAAGACTCTTGAATCGGTCTTTCTATCCAACAGACCTGATATCGAATGCTTGACAATATAAAATATAACAAAAATATTCCGCCACCTTTTAAACAACCATTGAAATAATCCAAAAACAAACCGATAATTAGATTCTTCTTGAAAATGTTTTAAAATAAATACAAACAAGATATCAAGACCCGATAACAATATAGAAGCAAGTATTAAATGACTTGAAACTCAACACTAAACTTCATTAACTTAAAATCTACAATTGCAACTTGCATCCAACTGTCTAGCGGCAGTCAGAGAGCCATTTTTTACTTTTCTCTATCTTTTCGCTCTCTCTCCCCCCTTATCTTTCTATTCAATTCATTCCCTTTTAAACATATTTCTTGGTACATACAAAATGGTTCAACACCCATGATGGCTCAACTTCTTGGTTATAATGTGGTGATGAATTCTTGGTATAATGTGGTGTCAAATTCCTTCACACATTTCATGTCAAAATTAATAACCTTATTTGTAAATACAAACAAATATTACATGGGTTTAACCAATACAATGTCAATTGTCACAAAAATGTGTTCAAATTGATTAATGGCTTGGTGCCTCTACACCAACTATTATACTTATAGTACTGACTTGTGGGTACCATCCCCACCGAGGTTTTTCCCTTAACATCATTTTCCTCAAAAAAAAATATTGTTGTTTTTGTGTTCTCATGTGTTATGGTTGTTTTGCATTGTGCATAAGGTTTCTCCTTGGAATTAATTTCAATATGTTTGAATCAACTGATTCTGATGAAGGATGCTCCCCTTAATACCACAAACACATAACAGAAAAAGAGAAACAACAACAATAATATGCAAGAACAGAAAAATTGGCTTCTTATTATCTCCACAAATGTGGAATTACAAACTTTCAGAATTACAATATGCAAAGCCACATGGGCATTCCCTTACAATATTCTGTAGGACAAAGCCTCGAACTATTACCCAGAACTATTCTGAACTGCCTAAGACAATAATACAGCCTTCCTTATATAGGCAATTATCCACCGCCTGGGAAGGTTCCGGAATTTTAGCCAATAAGGCCGACCAAACTTAGAATTATTTTATTTTACATTTTATTACATCATAGTCGGCTCAAGATAACCTTTGAAACCCGAACAGAAATTTTGAAGAAAATTATTTTTTCGCCATTTCAGGTGGCCCAACTTCCGAAGACCATAAGTCATCACCAGTTGACCCGATCGGCTGTTATAACCCCATTTCGGAAATGCCACGAAGCACTCTACCGGCTTGACCTATGCAAGCGCTCGTCACCCAAATTTTTGACCTCATCCGGGGCCTCTAAAGCCTTCAAAACTGAGTTCAAAGTTTCTGTACCCTGCTGCCAATACCAAAAATCTTCAATATCTTCCAATATACACTTGATCTGGCAATGAAACTTTACTGGCAGGCTTACATGACCAAAATGAACCTCCAAGAAAGAAATCAGATCATTCTGAGCACATGCAAAAATTACCAAAAATAGTAACTTTCCATAAATAGCAGCTCTGCACTAAAATAGCCCTTATTGAATATAAAAATAGAAATATTTTTGGGTGATGCAAGATTTCTCTTACACCCAGGATGCTCCTGCATCAGACACCCAGGGTAATTTGAGAAGTGACCCTGTCGCGACTCAGGTGTGCAGAGGAAAACCAAGACGGTTAACCTCCTCCTTTGTTAGCCACGATGAATCTTCTACAGGTCGTCCTTTCCATTTGACCAAATACTCTTCATATGTCCTATTCCTTGTGCTTCTACCAACACGACTGTCCAGTATGTCTTCGATCTCCTTAGTGTC
This sequence comes from Chamaecyparis obtusa, assembly GCA_027943335.1. NCBI lineage: Eukaryota > Viridiplantae > Streptophyta > Pinopsida > Cupressales > Cupressaceae > Chamaecyparis > Chamaecyparis obtusa. The sequence goes on from BSBK01006252.1 coordinate 311,308, forward strand.
TAAACTAGTTGCTGGAATACTCCACTGTGCTGCTGTGATCTCATCTTCAACACCTCCTTCATGATACTCTGTCAGATCTGAAATGTTAAACACTGGTGAAATATTCAGCTCACTAGGAAATTCTACCTCATATGCATTTCCTGAATCATGCTTCTTCAATATCTTACATGGTCCAAACTTCTTCATTTTCAACTTGTTATATGTACCAACTGGAAACCGCTCCTTCCGCAAATGAACCATGACTTCATCACCAACCTGGAATTCCTTATACCTCCTTTTCTCATCTGTCTTAGCCTTATACTGTGCATTCATCTTGGTAATATGCTTCCTCACCTCCCCATGGATGTTCTTCAAATGTTCTGCAAAATCCTCAGCCTCAGCACTACTTATTTCTCCTTTATCTATCTTTCTCAACTCAGATGCATTTCTTGGACTACTTCCATATATAATCTGGAATGGTGATTTACCAGTGCTCCTGTTGACAGAATTATTGTATGCAAATTCTGCCTGTGGTAAAATCAAATCCCATCCTGTTGGCTTATCCCCAACCAAACATTTCAGTAGATTTCCCAAACTCCTATTCACCACCTCTGTCTGTCCATCAGTCTGTAGGTGATGTGATGAACTGAACTTCAAATCTATTTTCAACTTCTTCCACAATGTTCGCCAGAAATATCCAACAAACTTAGTGTCCCGATCTGAAACTATAGTCTTTGGCAAACCATGAAGTCTCACTACTTCTCTGAAAAACAATTCTGCTACATGAACAGCATCATTAGTCTTCTTGCAGGGAATAAAATGTGTCATCTTTGAAAATCTGTCAACTACTACAAAAATTGAATCATGTCCCCGCTGTGTCCTCGATAAACCAAGAACAAAGTCCATACTGACATCCTCCCAAGGCTTCTCTGGTATAGGTAATGGCTGATACAACCCTGTATTCTGCTTCACTCCTTTCGCCATTTGACATACTCTGCAACTCTGTACAAACTTCTTCACATCTTGCTGCAACTGTGGCCAATAATAATTCTCACTAACCAAACCAAAGGTTTTATCATGACCAAAATGTCCAGCCAATCCTCCGCTATGCTTCTCCTTGATGAGATTCTCCCTCATAGAACTTCGTGGAATGCACAACTGACTCCCTCTGAATAGCATATCATCCTGGATGATGAAATCCAACTATTTCATCCTGTCTAGAGTAACAGGTCCTGTACAAGCTTTCCAAGCTTCACCAAAATCAGGGTCCTCTGGATACAAATTCTTGAGTTCCTTGAACCCAACCACTTCAATCTGCATTTCTGTTAGCAATAGTTGCCTTCTGCTAAGAGCATCTGCAACCCTATTAGACTTTCCACTCCTGTGTTTCAAAACAAATGTATAACTCTGCAAAAACTCAACCCATTTCAAATGCCTCTGATTCAACTTTCCTTGACTATTCAAATATTGCAAAGCTTGATGATCAGTATACAAAACAAACTCCTTAGGAAGTAGATAATGTCTCCACTTCTTTACTACCTGAACTATAGCATAAAATTCCTGATCATAAACAAAATATTTCCTCTTGGCATCATTTAACTTCTCACTGAAATAAGCAACAGGTTTACCTTCTTGGCTCATAACAGCTCCTATTGTAGTACCACTAGCATCACAATCTACTTGAAACACCTTATTAAAATCTGGAAGTGCTAAAACAGGTTGTTCTGTAACTTTTTGTTTCAACAATTGAAAACTCTTTTCTGCCCCATTAGTCCACTTAAACTCTTTTCTATCCCCTCTCATTGTTTCAGTCAAGGGTCCACAAATACTGCTAAAATTTTTGATAAACTTTCTGTAAAAGCTAGCCAAACCATGAAAAGATCTTACCTCAGTAGCACTCCTTGGAGTAGGCCATTCAAGGATAGCCTGTACCTTCTCTGGGTCCATTTTTAGACCTTCTCCTGAAACTACAAACCCCAAATACACCAACTCTTTCTTCACAAAACTGCACTTCTTCAAATTAATCAGCAATTTCTCTTCTCTCAACTTCTCAAATACCATACGAATATGCATCATATGCTCATCCAATGTCTTACTAAAGATCAAAATATCATCTAGGTAAACAATGACAAACTTACCCAGAAATTCTTTCAGAACCTCGTTCATGAGACGCATGAAAGTGCTCAGTGCATTGGTTAGCCCAAAAGGCATGACTAACCACTCATATAGTCCTTCCTTTGTCTTGAAGGCGGTCTTCCATTCATCTCCTTCTTTGATCTGAATCTAATGATATCCACTCTTCAGATCTATCTTTGAGAAATACACAGCTCCACTCAAACAGTCCATAATATCATCCATTCGTGGCAATGGAAACCTGTACTTTATTGTGATCTTGTTTATTGCCCTAGAATCTGTACACATCCTCCACTCTCCATTCTTCTTTGGTGCTAATACCGCTGGTATAGCACAGGGACTCAGACTCTCACGGATCAATCCTTTCTGTAACAGTTCATGTACTTGTCTATTCAACTCCTCACTTTCTGCAGGTGTCATTCTGTGTGCTGCCTTATTCGGCAAACTCCCTCCTGGGATCAAGTCCATCTGATGAATGATCTTCCTGACTGGTGGTAATCCATCAGGCACGTTATCGAATACAATATCCTGAAACTCATTCAACAAATCTGCAACTTCTACAGGAACATCTTCTACTTTCTCTTTACCAGCTTTTGGAATTAAAGCAAAACATACATGCTCATGCCTCATACCATCTAGAAAATTTTTTCCATCAACAAAAGTTATCCTTGCATTACCACATACCTTTTCTTCAGTCTCCTTTAATGGTTTTAGCTTATGTCGCACTCCATCCTTTGTCAGGGAATAGGTATTCGCATGACCATCATGTACAGCACATCTGTCAAACTGCCATGGTCTACCCAACAACATATGACATGCATCCATAGATATGATATCACACAATACCTCATCTTGGTATCCGCCAACCTTGAACTTTACTAGGCATTGTTCATTGACCATGACCTTGTGGTCATCCTGTACCCAGGCAATCCGATATGGATGTGGGTGTTTCTGTCTCTTGAGCTTCAACTTTGTCACCATCTCTTCTGACACCAAATTGTCAGTACTTCCACTATCAATAATCACATCACAACATTTGCCTTCACACTTGCACCTGGTGTGAAACAGGCTCCTCCTTTGCTCAGGTTCATTCTCACCACTCAACAGGACTCTTTTGTTAATCAACGTTTCTCCTCTTTCAGCATCTTCAGAATTTGATGATCTGGCATCTTCATCTACATGTGCAACTCTGGCCTGGCCTTCATTTCTCCTGTCTGTTCTGCCTTGGCGCTGAGGACATTCAAATGCCCTATGACCTTCTTCTCCACAGTGAAAACATGTTCCACGGAAGCCACCTCTTCCAGATCCTTGTCCTCTTCCTCTTCCTCTCTGATCTCTATTATTCTGATCCTGGAAGTGATTGGAATTATTTCCTCGCTGATTTTGGCTGCTACTGGCCTCATCCTTCTTTTTCGGATCTTCATTTCGGCCACCATATGACCATCCACCAGATCGTCCACCGCAACCTCTTCCATTTTGTCTGCTCTCGAACTTCTTGTTCAGCTTTTCCTCTACTTTTAGGGCAAATTGGTATGCCTCCTCAATACTGTTCATTCGAACCAGATTCAACTCCTCCTGAATGCTTGGCCTTAACCCATTAAGGTATTGGGCAACTTTCTCCTTATCAACTTCGGCATGGCCTGTTCTAATGAGGAGTCGATAGAACTCCTCTGTATAATCCTGAACAGATTTTCCTTCTTGCTTCAAACTTTGCATTTTCTTCAGTAGGTCAAGCTCATAATCAACAGGAATAAACTGTCGCTTCAATTTTTCCACCATCCGATCCCATCTTGTGATTTTATCTTTCCCTCTTCTATTTCGCTCCAATTGAATTTCTTGCCACCAGATCTTCGCATGACCTTTCAGTCTGGCCTTCGCAAATTTGACCCTATCAGGATCCTCAACATCTTCATACTCAAAATACTCCTCACATTCATTGATCCAGTCGATCAATTCCTCTGGGTTAAGATTTCCAGAAAATGTAGGAACCTCAATCTTAGGTCTTTTCCCAATCTTGGAAATCGCCCGAAAAAGTCTTTCTTCCTCCTGGTTCACAATTTCAGCTTCTCCTTCTTGATATTCTTCTTCGGCTTCATCCTCACTTTCATCTCTGACATTAAGATTCATTCCTCTGCGAATCTCTTCTTGCAATGCTTGCACTTGTCTCTGCAGCTCTCTAACCTCAGGTGTTACAACACCAGCTCTTCCGCCACGTTCCCTTCGTGGAGGCATTTTCGCGATGCGTGCTGAAACCCTAGCCATGGTCCTGGTGCAAACTGTCTCACAGTCGGTGATCTGTTTACACACTCAAGAACTCCTGCTCTGATACCACTTGATGAAGGATGCTCCCCTTAATACCACAAACACATAACAGAAAAAGAGAAACAACAACAATAATATGCAAGAACAGAAAAATTGGCTTCTTATTATCTCCACAAATGTGGAATTACAAACTTTCAGAATTACAATATGCAAAGCCACATGGGCATTCCCTTACAATATTCTGTAGGACAAAGCCTCGAACTATTACCCAGAACTATTCTGAACTGCCTAAGACAATAATACAGTCTTCCTTATATAGGCAATTATCCACCGCCTGGGAAGGTTCCAAAATTTTAGCCAATAAGGCCGACCAAACTTAGAATTATTTTATTTTACATTTTATTACATCATAGTTGGCTCAAGATAACCTTTGAAACTCGAACAGAAATTTTGAAGAAAATTATTTTTTCGCCATTTCAGGTGGCCCAACTTTCGAAGACCATAAGTCATCACCAGTTGACCCGATCGGCTATTATAACCCCATTTCAGAAATGCCACGAAGCGCTCTACAGGCTAGACTTACGCAAGTGCCCGTCACCCAAATTTTTGACCTCATCCGGGGCCTCTAAAGCCTTCAAAACTGAGTTCAAAGTTTCCGTACCCTGCTGCCAATACCAAAAATCTTCAATATCTTCCAATATACACTTGATCTGGCAATGAAACTTTACTGGCAGGCTTACATGACCAAAATGAACCTCCAAGAAAGAAATCAGATCATTCTGAGCACATGCAAAAATTACCAAAAATAGTAACTTTCCATAAATAGCAGCTCTGCACTAAAATAGCCCTTATTGAATATAAAAATAAAAATATTTTTGGGTGATGCAAGATTGCTCTTACACCCAGGATGCTCCTGCATCAAATTCACCCTCCACCCCCCTCTCAGTTGATTGGGACATTGTTATTCTAACATATTACTAGGGTTGCAATGGATATGGACATAGAAAGGTTGAATATGTAGTATAAATATCCATGTCAAAACTTATGAAACTACTAAAATAAAAAGGGATGGTCTTCTTTTCTATAAATGTAACATGATAGGACATATTGCAAAGTTCTGCAAAAAAAATAGAAAAATAGGATGATTGTCTGATGATTGCAGAAGACTCAAAAGAAAGGAATAAGACTTATTAGATGTGGGATACAAAAGGGGCTTCTAATGGTGGTCTAACATCCATTCAAGATTTTGTTTGGACTCCTTTGTTAAATGGCTCATACTAGGGGAGTTTTCATGTATGAATCAATTTTCCCCCTCAAGGTTGGATGTCGGGTATCTTCTCAGCATGGTAATGAGGCATGAATACTTTTTTGAAGGTAAGAATTATGTCTTGTGGTCTTAAAAGGTGATTTTTTTCTTCTATAAATAGTATATTATTTTTTTGGTTGTATCCTAGATTGATCATACTAAGCTTTTCTCAAATTTAGAGTGGAGAAATTTTATGTACTTGGATAGTTTGAATAATAGCATTGTTGACTATAGAAGATTCATTGATGAGTTGAATTTATCCTGCAAGCCTATTGAGGAGGTATACATGGCCATTAAATTAAAACTTTAGAAGATAATAGTGTTGCATGGATTGAAGTTGTGGAATAAATGTTTGTTGATATTGGTAAAGGAAAAGATAAGGGAAAGAGTATGAAAAATAAAATTTATTATGTTAGAGGAAAATGGGCTTGTAAATTTGTAGACCTAAATGCTCAAGGATGTATCACCATTTAGACATGAAGTAGATCATATTGAAAAAGTTAAAGTTATCCTGGAACACTTTCTCAAGGGTGCTAGTGATTTGTGTAAGAGTGAATGATTGGCTTGAGGCATGGCCCATGGTCTACTTGCATACAAAGAAGTATGGCATTTTAACATAGTGGTGCGTGAAGAAACTTTTGTCATTTTGGTTACCATCTTGGAGGAGTCCTTGTGAATAGTGTCAATGATTTCTTATGATAAATCATTGTTTTGATTGTTTCCTTCCTATAGTAACTATTTTGAGGTGATAATAAGGGATTCAAATTTTTTGTGGTGCATTATGCTTTGCAAGGGAAATCAAACTCTTTCTTGGATGTAAGTGTACTTACCAAATAGAATTTAAGATTTGTGCAGGTTGTCTAAGAAGTTTAAGAGTGATCAAAGAAGAGAAGGTACTATTCAAAAAGTGGTTGTTTGTTTAGAATCTAGTATAATGAAATAAAAAAAATCTCATTGCAAAGTAATATAAAAGTCATTCTTAGTTCAAGAAAAGATGTGAGTTGAAATCATTCTACAGGAAATATATCTCCTTAGTATAGATGTGAATTTATGATATTTGAGTTAGATTTTCATTTACTATAGCTTATGTGGTTGGAGGTTTGGCTTCATTAATGCCTTGTGTTTTCAAATCTATAACAGAGAATGCACACTAATGGTAATATAAGGTGTAGAAACCACCAGGATCTAAGAGATTAAATTAATGAACAATAAAAAAATGATCTCAAAGGTGACCATTGAATAACATAGAAGAGGAGTACAAATAGGTGTGAGTGCTTCCCGAAATGAGGGACGGACTCCTCAAACAAGAGTGGTGGCGAAAAATAACCCACTAAACTAGGATGAGGTGTTGAAATAGAATCAATACCTCTCTAAATGACTCCTAAATGATGATGACTTGTGTGAACAAGTGTCAAATGATCGTGGATGACTAATTAGGCTTAATAGGCCTAAGTGTAAATAAATTAAATACATACACTAACACCTCCCCCCCCCTTAGCATAACTTAGGAGGACAAGATAAAAATAAGTCCCAACTACTAACCTAGTGAGGTAAGCATGTATAAAGAAATCTCTCATAAAAGGAGAAAGATAGAAAACCTAGTGCGAAAAAATTATCCTCCAAAAAAGAGCTAATAAGAGAAAAACTCTGAAGTATGTACGAGTTGTAATCTCTGCTAATGATGGACTCATATTTTTTGGAATTGTCGAATCTTCAAGATATGTGAGTCAATATTTACTACATGAGTGGAAAGATGACACTACTCAACTAGTGTACACAAAGTTGATCAAACTCTCTAAAGTTGATGATGCAGATAGTACTTTTGATGAGGAGTACTTGAACCTCAAACTAGTCCACTAAATCAATCCTCATATGAGAGACCAAAAAAAGAAAGTATATTTTATGTCTTTCAAAAGAAGATTCTACTTCATTGAACAAAAAATTACCATACTTACACACATTACAGTCCCCCCTTAATGCTTAAGAGAAATAAGTAGACAATTTCAAATAAAAAATGTGTAGAAATATACAAAGTGTGCTCTAAGACACGCTGACATGAGGTGAGTATCACAAGGATCCATGTTGTTATGATAAACCCCATTACACTGTATAATTAAGCGTATGCACAATAATTTTCCAATTTTCCTTTTTGTGGAACACACATAGGTTTTTCATAGCCTATTTTATTGAAAAAAACTTTTAAAAAGCTTTCAAATCAAACCCCGAACGTCGATTTTTCATGCCTGCAATGTGCTGGCTTTGAAAAAGCTTTCAAATAAAACCTTGAACATCAATTTTTCATGCCTTCGATGTTTTGGCTTTGGCCGAAAATGAGGCAAGATTTTACAACTTCAAAATCAAAAAATAGATGGGTTGACGCACCGATTTGAAACCCGCACCGTCAAGTGTGGCGATGACAGCGGCCTTGGGGCGCCATAGGTCAATGACCATATTCAATCACCACCAAAGACCTACAGAAGGGACTGAAGACCTGGGCAACGTCTAAATCATAAACTAAAACGTATATCTTACCTGTTGAATTTTTAGAATCAAATCTGATTATCTTTAGCCTCCATATTTGACTTTATTTTTTATAAAGTTATTTTCTGATATTTTTGTGTGGACTTTGAACTAGATAAATTCAAATCAAATCAGATTTGGAAGATAAGTTCAAATCAAATCAGATTTGGAAGATAAGCTCAAATCAAATCAGATTTGGAAGATAAGTTTAAATCAAATCAGATTTGGAAGTTAAAATCAAATCAGATTTAGAAGATAAGATCAAATCAAATCAGATTTGGAAGATAAGTTTAAATCAAATCAGATTTGGAAGATAAAATCAAATCAGATTTAGAAGATAAGATCAAATCAGATTTGGAAGATAAGTTCAAATCAAATCAGATTTGGGAGATAAGATCAAATCAGATTTGGGGAAATCTGATTTCATCTATGGACTTCTTCTCTCTTCTTCTTGGACAGAAAATTTCTTATATAAAGGGAAGAATGTCTTTATTCTTCCACAGTGAGAATGAATGTAAAAATTCTCTTTTATATGCAGCAGCAAGTAAAGTTTTTTTTTTGTAATACTCTATTTTTATCAGAGAAGTGAATGATTATTCTGTTAAACAGTGATTAGTTCAGATAATCTTGTAAGAGCATTGAGAAGCTTGTGGATGTTTGTATGCAGCCCAGGATAGTTGTAAGTTTATTTTTATTGTAGAAATGTTTTAGTTTGAATAGAAGAAAGTAGATTCTTGCATATTTCTCCAGCTATTGTGTCTGCCCTGTTTTGGGGATTTTAAATTCTTCCATTGCTGAAACAGAGCATTCATTTTGTGCATTTCCTAAATTTAGAGTTACTCTAAATTCTTTTACATGGTATCAGAGCTGATTGGCCTTCAATCCTTGTGAGTTTGGGCATTTGTTTTTTTTGGGTATTTGTTTATCTTGCACAGGAGACATGGCTGGAGATGTAGGAAAGAGTTGGCAGCAGCCACCGTCCTTCAATGGACAAAATTATGATGTTTGGGCAAAGAAGATGAGGACCATTTTTATAGCAAATGATTTGTGGGAGGTTGTGGTTAATGGATTTACGGATGTAACTAACCCAGCTCAATTTTCTGGCCTCACAAACAATCAAAAGACTCAGTTGAAGGAGTCAAGAAGGAAAGATGCAAAAGCTTTGAGCTTGATAAAAACTGCCTTGACAGAGGCAATCTTTCCCAGAATAGCAGCAGCTGATTATTCCAAAGAAGCTTGGGATATTCTTCACACAAGTTTTAAAGGGACTGAGAAAGTTCATTTGGTGAAGCTCCAAATGCTTCGAAGAGAGTTTGAGACTCTCCTCATGAAGGATAATGAGTCCATCTTAGATTTTAGTTCAAGACTCTTTGGTTTAATAAACCGGTTGAAAACCAATAGAGAAACCATGGAAGAGTAAAGAATAGTAGAGAAAGTTTTGAGAAGTCTACCCTCAAAATTTGATAATTTAGTAATTGCCATTGAAGAGGCAAAGGATCTTTCAGTAATGACTATTGATGAGTTGATGGGTTCTTTCCAAACCCATGAGCATCACATTAATAGGTCAGCAAATTATTCTCAAGAGAAAGCTTTTAGAGCTCAAGCCAATGCAAGAGGCAGGGGAAGAGGAAGAAACAATTCTGGAAGAGGTTCAAGAGGCAGAGGTCATGGTAACTCCAAACAACAAAATGGTGGAGGAGAAAGCTCAGAACGAGCAGCTACAAATGAGGGAGCCAGCAGCTCTCAGAATAATTTCAAAGGTAAGAAGAAATATACCTCTGACAAGAGTAATGTTGAATGTTATTATTGTCATAAATTTGGGTATTATGCTAGTGAATGCTGGAAAAAGAAAGGTAATTAGTCAAAGCAAAGTGCAAATGTTGCTGATATGAAAGTGGGTGATGGAAACAATCCCACAACCTTCATCATGTGCAACGTTGGTGAAGAAGGTAGCCCCGAAGTCTGGTATTTAGACAGTAGTTGTAGTAAGCACATGAGTGGTAATGAAAGTCTTTTTTCTTTCATTGATAAAAATGTGAAGTTTAAAATTAAAATGGGGAACAATGGAATTGTTCCAGTTGTGGGCAAAGGATCTATTATGATCCGCACCAAGCAAGGTGAGAAACAAGAAATTTAGAATGTTTATTTTGCCTCGGGTATAAAGCACAATTTGATGAGTGTAGGACAACTCACTCAAAATGGTTATAAAGTGTTGATGGAGAATGACCAATGTGTCATTTATGAGAAGGATGGGAGTAAGAAAATAGTTGTAGCAGTTCAAATGACAAAGAATCAAATGTTTCCTTTGAAGGTAGAGATATGTTTCTCTTCACAATTAGCAACTACACCTCCCAAGAAAGAATGTACAGCAGTACAACAATCAACCTTCAAGAGCATGATTGAAGACCCCTCCAAGCTATGGCATTTAAGGTATGGACATCTTGGTTATGCTAGTTTAAATTTATTGTCCAAGAAACGTATGGTAGATGATTTGCCATGTATTAAAAAGTTTAGTAGCAAGTGTGAAGCTTATATTTTGGGTAAGCAACATAGGCTGCCCTTTAATTCTAGAAACTCTAGAAGGGCAAGAGCGCCATTAGAATTGGTGCATACTGATTTAGTTGGCCCTATGAAAATCACTTCCATTGGGGGAGTACTTATTTTATGACATTCATAGATGATTTCAGTCGTAGAACATGGGTTTATTTTATGAAAAATAAATCTGAAGCTTTTGATAAATTTTTAGAATTTAAAGCCCAGGCTGAAAATGAATGTGGACAAAATCTTAAAGTCCTAAGATCAGATAGAGGGGGGGAATATACCTCTAATATTTTTGTAAATTTTTGCTAGAAAAATGGCATAAAGAAAGAGTTGGCAAGTAGTTATACTGCGCAGCAAAATGGAGTGGTTGAAAGAAAAAATAGAACCATCGTTGAGATGGCAAGAAGTATGATGAAAGAAAAAGGGCTCCAAATTGAATATTGGGGAGAGGTTGTAGCAATAGCAGTATACTTAATAAATAGAAGTCCTACAATAGCAGTCTGTGACAAGATTCCAATGGAAGCATGGACAAAGCATAGATGGGTGGTTGAACACTTAAGAGTGTTTGGGTGTGTAGCATATGCACACGTGCCGAAAGAGAAAAGGCAAAAGTTTGATGATAAAGGAGTGAAGTGTGTTTTTACTAGTTATATTCCAGAATCTAAGGCATATCAATTATATGATCCAATTGGTAAGAAGATGATCACTTCAAGAGACATGGAGTTCATTGAAAATAAGTCATGGGATGGCTCGGTGGACACATCTTCAAGAACGTCAAGCAAAGTGCATATTATTGATGAAGATGGTGACGTTAATGATCAACAAAATGATATAATAGCAGATATAGAAGGCTCCAGAAGGCTGCAAATTGGCCCCTCAGAGAGCAGCAGTAGCAATATTGAGAGCTATGATCCCACTCTCGCCTCCCTAGTGCCAAGAAAGACCAAGAGTATAAGGGAGATATACCAAGATGAAAGGTATTAAAATGAATATGATGAGAATATCAATTTTGCATTATTTTCTCATAGTGATCCAATTTATTTTGAGGATGCTGAAAAAGAATAAAAATGGTGTAAGGCCATGGATGAGGAAATGGATGCAATAAAAAGAAATGAAACTTGGGAGCTCACTAATTTACCTCCCAACAAGAAAATTATTGGAGTTAAATGGGTTTACAAGATCAAGAGCAATGCTGAAGGAAAAATAGATAGGCATAAGGCTCGATTGGTGGTCAAGGGGTACAAACAACAGTTTGGTACAGATTATGATGAGACTTATGCTCCAATTGCTAGAATGGAAACTGTGCATGTTGTCATAGCAATTGCGGCTCAGCACAAATGGAAGGTTTATCAAATGGATGTGAAGTCCGCCTTCTTGAATGGAGTATTGAAAGAAGAGGTTTATGTGGAGCAACCACCTGGTTATGAAGTTTCGGGTCATGAAAGTAAAGTGTATAGGTTGAAGAAGGCTCTTTATGGGCTTAAGCAAGCTCCACGGGAATAGTATAGCAAAATTGACTCATATTTGATGAGCAATGGCTTTTGCAAAAGCGATGGTGAGCCCACTCTTTACATCAAGGCAGCTAATGGTAATATTTTAATTGTTGTCTTGTATGTTGATGATTTAATCTTTATTGGGGATAATGATTTCCTCATTTTTTATTTTAAAGAGGCTATGAAAAGTGAGTTTGAAATGTCAGACTTAGGTCTCTTGAGATATTTTCTAGGCATAGAAGTAAAACAAATGCATGATGGTATTTTTATCTCTCAAGAAATATATGCAAATTAGATTTTGGAGAGATTTAAAATGCAAAATAGCAAGCCTACCCCAACACCAACTTCAGTAGGTTTGAAGTTAAGCAAGCAAGATTGCAGTAGTTATGTAGATCCAACTTTATATAAAAGTTTAGTTGGAAGTTTGATGTATTTAACAGCTACTAGGCCAGACACTATGCATGCAGTAAGTTTGATTTCCAGATTTATGGAAACTCCAAAGGACTCCCATTGGCAAGCGGGAAAGAGAATCCTAAGGTATGTGAAAGGAACCAAAGGATATGGTATTTTGTATACTGCAGCAAATATTTTTGATCTTATTGGTTACACAGATAGTGATTGGGCAGGTAGTTTGGATGATAAGAAGAGCACTTCTAGATATGTCTTCCACATGGGTTTAGGTGTAATCTCATGGGCTTCTAAGAAGCAACCCATAGTTGCTCAATCTACAGCAGAGGCTGAATATATAGTAGCGAATGCAGCAGCATATCAAGCTATTTGGCTAAGAAGGATCTTGGCATATTTGAAGGAAGAACAAGAGGAAGGAACCACAATATTTCGTGACAATATTTCCTCAATAGCATTATCAAAGAATCCAGTGTTTCATGGAAGAAGCAAGCACATTGAAATTAGATATCATTTTATTAGAGAATTAGTTGAGAATGGTGAAATAAAAATGGAGTTTTGCAGGTCAAAGCAGCAGCTAGCAGACATTCTCACCAAGCCATTGGGCATTGCAAGTTTTGAGCGCCTAAGGAGAAATCTGGGCGTAGTCAGTTTGGATCAAGCATGATCTTGTTTGTCAGCTCAAGACAATGGGGGAGTGTTGGATTTTTAGAATCAAATCTGATTGTCTTTAGCCTCCATATTTCACTTTATTTTTGATAAATTTATTTTCTAATATTTTTGTGTGGACTTTGATCTAGATAAATTCAAATCAAATCAGATTTGGAAGATAAGTTCAAATCAAATCAGATTTGGAAGATAAGCTCAAATCAAATCAGATTTGGAAGATAAGCTCAAATCAAATCAGATTTGGAAGATAAGTTTAAATCAAATCAGATTTGGAAGATAAAATCAAATCAGATTTAGAAGATAAGATCAAATCAAATTAGATTTAGAAGATAAGATCAAATCAGATTTGGAAGATAAGTTAAAATCAAATCAAATTTGGGAGATAAGATCAAATCAGATTTGGGGAAATTTGATTTCATCTATGGACTTCTTCTCTCTTCTTCTTGGACAGAAAATTTCTCATATAAAGGGAAGAATGTTTTTATTCTTCCACAGTGAGAATGAATGTAAGAATTCTCTTTTATATGCAGTAGCAAGTAAATTTATTTTTTTGTAATACTCTATTTTTATCAAAGAAGTGAATGATTATTCTGTTAAGCAGTGATTGCTTCAGATAATCTTGTAAGAGCATTGAGAAGCTCGTGGATGTTTGTATGCAGCCCAGGATAGCTGTAAGTTTATTTTTATTGTATAAATGTTTTAGTTTGAATAGAAGCAAGTAGATTCTTGCATATTTCTTCAGCTATTGTGTCTGCCCTATTTTAGGGATTTCGAATTCTTCCATTGCTGAAACAGAGCATTCATTTTGTGCATTTTCTAAATTTAGAGTTACTCTAAATTCTTTTACATTACCAAGGGGAACACTTTGTTTTTTTTTCAAACTTTTTCTAACTTCCTTTATATGTTTTACATTTTAGTTTACAATTTAGCCAATATCAAAGACCTGCAAAAGGGAATGGGTTTGCAGCAGGTTAATGAGCCGTTGTCAGCCCAAGAAGCGTCACCTCTATTCTCTGTTAAAAACCCCAACACATAACTATAGTGGACTCCCTCGCCAGGACCGACATGTTGCGACATGTAGAAGAGGTGCATGCATAGGACAGGCATCGCAGCTTCCAACTTCCTGTGAAGGCCAAACACCAAGGCCGAATAGCAACTCACCAACTCGCAGAGGAATCGAGTCCATTGCACAAACATGCAGACTAGAAGAAGTTCGTGTAGGGTAGCATCGAAAAAAAAGGTCATTGAAAGCCTAGACTTTCTCAGAACAGAGCCTTGACATGCCCACAATAGAGGGTCTTCATACAATCAGTATCACAAGGATACACATAGAACATTTGTATGATATAGGCTTTAAAAAACTCTATCTGCTCTGATACCATGTAGAAACCACCAAGATTTAAGAGATTAAATTAAACCACAATAATAAAATAAGTTCAAAGTTGACCATTGAGTAATGCACAAAAGAGAAGTGCAAATAGTTGTGAGTGCTTCCACGAAATGAGTGATGGACTCCTCAAAAAAGAGTGGTGCCGAAAAAATAACCCACTAAACTAGGATGATGCATCAAAATGGAATCAACACCTCTCTAAATGACCCCTAAATGATGATGACTTGTGTGAACAAGTATCAAATGATCATGGATGACTAATTAGACTTAATAAGCTTATGTGTTAATAAATTAAATACATACACTAACATAAGGGATATATTGTTCATGAAAATTTAATTTAAATGTGTTATAGAGATACAATATTTGGAAATGATTGTACCTAAGATTGAAATTAGTATCATTTTCATGGAAGATTGATTTAACATCGTTGAGCTTGTTTATGATAATCTAAGAAAAGAACTTGTTCAAAAGTGTCTTATGAATGTTTTTTATTGGGGCCTTAGAGTTTGTATTGCTTGGACTCTATACTACTTTGAATCAAATTATGATGTAAATCTAATCTAGGTTGATTGGGTGGTGTAGGGTATTGACCTTTTTCATTGAAATCAATTCACCTTGCATTTCAATATTGAATCTATAATGATGAGTTATTAGAGTTAATAAACCACCTTAGATGATGGAGAACTTTTTATTCTCTCCCAATAGGTATCCAAACGCTCTTGAGGGGAGAGTACTCAACTTCTATTGAGGATGAAAATTGACAACCTACTTTGGTTTTGGTGCCTCCTACTATGTACTATGTGGGTTTTGGTCTTCATTTACCCTAACCAGGTCTGTACCGAGTGGGATTGATGGGTTGTTAAGGCTGGTCTAAATTTGAATTTGGACTAGATGAAGTGGCATGGCACTTTGGGTATGTGGAATTACCTTGGCCAAAGTGACATTAAAATCCCCCTAGAGAGTACTAGTTTCTCTAAGTGGCCTTTAGTGAATCATGATTTAGTTACACCAACTTGAAGGCAAGCCCTATAATGATGAGATGACATTTTAAAAGTGGATCACACATAGTCACTTAAGCATTTATTATTCCATCATGTGTAAAGGAGCATACCCCTTCTCCTTCGTGTTGAAAAGACCCTCGCTTGTGAGAAAATATAGCCCATAATATTTTTTACGGAGAGGGTGGCCTAAAGATAGCCAACCGAATAGATGGGTATTTATCCTTCTTTTAAATCAGTTTGTTATAATGATGAGTTTCCCTAATTATATTAATAGTTTTAATTTGTTTATGTGGAGTGTGTTATATTGGTCATTATGCAACAAATATATGTGGGGATTGTGTCTGCATTGAGCTTGGTAAGCTGTATGACTTTAAGAATGATCCCATGGTGTGGCATATATGCAAAGAGGGGGGGTTTTATTTTATTGAGTCCATTAATGGATCTAATGACAATTTGTCTATTCTATTTGCTAATTCTTGGGAGGACAAGAGACTTTTTCTTAGGGGCATCTCCTTCAAAATTAGTGAGGAGGAGATTGAAAAGGAAAATGGGTTACCATATGAAGGTAGAAAATAGAAGAAGACTAGTCAGGTGGTCAACAATGACAACTTGGATAAATTTTTCAATGGAAATGAGGCCTCATCCAAGATGTAGGGAGGTTATGAGAGGGCACAATTGCCACCGCCATGAGACCAAGTTTGTCTCATTCTTATGAAGTATTTCACTCTTGAAGGACACTTCAAAGTTTATTCTTACTACCACATGCTCCTTCTCAACCATTTCAAGAACCATGAAACTATCTCATTTCCTTTTTTCTTGTTCAATTCCCTTGAAAGTTTTGTGTTTGATGCAAACGAGATTGTGCATACTCAAATTAAGAAACCTATCCCTCTACACTAGGGTCTCATTTTTAGCTTTTAACACTTTCATTTAGTACTTTGCCCCTCTAAACCTTTCATTATCTATGAAACCCCTATTTTGTACTCCCCCTCACCTACAAGTATTACTGAAATGCCAAGGCCTAGTAAAAAGAAAGGCATTCATCACTCAAGTGCCCTTAAAACTGTCTCCTATCCTGGCATCCCGGACATGATTAATTCTGAGATGGCCACCCCATATGCTAGTGGCTTGAAAGGTAAAGGACCTAAACTGGCCACCTCCAAAAGAAAGGGGGAAATCCCTCCTCCGGTTGAGAAAACCAAACTTTGTGTCAAGGAGTTGATAAGTGTGGAGGATGATGAGGTGGAAGAGGAACACAATACCTCATAAAGATCCAACAGGCTAGCCATGAGGTTTTTACAAAAGGGGAAAAAGTTACAAGCCAATTATGATTTGGAGGAGAACACAGAGTAGGGGAATGACAAAATTGAGAAGGTTAGGGGACAAACTTAGAAGACCATGGAAGGTGAGGTGAATGAAGCAGGTGCAATTGGAAACTCCAACAAATTAACTACCAATAGCTTTATCCATATCTCTAATAGCACGAAAGGGGAGATAATTGACCTCATAGGGGACATGTTGCTAGAGGAGGAAAATACTATCTTTGTCAATCTTAATACAGTTCTTTCTTTGGAATGGAATAATTTGAAGTGTGAGTTAGAGAACCTAAAAAATAAATTGACTAAAATAGAATGCAAGATGGGGAGCATCTCAAGGTTTAGTCTCCAGGTTATGCATAGATCTGCAACTTCTCTTTGCTTGTTGTAGCGTAAGGTTCTTGGTGAGGATGGTGACTTCCAGGGAAATTACAAAGATCTATGTGTGTTCCTCACAGACAATTGGATCCAAGTGATGTACTAGTCAGGCTACAACATCAAATGTTCTTGTAATGTTAAATAAGGGCAATTGTGACTATTACCCTCACCTCTATGGGAGAATAATAGGGCTCAATTCTATATGTAACATGCCAACAACACATCCACCCACCCTTGGGAGGATATTCTAAAGGGCGTCAGTCCCAAAGTTATTTTTATTTTTGTTTTGGTCTTTTTCTTGGACTCTAGTTCTACAAAGAACGTGTTACTTGGTTATAGGTGTTGTTGTGTTTTTTTATTTTAGGGAAAAGATCTTTTGGTTTTTGGCTATTATTGATACTTATCTATACAATGATATTACTATTAGGTCTTTAGTTTGTCCAACCACCGCTTGTGGTTACTTTTTAAGTAGTGTTTCTACTCATTTCTTTTGATGTTCATTTGTTGTTAGTGTACTAGTAGTTTTACACCTTTGGATTGTGGTTTTGTAAGGGCTAACACCCTTGTTTTGTTGCTGATTAGTATAAAAAGCAAGGGTTGTGTTCTCAACCAAATCCCTAAGAAGGCTAATTTAGTGGCATGTAATCAAAGTTCAAAGACAAAGAACTTCCATAAAATATGCCTATCTATTATTAAGTATGTATCCTTTGATCTTCTTACGATATTAGACTATTTATTACTCTTTTTATATTATATTTTATTCAATAAACAAATTTACATCTAAATAGGAATGCAAGTATTTCCAAGAGCTAGATGAATCTTTTCTTGTCTTGATAATTATAGATGTCTATCCTTTTAAATTCAACGTGCCAAAACACAATTAAAAATATTTTTCACTTTAAGTTAGGGCACAATTAGTTAGAGTGGGTTGACAATAGCCTTATTTGAATGTTCATTATTAAAAAAGTTTAGGTTTATTTTACTTTAGTTTACTTTCTTATCGCAAAATACATCTAGATAGATGAACTAAAAAATATAAAATCTTATTTCAAATATAAAATCAAACGAAGCTCAAGAAAAATAATTAAAAAATAAACTTTTAGATTTATTGTGTATGTATTTTTATTGACATCCCAAATCACATTCAATGATCCAACATAAAAAATAGGATAATGATGGCAACTCATTGAATATGATCTAAAACATAAATAATGAATCTAAAAGCATATTTATTATACTTCATAAACTATACCATTTAAAAAGCATACCTCCAAATGTAGAAATATAATAGTATATATTAATTTTCATAAAAACTAATCAAACATTTACCATTACAAATATCTTTTATAGATCAAGGACGACTTTCTTAAAAACGAAATTGCTTATTTCTTTAAACGCCTTCATCAAAAAGAAAAAAGAAAAGTTTGTATTGGGTTTTTTATTCTTTTTCCCATTGTAAATGGCTCTGATTTAGACAAACCTTGTAAAAACAGATAGTTTAATTTGTAGGGTGTGAGGGATAAAACAGGCTGCAGGAAAAACAAACAGCAGGCTGCCAGTTTACAAGAATCAAAAGAGGACACAGTTGTGACAAGGATCACACGAAACAAACAAAATGAGGTTAAGTAGCGTTTGCAGTGATAACGTCTGCTGCAACTTCTGTTTTCATGTCAGTTTTCAATAGCACTTGCATAAACGAAGAATCTGCTCTCTTTGCCTACCCCAAAAACTATCTGTCTGTCGTATATTATTTATGAGTGCTATCACAAACACAAAGATGTGTGAAAGGAATGGCTTCTCAGACAACAGGACAGAAATCAGATGATGGATTGAAATGCCATGTCATAAGACTTAAGATCTCTTTTGAATAAGCTAGTGAGGCACACAAGTTTTGAAAAACTACTCTGATTGAACTTTTGGGCATCATGAATTCGTTTCACAATTTATCTATTATAGCAGTATCTTGTGTCTTTAAAGGATTTGAATTACTCTTTATGGAATTTTAAAATGTCGTCTACATTATAGACATTATTTCTTTGCTTTAAATATGCAATGAATTTTTATTTTTTTTTAGATTTAAGAGTAACTAATGTTGATATAATAAGAAATTCTATTAAACTTATATAGACAAATATTTCATGTAAAAAGAATGAAACTATCTAAATAGTCGATTGAAGAAGATTATATATTCTTATGATTCTTATATAATTCTGGATCTGATTAAGCCCTCTAATTGTCAAGTTGAAACTAATATCATAAACTCTCCAACAAATAATCAACTACATGCTTATGCATTCACTCATGAGTTTTAACACCCCACAATAAATGAACATATCTCTATGTAATAGTTATTTTAATTGTTTGTATTAGTGTATACTTTTGATGGCACCTACTTTAGTGTGTCTTCTCCTTGATCATTTAATCTTATTTATGCTGCATGTCACCCTCTAATTTTATTGTTAACCTACAATTGAATCATCATCTTGAATGCAAAATATGAGATTAGGTCCTCAGTTTTGAACCTAACACCATGTTTACTCCTTTGAATTGTCCAAGGTTCCTAGTGCCCCTCAAATTTTTGTAGGTGTCAACCTATGTCATTTGTGATCTAATTTCAATCGTTGCATTTAATCATTATTTCTCATCCTATGTTCAAAATAACCTCGTGATCACTATGTAAAGAAAACCTTATATGATTCATAAGGCTTAAGAAACATTCTAAGATGAGGGATTATTAAGAAATCATTCAAATTTAAGTTATCAATATATTGTTGCATTTAAGTGTGGATTCATGTTTGTCATTTATTATTATCATGTGGAATGTAGGAAAATGGGATCCAACCCTAGAATACAAACTACAGACTTGTTAATTAACTAGTTTCAACATTCATTGACGAATAATCAATTAGGCCCAATAATGCAAACTAGAAACCATTTTAAAACACCATTACATTAGGGGACGATCAATTAGAGCCAAATTTTGGCCCTAGGGAGAGTTGGGCACTATCAATTTGATGTCTCTCTTTTGATTGGATTGCTTGGATATTATTAGAAATTGAAAATGAAAAGTACTAGGTTAAAATGATACAATGCTAACAATAGTCAACATACATTAAAAAAAGTAGAACTAGAAACCAACAAAGATGTATAGAACTAGAAAGGAGATATAGAAATGAACTTTTGTATGAAATTAAGGGCCGGAATAGCTAGACACTAGAGCTAGGTTCCATAGTCCTAACACATGTTGTAGGTGCCACATAAGGGTCAAATATGTCTCTAAAGCCTCCAAACTACAACTTCGTCAAATGTTAGATCAATCTACGAGGACATTGGAGTTAAGCACCATAGTCTTGGAGGACACTAGCACTAGTTACCATAGTCCAAGAGGACATAGGGACTAGTTGACATAGACCACATGTTTTCTTGCATATATATTTTCTTGATGCATCTATTCTAGCATGTTTTATGCTCTTGTAACTTCAAATTGAGACTAGAACTTGTTTCTAATCTCACAAATACACAAATGAAGAGGAAAATGGTTTTGGGATTGATAGAGGCTTGCCTAAGTCAAAATCTAGGTTGGTGTTAACCTCCACTACAATAACGATGATTAAAAGGAGAATTTTGAAAGAAAATGCTAAAATAAAATGAGTACACCTTCAAGGTCATTGATGCAATACTTTTTAGATAGGTTCTCCAAGTGTTGATGCAATAACATGATACATCACCAAAAAATCCGCCATGAAAACATACTTGAAGATAGCTTGTTGTAGCTTGATCCTCCTTGCACTTTGATATGCTCTTAATAAAAGAATATTTTCTCTTGAAACACCACTTGCAAATATGAAATGATAAAATCAATTATAGATGATACCTTATATAGGGTTATCAAGATATTTTTGTATTTCAACCAACTTACAATGTTCATATCCCAATATCAAGACTATATCTAATAATATTAAGACCACCATGTTAGTCTCAAAAAGTTTTGGCTAAAAAGCAATAAACTGTGGCCAAGCCACATAGGCCCGATAAAATAGGCCACATTTATTAAGCAAACAAGATAGTATAAGTATAGTATTAAATCTAGAATTTATATTTGGATTGACAATAGTCATGTATGGGTAAAGTGCTTTGAAATTTAAAACAGGATACAACCCCAAATAAGCTTGAAATGATATAGGAAAAAAGGCACACTAAAGTAGAGGCCCAAAGAAGAGGGAAACTGTAATGGGTTACAATTTATGACACTACATCATGTTATCAAATTAACACTTGTAAGACTTCCAACATTGAACCACCATTATGTAGAACTCAATGAGAGAGATTCAAATATTGAGTAATATTGTCCTTCCAATATTTCATCATTGATTTTGTCTTTGTCTATGCAAGGGCATACACTTTGTATCACTCATAATAGCTATTGTGGATGTGGGTAACACCAATACATGGTTCTGACTAAGCAAGCCCCTATATAGTACAACCCTTTCTTCCCCATTTTTTTATGTGTGCAAGTTCAAATCTAAGAACAAATAGGCTACATGATGCAAAGCAAATAGTTAGAGGTTATGACAAATTTCAAATGGATAAAATATCATGGATTATTTTACCAAACACCCATGTCTTGTTGTTTTGAGTTGATTGTCTAGGAGACAATGTTTCAAAACCTCCTAATTGAACTTCATACCACCTTCAATTTTTGACATATTCAAACTAGGGTGCCTAACACCTCTATTCACCACAATCTACTCTAAATTTTAAATCCATTCATTTTTCTATATCAATCCCAAAGGTAGTTAAAAAGGAATTCACAAGGTGTATTTGTATTATTCTTTTTGTATTTTTTGTTTTCTACTAAATTAAATCATTTTTCCATCATTAACCTAGATCTCATAACAAACACTTCATAATCTCATTTCTTTTGTAATAAAAGAGCATAATAGAGTGACTAGCTTCAATACTATATCAAGATAATGAAACATTGCAACAAATACGATTTAAAGAAATATACAAATACTTAACACAAATAGATATTAAATTACTTAGATTATCAACTGAAAAAAATAAATATTTTATATATTATTTAAAAAAACCAACATACCTCTATTAATACAAATCTAATTAAACTACCTACCATACAAAAAAAAAAAAAAAAACTAATATTACTGAATTTCTACTATTAACACAACCAACTCTTTAACAAACTACTAATTACATACTTCTATTTATTTGATCTTAAAACTAATAATTAAAATAAATTAAACAATTTAATAAACAATACCAATTATGAATCCTCCAACTTAATATAACCTTTTAAATTAATCATAATAAAAACACATACCATCCTAAATTTCAAAGAAACTATAACTATAATGGAGCCTCAACTAAGTCCAAGAACACCCAATAAAATATATGATAAGATTTAGCTAACTCATAGTTGAAACGGAATTTGAAGAAAGAGGTCTGTTAGGTTCCTTGCTATTAAAGCGTCTCATCCAGCTCAAGAGAGGTTTTAGGTTTGCGTTGTAACGAGTCCTCACAATTTGACACAAAAAAAAATCAGAAATACATATGAAGCTAGTAAAAATGTCAAAATGACTTTTTTAATTTCTAAACAATGTTCTATACTTGGAGTTTTAACTTTCAGATATAATATGTCAGTTCATCCTGTTGGTGGTTATTGAGTAGGTCTGGAATTTAACTTTCAGATGCCTAATATGAATGTTGTCAATTCATCAAATAAATATCTTTAAAAGTGCTTACAGAGGGTTCATTCCGGACAGCTTGTAGTGCATACATAACTTTCCCTATAGCAGTTTTCTGAGATTCTTCAAGGGAATTTAAATGTTCTATAAATTATAGTAATTCCTTTTATATTTCAAATCTTTTGTTTCAGTTTCTCATTTGTGATGCACGCTGACATTCTTAATACTTGTCACAAGTATTTATCTCTTTACGAGAGTACTTGAAAACCTCCTATCTACCAATTTCTAGTACTGTTTAATATCTACTTGCTCTCAAAATAGTTCCACGTCGAATAGATTTTCTCTTCTTTTGTCTTAATTATAGTAGTTTGATCCAAATCGTTTACAGTCAACACCAGTATGCACAATAAGACTACAAATAGTCAAATTACAGGCCTGCATCAGTAATTGTCGATAGCCAATGATATAATGGTCACGATCTGCAATCAGTAACATTTTCTAACCTTTCATGGTCGAATTTCAACGGGTCCTACGTTGATCACTGATCTGCTTTTGTCTTCGCAATAATGAGGGTTCTCTGCAAATGCTGTCAGAACACATTTACAAACAGGATGAACCAAGTTTGAATTCGCAGTTAAGTGGGCTTTAAAGTACACAAATAATAGCGCCACCTTAAGCCCTATTCAAGACTTTGACCCATTCTGTTTTGTTCTTATATGGAAAATGGGCCCGGCTATAGATTCATAAGAAGCTTACCAATATCCTTTGGGGAATTCTGATGCAAACGTTTACTCTTACCAAGACTAATCATCAAATCTGAAAGCGTATGTAACTGGACAAATATTTGAAAAAGACGTGAGTGAATGACAAGAGATGGGAGATTGTTGAGCAGAGATGGTAAGGATCTAGGTATACAGGCAGCAATATATTTATTTATGCTGTGATTATGCAGAAAACAAAATTAACAAGTCAAGGAGTCATTGCACAACAATTTATAAGACTGCTTGCGTGACAGAATCATTTTACACGTAACTACCTATTTAACTGTAGGGAAATGATAAATAGTTTAAAGTTTGCCCATGTTGCTGGATTTGATCATGTACTGTAGGGAAATTATATGCCTTTTTAGCTGATAATTAATTTACTGTTTCGATTATGTCTTAATTCTCCTCTTACTAACTGTGACTAGCTGCTTAAGCCTTTCCCTATTTGGGTCCAATGCACTTATAATCTATTGAGAGAATTATTGAAAACCATGTTATTTAGTTTAGGTTTTTGTGCATTATAAGAGGACTATTTCTTTCTGTGTGGATTATATAAGGATTATATTGTTCTCTTGGTATCTTTAAAAATAAAGAAGTCCTGTGATCATAGCATGTCAATGGGCCTGTAAAAGTAGAGCCACCCACAGTTAAATACTGGAAAATAAGTAGTGGGCATGCCATTTGTTTTGGAGGAAATTATTTTTATCCGAATCAATTGTACATAAGATAGCGAGAAAAGAAATTCATTTCATATAGAGGACCAAAATAGATAGTTGAAAAATAACAGACCAGTACTACAGGTTAATGGTTTTTGAATGTACCAATCGAATAGGTCCAAAAAAAATCTATGCAACTGTCAGAGAAGATGAATCTTTATGCTTTGACAGAATTGTCATCTTGTGCACACTATATTCTCTCGACCATTTAGTTATATGTCTTGTTATTTCACAAACAAGCTTATGAAAAGCTGATTTCAAATAAATTTAATGAGATTTTATATAATTTATGTATATTTCTGAATTAGATTCAGTCTATTTTCTTTATCAATATTTAGAACTCAAAAGATATCTTCTTGCACTTTGTAATATCCTGACAACAGATAACAAAATGCAATCTGTTGATGCAGAAAAATATTAAAAAAACATAAATCAAAAACAAGCAAATGATACACAAATTCAATTCAATTTAATTTACTCTATGTTTATAGTCTTATATTGTGTGAATGCGAAACTTATTGATGAATACTTTAACTATAGTTTGACTGTGTTTTAAACTGACAATATTTTCCAGCATCCATCTGAGCACTGTGTCAGATGATAAAGAAAGAAATATGGAAGATCACATTCAGTTCTGAACAGATTATTATCAGTTTGTTTTATAAAATTCCAACTACATAATGGTACCGTATGTCATATAGGGATGAACAAGATGTACAAAATATCTTACGGCACTGAAACGAAAATCTTTGTGCTCATACGAACCCTAAACTTTTTCCTAGATGTGAAAAGACAAAGTGTTTTTAAGACAATAATACGAAGTACTACCAAAACATATGTACAGCTTCTTTATTTAATTATTTTATCCAGAGCTACTAAAGGACACGAGGTTGTAATCATTGATGTCTATTTCTCTACCCATTTTCAGCCATTTCTAGAAAACCAAAAAGTTTCATACGCAAATCAAAAAAAAAATTGATAGGCCTAACACCAACACAGAGACATGATTTCCAATAAATTTGAAGATTATATTGCTCTTAGAGAAAGGGTTTTATATTTAATTATGAATTTTGTTTGTTATTTGAAATAGGAACACCAGTAAATGTTGATATAGCTTTAGTTGAGTCAAGAACTGATGGGTACAATTTTATTAGAGTCATTTAAGACATAATTTCGTAAGTATCATTTATTTCAATGATATTAGATTTCTACAATCCATAAGAATGCTGTACTGTTTGCTGGGTTAGATTGTGTGAATTCTTTTAACATCAACATATCAGACCACACTTCTTGATCCATCATCAAAATGAAAGAAAACATAAAGATCGTATCATCACAAAGCAAAGATAGGATTTCGCCATTGCCTAATCTCTCCTTGAGTAAAATCAGGAAATCCAAACTGAATTTTTGATATGAAGCCAAAGCTTAAGATTAAAAATTTACAGTCTAGATTCGACTGTATTATGTAACTGAATGAGAAGTTTTGATTATGTAAATACTATTTAATGATCTTGAATGCTTAAATGAAATGTTTCTTGCAGTGAAAGAAGTTCTTGGCTGTTTTCATCACAGCAGCCGAAAATAAAGAAGTCAAAGACAGTTCACCCTTGATAGGAACAAGATCATCCTTGATTGCTGGTGATCTTTGAGTTTTCATCAGTATAAGATAGCTCAAAAAAGCAAAGATGGGAATTCTTAATTGCATAAAATTCTCGTTGAGCAAAACCAAGAAATCCTTGTTGGGTTTTTATATAGCAGTCAAACTGTATGAGCTTTGAGAACTTTGTTTTCCATGAACTAAGGAAATCTTATGCTATTAAATAAAACGTTTTCTGCCATGTAGATACTTGAATCAAAGACTTATTGCAGTAAAAGGAAGTTCTAGATCGTTTTCATCTCACCATCAGAGAATAAAGGAAGAAATAAGTAACCTGAACAATAAATGTAAGCCATGCATTCCTCACACTATAAGTGATTACAATAACTTGAACAGATGCCAAAGAGGCAAACGAGATGATAACGAACTACCTTGTTACAAGCCGATGCGAGTTCCACAACACTGATCTACTCTGATGTGTTTGGCCAGGCAAATCTTGAGCTCTGTGTAACCTTGAATGCATCTCTTACATTTATCATCACCTGTACAACAATAATCTCCTAACCCAAAACTACTTTATTCCTAATCTAAAGTCGGACCATCGATACTTGATTCCCCGCAGTGCCATCTCAATCTCTCGACTCTATGCAAGTCAACAGAACGAAATTGCAAAGCCAATTTCAAAGTATTGAAAGGGTTTGAACAAACAACCCAAGAAAAGAACTCCACAAATAGATCTGAGCTGAAACAACAAACTTGCTAAAATGTAGAAAAGAAAAGGGCCCGATCCATACAAATACAATAACAACTAATTAGACATTACCCATGACAGGGCTTCGAATCAGATCTGAGAAGGCTTGTGTTTGATGCACCTTAAAATGCACAAAGAGTTTGAGTTCTCTCTTGTTTTGTTTCTCCTGACCCAATGTGCCATAATGCTTGAATGTTGGAAGGAATGCTTTCATATACAGTGCCGCCATGATTGTGGCGAGCACGCTTGTAATAAAAGTCGTCAAAAGAATTGAGAGAACACATGGAAACCCATGATGGCCACGCTGCAACACTATATTTCGATGCTCCATCTTCTTCGCTTTGTTTTCCTCCTTCGAGAGGGCCGCCGCCATGAAATGAATGCTACTTTTTCCCTTTGGCCCTCTTCCGCACTATTAAGCTAAACTAGAGCTGTGATATAATATATTGCATAACCCGAGGAAGATTAAGATTATGCAGTGTGCAGGAAACGAAACAGACTAGGGGAGGTCTTTATTGGAGTTGTAGTGGTAGTGCGAAGTGCTGAGTGTGGCGCTCCGTACAAAGATATCCTAAACAAATATTATTGAAATGGATGTTTGACCATATGGAGTTAAAATATTCTCATTTTCCTTTCCTACCGCATGTATTTACGTTACAACTTTGATTTGGAGATCTCCAACGAGGATATCGCCTTACTTTTATTAAATCTGCCTCTGCGAGAAGCTAAGAGGAGCCCTTTTATTGCCCGTCCTCGGATAGGCTGTATTTTACGAGGCTATTGTTATATTTCAGGATTCCTCTGGTTCATACGGATTGGCATTTTCTTTTTAATGCTTTATGAGCTTTGTAAAGATCTGTTTGGTGATGGAATTAATTTGGAATAGGAATTATTTAATGCGAAAATAAAATAATTCGTTGTTTGTGGCAGTTTTTTGAATTATCGAATTAAAAAATTAATTCTTATTTTTGAGTCAATGCTTGCATTAATTAATTCTAAAAAAACTTGAAATTTGTTTCTTATTGCAGAATAAATTTTTCATGGATTCGAAATTACAACAAAATGTATAAGTTTTTTTTGGGTCTGTGCGTGAACAGTCAAGAGATTATAATCTTATTTTTTTATAGTTTTTTGTTTTATAATTTTTTTTTTTAATAATTTTTTATAATCTTATTTTTTAAATTAATAATACATATTTTAATTTAAAAATATATAAGTTAAAAATACATATATATTTTAATTAAAAAACCAGCAATAAAAATGATAAGTTCAAAAATTAAAATTTGTAAGAATATATTTTTTTTTATAATTATAATTTTTTAATAAGTTAAAAATACATATTGTTCAAATTAATTAAAAAAATGAAAAATAATCCTTATTCTAATTCCACATTATGAGATCCAAATGCATGATAGATTATTTCAGCTTTCGTTTTCAAGATTAATTAATTCGAGAATAGGTCCTTATTCTAGAATAGGCCTATTCTGGATAAATTAATTTCATGCACCAAATGGGCCTAAGAGAATAACTAGCACTTTGGGTTAGTAATTGATTTTTGTATTGTTGGTGAGTTAATTAGTCTTTATAAAAGTATAATAATCACTTTGTATATAGGTTAAAATAAAATTATATATATAGTAATTATAAAGGATTGTGATTAATTGAGATTATAAAGAAAATTCTTTAGTTATATAGCTAAGATGAGATGTAAGATAAGATTAGATAATGACATATGTTCTAATCTTGTGATTTGAGACATAAAGTGGTAATATAGGCTAAGTAAACTAGTGTAAATACGAACTAATAGATAAAATATTGAGACAATATATATCGTTCATTCCAACAACCCAACTCAAGTGAAACTTAAATAGTAAAAATAATAATAATAAAATGCAATGATAATTCTAGGCTACAAAGACATGTTATGTACTCACATGTATAAATGAATCTCTTACAACTTAAAAAAAGAAGAAATTTGTAGGAAAATTTTCCTCTAAAAAAGGAAACACAATATGCCTTGTAAAAGTATGTAAGGAGGAAACTCCATGTGAAGAAAAAGTATCCTATATAAGAGAGAAGCAGTGAAATCATGCAACCCATTCTCAAAGTAGAATCAATCCATAGTAATGGTGGATACTTGACAATGAATGTTGAAGATGATCCAAAATTGTCAAACATTATTCCTCCTCTCAAGAAGAGACAAAGGCAACTTGATGTTTGCACAACCTCCTCAATTCTTAAAAGGAATATGATGGAAGCAAAATCAAGATATACAATTTCTTTGCACTCTACTCAAGTGTCACCAAGTTGATGCCAATAAGTAGCACAATCAAGTCAAGTGTTGTAGGCCACATTAATGAAGGGGACAATCTAGAACCTTATGGAAATGGATGTAGAATATAATCCAAAAATGAAAATAACTCACCTAAATGTTTATCAAGGATCTCGAAGCTAATGTCAAACTATGATAAATAAATAGATGGAAGATTATTCAATGCAAATCTATAGGAGATAGCGTGAAAGAGGAGATGGATATCCTCGATAGTGTTCTTGAAGTTTGCAAGATATGAATCAAAAACTAAACTTGCAATGTATGTCAAATAGTCATTCCAAGTAGCTATATCTAAAAGATGATGAATATATTGATACACTAAATCATAGAAGCTATCATGGATGTGCTAATACTAATCATAGTAAAATTAACATGAAATGAAGATGATATCTCAATGCATATTAAATGACTTCACTCTTCATCCATTAATAATGTACTCACACAATATGCCTAAGTGTAAATGTCAAATGTATCTATCTATGGTGTATTACTAGAGTCCATAGCCTCAAGATGTTGGCTTGTATATATAAAAAAAATGAACCCTTTGAATTTAGGATATGATTCATAGAAGACAACTTATAATGGAAATATCTATAAGAGGAGAACGAGCATTTGTAGAATTATTTATGTCATCACCGAATTTGAGGTCTTCCTATTCAACAAGTACTTAATATGTCATTTTTACAATCAATATAAGTCTCTAAATGTTAGGTATATGCTTATGTTTTCCCTTTCTAACTATCTACTATGTGTTTCCACTTCCTAAGTATGCATTTGCTTCCAACTCTTCTCTTACCTTATTCTTGTCAAGTTTTTGATATTTTCTCTCATGTCACATGTCTTCCATCTATCCACTACCCTACCATTCTATTTGTCACAGTTTTAGAATTTCTATTATAAGTATGTGCATGTTGTTTGACCCTAGTGCCTTGACTTGCAATTTGATCATTGTAATATGGTTAATACTCAATCCCTAACATATTTACCTATGTTTCAATTCCCCTCCTAACTTCCTAGTAAGTGTCGTATTATTTTAATAGTTTTTTTTGGTGTCATAAATGTAGAAGTGGAGGGCTTGATGTTTTGAGAGTATTTATTATAACTTTGTAAGTGTTTTGTGTCGCTTTGCAGTTGAATAATTCAATGGAGTATGGATTATTTTGGAGTCTAGGTTGTTCCCTCAAGAGAGTTCTTCTAGGGTATATCTTGTGCCATCGTGTGGATTTTCTATTTGATCTTTGCATAATGATGATTATGTAAGCTTGTGCATATGCTTGACTCTCATGTGTTATGTAGGAAATGGATTGAATGTAATTATGTATATGCATCATTTCTTGACAAGTCTCTTAAACTAGTTGACTTGGAACCTTTTGTTTTAGTACTAATGTTGTTTGCTTTATGTACATTTGAAAATATTTTACATGGATTGATAGGACCCTATGCTTAGGGGCTTGATCATCCCTCAAACCTAGTGCTATCCTATTCCTAGATTACTTTTCTCTCAAAATCTTTGTCTCTTCATTTCTACTTTAACATGACTATGAGCCTAAGTTCGTACTCCCACTAAAGTGAAGGTTAAGTATGGCATTGTAAATTACACATCTTTAATTAATGAGTTCAATTTCACACTCCCTTAGCATCAATTTTAATTTTTCATCCCTCTAAGGACTTTTAGGACCAATTTTGTCTTTAAATAATATTTAAATCAATAATTTGAGTCCTACCTTACTTTAAATCTCAACGCACTCCTCTGTGTGCCCTTATTTTAATATTATTCCCTTTATTCTATATCATCTCAAGATTAGATTAGGTCCCATCCTATATTAAATTTCAATGCAATTAAATCCCAACTTCAATTTTGTGAATACCCATATCAATTATGGATCTAATATCATAGTCGTATTATGATTCTACCCTCAAAATTTGAGCCAATTTAGGTAAGTCTATTTCAGTAACCATGGACTAAGTTAATGATTAATAGTGTCGAGCCCCTTTTTTTATAGTCTAAAATTATGGTAGGACAACATGTACAAACCTTGGCATTTCTAGATCCAACCTCGATATTGGGATATGAATGTTGTAGGATGGCCTAAATGCAAATATACCTTGAGAACTCTATATAAGGCATTTCTCTTTGTCCATTTCATCATCTCTCGACCATATCTCGAGATCTCATCCACAAGTTCATTCCAAGAGAAAATATTCTTCTCAAAGAGAAAATCTAAGAGCAAAGAGCATCAAGCTACTGTTAACAATGGGAATACTAAGAGGGGGGGGTGAATCAGTGTTCACTGTAATTTAACTTTTCACTTAATCTTTATACTAAACTTAAATGCTTAAGTACTGAATTAAGCATTCACATAAACATGAAACATGAAATCAACACATGACACCAATATGGTTATGGGGAAACCCAAATAGGTAAAAACCCCAGTGGGAATTGACACCCACTAATATTTTGCACTAGCGTTTTGTGATCCTTGGTAGAAGATCCTTAACCATGTTAGGAGTTGCTTTACAATGCTTTAAGTACAGTAGACCTTGTCAAGGGTCAGACCCTGTTAGGAGTCTTTTACAATAGTCCTTGTTAGGGGAGTGGACGCACTATCCTAGAGCTCACTACTCAAGTGGTGAAGGCTACAACCTTATGATGTCAAATACACACTATATTTGCTAGATAAACTGTCACTGTGACACTGCTTGTCAGATCAGTTCCTTTGATGTGCTGATGCTTTGACCTCTTGCAAAGCTCTAATACATCTTATACTATCTTCACACACTTCTGCTCTGCTAGTCACAACTCTCTATCAACTTCCATACCAAATACAATGGGTGCATCTTATATTTATACGTGCATACAAAATAAACAACTAGGTCGGCCCTTAAACCTATTACATATAATACTTTCAAGTGAATTGGCTTAAGCGTGTTTACAATCAAACATATATACATGTCGATAACCTAATTACAATAGGCGCATAGCCTTTACAACATTACAATATAGTCATAACTCAAAATGATGACTGTCGGTTGCTTGCTATGTTCTTCACTGGCACACACTGGCTATGCAACTTCAACTAATTGTATCTTTCTCATCCTTGCACATATGATCATGCGCTCATATACTAAGCATGAATATAGTCTAACCAACTTAACTTCCAAGGCACATACCATAATTCTTTCGTACGCATGTTCGCTGATGCTCTGAGCTGCAAGAACTCTATACACTATCTAGTCTTCAATACTTAACTGATTTCTAATCTTCTCATCAAGTGTGCTAACTCCAAACTTCTATATGACTTTTTTTCCATAATGACAACACTATATCAAGTCATATACATTAGTATAGCCAACTTTCCAACAATCTCCCCCTTTGTCATTGATGGAAACAAAGGAATATGGCCAAGTTGCTAACTGTCCTTAATACAAAAAACTTTTTGTCATCTACACATATACTTATATCTCCCTATACATATTATGATCCATATTCTATACACAACTCCCCTTTTGACATTAATGACAAAGGTGTTCCAAAAATTATATCTATACATACTTACTGAGGGAAAACATCTGGATATCCAACCTTTAGGTTCTGGATCTCCTTCTTCCAAAAAGTGATCAAAGAGTTTACTGTTTGGAGATGGGCACATAATGCATACTGAAGCTTCTCCATCTTCTTCAAATCTATGGAAGGACTTGTTGGTGCTCAAAAATGTTGGACCATTTTGAGGCCAACTGACAAGCACAACACAAGTGCTTCTACAATTCTAGCTTAACCTAGCCAAGGCTGGTAGGCCTAATTTCAAACAAACAAAGTTCCTGAAAGGCGATGAATGATCCTTTGAGGAAAGAAACTAATCTCCTAAAAATCTCTATTCTATAATACTTGACTAAATGGATTATACTAAATAATTAGAAGTAATGCTTTTGAAATAATGATTTAATGATCTATAAACTACAAATGTATGAACCAAATGACAATTTCTAAATAATAGGTAGATCAGTGTCTTCTAAATACTTGGGCTATAGAGTCATAAAACTTTCAATCCTACGTACAATCAAAGATGATTTTAAGGTAACTCGCTCCTGTAAAGCAATACCATCACCCTACAAGCTTCTATTGAAATAAAATTTAAAACAACTTATATAATAGGTCCTATGATTTTTAACCCAACTTAAGAGCCCGAAAGGAAACAGTAACAGGTTCTCAGACCATGCTACCATTATTCAAATTGTACAAATTAGTCATAAATGAATGCAATCAAATAGAGAAACATAGTAGGGTACCCTGGTTCACAGAGTAATCTGAAAGACTAATTGAAAACATATAACTTATAACCACAAATAAAAAGAAGAGTACTTATCTTTATTAATGTTGAAAAAATAGTACATTAGAGTTCATATTGTAGTTGTGATCAAATTCTATTCTATGAAAATATTAATTATCTTCTATTGTATTTTTTGTCTTTACATTTTACATTATGTATATATACATGTTTGAGTGGCTTTCACACCTCTTTAGGGTGAAAAGACAACCCTTATTACAAATTGTTTTGAAAAAATGATAAACTAACTAAAAAATAACTACCTAACTTTTGGATTTGGGCTTGGTTGAAAAATCAAAACACCTTGTGGAAAGCTAAGATTTTAAAGGGAGATAGGAAATTTCATTTCCCGAACTGGGTCTTTTTTAGATTTTTAAAATTCAACCATCTTCTACCTCTATCGACATCATCTTTGTAGCAGGTCGAAATTCCAGCATTTTCTGAAGGCTTTGATCACAAAATTTTATTTTTTCTTGTCACAGAGCTTTCTTCCATAATCTCTCAACTTTTTAATTGAAAATTAATGTAATATTTTATTCCATTTCATGTATTCCATCATTAATTATTTGGCATGGAAATTAAGAGGCCATTTTTTAGGGTTTTATCACTATATAGGACTCCAAATTTTGCCCAAAATTTAGAGCTCCAATAGGCTCTTTCTGGGGACGTATGCTCCATGTGAGCATAGCAAGATTCTAGCTATCTCTGGAGAAGTAGACCAAGTATGCATACTAATCTAATGTGAAGTATAATTGGGTGGCCCCAGGCCCCCCAAAATTGAACATTGATCCTTTCCTCTATCAAACACTTGATTTTGATCACGTAACACTTTTAACCTTGTTGCATTACATATGTCATCCTTATAGACAATTCTCATCACTTCATCACTATGATCTTTGGCATCCAATCTATGTTTAGCCCTTGAGAAATCATCAAATCCGTTGTAATCCTTGCTGAATAGAAGATTTTGGTTAATCATACAAACCTTTAGGTTCATCTTCTTTTTTGGGATACCTTCTTGTTGACAATCTATCCCATCTCTATATTTTGGATATTTTTTCTCCTCACCAAAATGCTTTGAGAATATCTTATCTTCAAGTAGTACAAACTCTCTCCCACCAAAAGTTTGATCAGCTGGGACATTTCTAAAAGTTTCAAAACTATGCTTCAACACATTCTCTTCATCATGTCTAGCTGATTCCATCTCATCTTCATATGTTTGGTGTACCACTGGCTCAAAGGATGAACTCCAAGATATCTCACCTTCTAAATGCACTTCATGAGTTTCATCAACTTTAAAATTAGGATTGTTATCTTCATTATGATGTTGAAGGATTCCATTGCATAAAGGATCCTCTTCAAACAATGGATTCAATAACATAGAGAAATCAAACATATCTTCATCTACTTCCTCTTCAAACAATGGATTCAAGAACATAGATAATTCAGGCATACATTCATGATAATTTTCATTTGGATCATCAAGTTTTTCATTAACAAGGCTAACATCTTCATTGACGTTATCTCTTGAAACTTCCTCATGTTCACGTAGTTCTATTTCATCTCCGCAATTTGATTTCTCTTGAATATGGGCTGATCCGTCTACCTCCTTACCATGGTGGATTGAGAAAAAATTTGGACAATTTTCTTGAACATGTTTCTGATACTCGATATCTAACAAATCTAAAATTTCCTGTGAACTGAGAGTATGTTCCTCTTCATTATTGAACTCATTTGAATTCATTTTTATACAAGTCTTTTCTTGGATGGGACCTTCTTCCATTTGATCCAAACTTTCTTGTTCATCTGAATCTAGAATATCATTAGGTTCTTGTGGCCCTTTTGTAACTTTATCATTTTCTTCCATTACATCTTCCTATGCAATTTTAAGAATAAGCTCTAGTTGCTCACTAGTTACTCCTAAACTGTATATTTTATTTGAAAAACTTAGCTTGATATTAGAAGGTATTTTATGGAAAATATCCATCATCCTCATAAACAAACTCACCACATTTTCATTATCATACCGTTCTAAAGTAATAAATGCATCCAAGGGAGACATACATGATTCATCCCTATCATGGAATACATCAAGGAACCATTGTTCAAACTGCATCCATGATGAAATGCATTGTTCAAACTACATCCATATATATCACAACAAGGAAAAATATTTCTTCCTTTATACCACACTCAAGTAATTACAAATGAGTTAGCATCCAAATTACAAAATAAAAGTTTCCACACGTTACATCAAAATTACACAAAATTGTCAGCTTCCAATTAAAATAATTCTTCACTCATGCGACCTTGAAGTTTACGCTATCAACCACATCACTATTAACATGTCTTCAACTACTCTCTAACTGTACAAAACCAGATTCCATCCCGATTAGGAGATATCATCCGATTTCCACAAACCACTACTCAAGAACACTGCCTGAATACTGCTTCCACCAAAATGCTCATAACATCCATGAATAAAATAATTACTGTCTGCGCTCTTAACCATGAACATAAAACATATCACAAAGTAAATCCTCAACATCGTATAGCTTGATCTGCAATATCCCATGTGCACTAATCCAAACACTGTCCGCTCCTCTACTAGTCTTTAGTAGATCACTGTGTTGACATCAATGACAATCACAGTCATGAATGCAACAACAAATGCTACAGAATGGCTGCCAATACTCCCATAGGATATATTCAGCATTCATTCCTAATAGATTTTTCTAAGGTTTTCATTGGTGGAAAATAACATTTAGTATATAGATAAAGTAAGGAAAGACTTATCGACATAAGATACTATTGAAAAGTGTTATCGGCATAACGAAAGAGTTATTGAAAAGCGTTAGCGGTGGAAAAAAAAAGAAAAGGTTACAAACGAGGACAACATTAAATAAGAAAAATGGTTTATGGAAGATCGAGAAACTCTAATTAGGTCAAGCAATTATAAGAGGAGATTGAAAGATAAAGAGATAGATATGGTGATAGAGAGTGAAAAATCAGAGATATAGTTCAAATGATGTGAAAAGCATTGTAAGGATCAGAGATCAGAATAGAGGAAGAGAAAAATAGGATCTGACAAGCTTTTGAAGAAAGAATCTATAGGTCAAATTTCTTGTTGACTTATTCCTAATAGTTTAGTGACAAGATTGTGAAATCCTTTAACTGGGTAGTCTCTAACAAGACTTATAAGTTCTATTTTGGAACTTATTGTAAATCCTTTTTAACTAGGTGAACACTGTATAAGTGGGGTAAAATATCTTCATAGAGTATTCTTTAATTGGACTATCAATACTCCTAATAGGGTATTAATCACTCCTAACAAGGTGAAGTCATTCAGAAGATGACATTTATGTAAGCTCCTAACACTAGTACAAAAACAACAATATATGACCAAATAAACTACCAAAAATTGTAGATAAATGACCAAATTTGGTCACGTGACCAGTGGTAGTTTATTGCCGGTCATTTATCTCATGACCAAATTTATGACTAAACTATTTTAGTCATTTATTTGGTCATTGATTTGATCATATATTTAGTCATTTATTTGGTCATTTGGTAGTTTATTTGGTCATTTGGTCATTTATTTGATCATTTATTTGGTCATTTATTTGATCATTTATTTGGTCATTTATTTGGTTGTTTATTTTGTCATTTATTTAGTTGTTTATTTGGTCATTTATTTAGTCATTTATTTGGTCATTTATTTGGTCATTTATTTGATCGTTTATTTAGTCATTAATTTAGTGATATATTTAATCATTAATTTAGCCATATATTTAGTTATATTAGGGAACAATGGAATCGAACCATCATCCTCCTACTTGTAAAGTAGGTGCTCTTCCATTGAGCTAGTACCCTTTAAAGAATAATCATACCATGTATACTAGTACTTTCCACTAAACATGATTTCAAGTTTTTCTATCTATAGTTCAAGGGTAGCAAAGCTTAAGGGGAGGATGACTAGTGATACTTTAAACTCAATGGTGAAGTTATTCAATGTGCAATATAAGAATGAAGTGAATGATGCCATTGGAAAATACATTACATGTGGCTTGTTCCCCTTATTATAATGACAAGCATATATCTTTAGGGGAAACTAGCCACATTAAATAGAGATAAAGTATGTACCAATGATCATATCTTCTACATTTTAACTCCTAATTAACCCATCAAAAGATTTACTGCACTTCTAAATTCACTTCTATCCAATACATCAATCATAAAATTAGTATTATTAAGGAAATTTGATACACACTAAATTCAACTTATAAAAATTGATAGCCATTTTCCAAGATCTCCTATTTGTGGTATATACTAATCCTTAAAATACATTAATAACTAATAACATAGCATCTTTCTTATCATAGCTAGAAAACACAAAATATTAAACATTGACCTTAAAACTACTGAAGGATGCCACAAGTCAGTAATGCATTGAAATCACTAATCATTGTTTGAACACTTTAGTGATAAGCATATAGCATATGCAACTAATTCATCTAAAAAAGATGTATGATTTCGCCGCTTGTCTTTGGGTGTAGGTCCAACCTATAAAAGAGTGGATACTTGTGCAGCTACAGGTGCAGAATTAAATGTTTGGGGCCATCCTAAGTGCACTGTTAGGGAGGATCATTGGATCTAGGTATTCAGTCATCAACATTAGATCCTGTATAGGAATTTTGACAAATAATGGAATGTGGACAAGTTTTCCAAACCTATATAAGGGGAGACAAGTTCATTGTTACAAATCAGTGTCAGCTCAGAGAACATCAGTTGAAGGTGTACTATTGATCATTGTTGTGAGAGGTATTTGAAGGAGCTATGAGTAGCGCAGAGGCTTGTGACTAGGGAAAGCGTAAGAGACTATGGATGAGTCTTGCAAAGAAGGTGACTTCTCTCAAGGAGGGAAGATTCTAGGTTTGTTGCATTATGGATAGAGAAGCATCAATTACTTTGTAAATAGTATGCAAGATTAATAGAGCAGCACCTCATCCTTGACCATATTTTATGTTTTCCAAGGTAAATATAGATAAAAGTACATCATTATTTTGATAAAAAATTTTACAAGAATCAACCAATTGGGAAGAATCTCTGACTTACCAGGAAGCTAATGATCAAACACCTTACTCTTTCATGAAAAAAAAATCCAGTTAGTAGTCATGTGTTGACAACGCTAGAATCAATACATGTTTCCTAGGCTATAAATTTAATCAGGAACCAGATCACAGATGTATAATGATGCACATAAAGGTAGAGCATAAGTAATGCTAAGCGAGCATTACTCTCAGCTTGTAACCATAAAAAATACAATGTGATTCAACAATGCATAAATGAATAATAGTACATTCAACAAACCTATATAATTAAGACGCAAAACTATCACATATGTTACAATAGTACATTCAACAAACCTGTATAATTGCTAAAGCAAGACAATAAGTGCAATTTGATGGTTTAATACCATAGATGAAAGTTTAATAGTGACATCAGCACTCATCTTCAGTTGTTGACCATGACCATATGGGCCCCCTATGCAAAATACACCAGACGACAATCCCTGTAAACAAAGTTGCTAATCAACCTAAGAAAATAAAATTGAGGCAACAATTGATGACAGCTAATTTCAATTCCATAATGACATGAAGGTTTACATATTGATAGTGGCTATAGACAATAACATAAAGAAATTGTGGAAGTATATGTGAGAGACATACCATTGACCCTGAGTCTTCTATCAATTTAGCTAGTTGCTTTGATGTAATGTCTTTCCCATCCTCATCTAACAGCACAACCTAGGATAGCATAAACTTAGATTTCAGCAAATATTGCTTAACACTTAAATGCAGCTTCCTCAATCTCTAATTATATGAATGTAGATAAAAATGAAAAATACTTCCAAGCAATAAACATTTGAAGTAGTGAGGATTAAAATATAGCAGCTAAACCAATGACATTGCATAGAATTTCAAAAGAGTCAAGGAAAATAGAATTAACTTTTTTTCACCTCAATTACAGAGAACCTATACTACTGTACCCAATATTTTGGAGTGATGCACTACATAACTTTGGTATCTTCTCCTTTAATCTGTGCTTTCACATCACTATTCCAACTACAATGCTAGTTTTTATAATAAATGCATCTATATGTGGTTCACTAAAAATAAACACTACTTCAGATCCCAGTTCATAATAGTAAGATATTATTCCAGTAGTTTTTACATGTGAATTTAAGCATGCCTCATTTTCATTGGATTTGATATAATTTGAACATCCTCAACACTGCAGTATCATCTAAGTTTCTCCATATACTCATCAACCACCATTTGCACCCCACTAGATCTATTTTTCCCCACTGTGAACAATCTTATTGGAAGTGCCTTCTGCATCATTAATACCTTACAGTCAAACATTGTCATTTAACAGTGACCTTTAATGAATAGAAAAATGCATTATCCAAAACACAATAAATTACAAAAACAAGAATGCTAACAAAATGAACACCATATTAGTAAATTTGTGTTTGATATTAATAATGAGAACAAGAGCGACCAACAAAAGCAATGGGAAAGAAGGATTTGATGATGGACTATGCTTTCTCAAAAGCCACAAAAAGTATCTTAAAGGAAACTCTAGAGGGAAAAACTGCAAAAGAAGAAAAGATTAGGGAAGTACTAAGAAGACAACGATTATGATAGTTGAGAATGAAGAACTGCATAAAGGAATTGCTGGAAAGGATGGTGGGTATAAATGAAAACAAGGCCAGAAAGGTAAACACAATCATGCTATTCACTTATAAAAAGAGTTTATTGGACACCCTCAAATTGCTATTATTGTTATCAGATAGATTGAATGGTTTTCATTTGTTTTCAGGTCAGGTACCCACCTTTTTTCAAAAGAACATCTAAATTAGGGGACAAATGCAATTGCAATGACATAATAAAGGATCAAATTTGATGCACATTCTCTGCAATCCATAGCATGACTTCTAGGTATTGCATGCATGAATTTAAATAGTTTGCCAAAAGAAATTTTGAAGCAATTTGTAGTATTGACAAGGCCTAGTAGACACTAGAGAAGGTAAATATTACAGTCAAGAAATAGACTGGTGGTGTAGACAGTGACTAGCAATATTGTAAGCATAGTCAATAGTTAAAGGCTGACAATCCACTCCTCCCTGCAACACACAATCCCAATAAAGGTTCTAACACCTTTAAATACATCCCATTAGACCATTTCAATCATCATTTATCCTCTCCATTCACCCGATCACTCCCAGCCATGACTGGTTTGGGACTGGCACTCATTTAGACACCAAACTACACAGTCAATAAGATTTCATTGCCCCTACTCCATTTCCCTACACAAAAACATTTCATTACAAAGATATACTACATTATTATACTCCTCCCACCAAGCTACAGTCGCCACAAAGGTGGGAGGGTTATTACATGATGATGGCTTCAAACCCAGGCACGAACAGTGCCTATAATGCCAGTCACTATCCTCAAAGACATCTCATGTTCACCTTCTGTGCCCATCTTGTCCATCACTTTTTATATACATGTTGTCCTCCTTACCTTCGATGAACCATTTTTTTTCAAGTATACGAACAATTCCTTGAGCCTTTGATTGTAAGCTCTTAATTCTCATGTTTCCCTTATTGAGTGTTGTAGATTTTCATAGCAATTTCATTGACATCCTAGAGCAATTTGAATTCTTCTTCTAAGCCCCTTGCAAATTCCTCCTCATATATCAGCTCATTGGATCAATCTTGGTGTACCAATTGCTTATTCCAACTTTGAGGGTGGCTGGAAATGACTATCCTTTTACTGCACAAATGGTTGCACAGGGCTTGTAATGCCTAATTGGACACTTGGATTATTTGTTAACCTATGCAATTTCTACCTCTCTAGACTTGAACTTGGTGACTCCCACATATTTGAGCTAATTGGGTCAATCTAATTCTTACACCTTTGACGGTGACTGGAAATGACTGTAGCCAATATTTTTATTGTTTCATCCATTTGTTGTCCAAATTGTTTGGAAATCACGGGGCTTGTAATGCCTCACTAGACACTTGGATCACCTGTGAACTTAGGCAATTTTTGCCTCTGTACACTTGACCTTGATGTGAATTTAGTGTCTTGAATTTGCACCTTAGGATGTTCCAATTCAAATATTTTGGTTCTCTCATAACACTCTTTTAAGTGTGTGAGAATCCTAGACTCTTCTAGAGGCTTTAGTACTCCACACACTCATATGGCCCCATGTTCTCATTTCTCCACTTCAAGCCCTTGCCCTAGAGTTTCTGGCTTGGATTCCTTTTCTTCTATCAACAACTTTTTGATGTCTTTGGAGGTTTCTCTTACATTCTTCTCTTTCCATTATGTGAAGGATTCTTTGGGTTTTGTCATCCAACTAAGACTAACCTCATATAAAGGAGGTTTGTTAGTTCCTATTGAACTTGGTCTACGAGATCCACACATGCTTATATCAGAATGGTAAGTTGTTTGGCAATCTTGACTACAGCTCCAGTTTATACTTTGACTTTGATTTATGCTTTTGTTTTCACTTCAGACTAATGAACTTCTAGAGTTGGTTACCTCCTGTAGCCTTTGTCAGTCTTGGTCCACCAGTCGGAGGAATTATCTGAGTCTACAATGTGTTCCTTGATCATGCTTGATCTCTCCTACCTTTGTTTGGTGTTAAGGGAATAAATTTCATTGGCATTAGATGTAGTTGTCAATAGTTATTAACCAATGCTGATTTTGACCAATCTGACTTGACTTTGTTATAGAAAATGATGCCAAACATATACTGCCAAATGATAATACTGGCTGTTATAACTAAAATAGAATTCATTAGTATATATATTAGATAATTCTAGATGAAATCCAAAGGATATTTTATTTCAGTGTAGTGCTTGTACAATCCAAAGGTAGACTGGGGAGGATTGTGTAGCAAATTCAAAGTGCCTTTCTTGACTACAAGAAGCCTATTTAAGTACATGACGGTTGCAAAATAGAACACTAACTACAACTACTACTAACAATTGTCCACTAGTAGCTCCCACGACTTGACAAGTAAATAATAAATAGCTGGATAGTATCAGTTTAACAAAACATAACAATTTAATTGATATAATCTACACTTTATTTGGTCTTCTTTGCAAAGTTATGATATGTATGGTT
Organism: Chamaecyparis obtusa; assembly: GCA_027943335.1. Classification (NCBI taxonomy): domain Eukaryota; kingdom Viridiplantae; phylum Streptophyta; class Pinopsida; order Cupressales; family Cupressaceae; genus Chamaecyparis; species Chamaecyparis obtusa. The sequence continues at coordinate 354,100 of BSBK01006252.1, forward strand.
TTTGAAGTTCAATGAATCTTCTTTTATTTTGAATCTCTTGAAATTTCACAAAATGAGCATAAAGTAGTAACTTTTTTCATCAGTAAGAACATAAGCATACATGGTATCACAACTAACTTTTATTATTGTCATTTTAGATCTACAATAGGTGGATCAATTGCCTTGTTCAATAGTAGCTTACGGGTTGTTTACCAAAGCATGTTTAATTATTTTATGGTATATCTTATAGGTATCTACTAGTTGATGAGCCAAAGAGGATCCTCTCTTTGGTGTTCTTGCAAAACTATGTTATATAATGATTTTTGAAGTTTTAAGATAGCAACCCTTATGCGCAATGCAGAGGTATTCCATTCTACATAATGTTTAGTTGAGCTATTTAAGGCCCTTTTTCCATAGGAGATGATCAGAGAACAAGCTACGCCAGATTTGGTAGAAGGAAAGATTTGTATCATTAGCCAATCTGAAGATGATCAGATTAGCAATATATCTATCCATGGGCTCAATCAAAATGAAGATATCAAGAGTGGGGATTGCAGGAATTCACTCAAAGTTTGTGAAATCTATACAAACAATGTGCCTAAAACTATATTATCACTGGAATCTTCATCTAATGTGACTATGGTTGTGAGAAAACAAAGCATATGTACTGCTTCTGTTAATTCCAAGCTAAATTAGACAGGGAAGATGAAAAAAAGGCATTTACCTATGAAGATTTAGATTCTTTGGAAAATAAAGATAGTGCAGAGAGCCTACAGAAAATGACAAGGACTGAGAAACATGACAGATGCACACCATCTATGATTTCACGTAGCATTGGAACTTCTTACAGCAGGGGGTCTACAATGGACTGGTTCCCATGCTGGAGGACAGAATCATATCTAGAATGAAAGATTAGGATGTTGTAGGAAGTGGAAGGCATGAATGGCACACTTGATGAAACATTGGGATGATCAAGTCCACACTTATGTCGGATAGAAAGGGAAAAGCTTGGAGCTCAAGCTACAGCAGTAGTAGCAATGGAGGCTCATAAAGTAGCATTAGTGGAAGCTGCCTAGTGCCGCATCCTTAAAGCTACTAGAATTCCATGTGAATTAACTGAAGTACAACTATAGAATGCTGAGAAGAAGGCTGCAGAAGCTTTTGATGCAACAGCAACACTTGGGGTAGTTATGCATAACAAACTTGGAGGTTCCAAACAATCGTTAGAAGTTAAGACTTCAATAGCTAATGGAAGCCAAACACATTATTTCTACCTCATTTGAAACAACCTTTGAAGTTCACAAGGAAGTTGTTGGAGTAGTAAAAGTAGCATTTTCCCATCTAACTCATCTTCCATCTTCTTCTATTTCAAATATTTTCAATATTAATGACAATGCATGCATAAGTGGTGATGCCTTAGATAACGATTCAGTTGATTTTGATGTCATATCTTCTAAAAATGATGATCAAAGTGAAGGTGAACACCAGACTGATCCTGATTTTGAAAACAACATAGACATTATTGATCCTCACACAAATTGTGCTCAAATAGGGAAGCATTTTACTAAAGAATCTTTTTGCAAACCCAAAAACTATCCAAAATCTCAATACTCCAAGAAAGAACCTACTAATGAAGCTGGAATTTGAGATGAACTTATTAACCTAATGCTTGAGAGAATGGAACTCCTTAAAGAAGAAGAGCTTGTTTCTCTTGCTATGATAATTTGAAATGATTTGGTAGACATGTATGCAAAATATGGAAGCATGGACAAGGCATGTCATCTATTTGACAAAATTTCTCAAAGAGATGTTATCTCGAGGATACACACAAACTAGATTTGTTGAAACATCTTTAAAAATTTAAGCAAATGAAATTGGCAGTTGTGAAGCCAAATTCAACAACCTTTACCAACATCTTGCTTGCTTAGCTGCCAAAATGGGGGCTTTGGAACAGAGTATAAACATCAAACAAACCATATTGGAAGGGGGACTTTTGTTATATGGATATGGAAAATGTGGATGCATATACAAGGTGCAAGAACTATTTGGCATAATACCTTAAAGAGATGTCTCATAGTTGACCTTCGTGGCCATGCTAGCTATCTCTTACAAAAAATTCAAAAAATCCTCAAGGAACATTGATGAAATCTTCAAAAGAAGTTAATACTTTTTCAAGAACATAACCACTACACTGTTCAAATAACCACTAGTAAGGAAGTGCTTAAAGATACCGTGAAAGACAAAGGATAGACAACTTAAACATTATACTTGAAACTAGCTCCCAAAGGGTAAATCTAAATATTCTAATAACTAAGAATGTAACAAATTATGTGTATAGCACAATCTAGGTTACAAAAGCGAAACACAAAGTACAAAATAAATACTAGTCAAGAAAATATTTCAACAGAGTTCAGAGGATTTTTAACTTAGAAAAAGGCATGAAATAGAATGATAAAGCATTTGGAACAAAAAAAAATTGACACACTAAATCTGTTTGGAGATAACATAAGGATCACCTTTTGATGAATCTGAAAGCTCAGATGGATCAATCCAATCATAAGCCTTGGCATGCAACGAGCCATAAAGAAGTTTGCTCAGCACAATCATGCTAGGGTGATTATGGAGGGGTATGATAGATGAAACAGGCATACAAAAAATCCCAATCAACACATTATACAATCAAATTTGTAAGTGCGCCCACCAGACTAGCACCACGATAACAATTAGAAGATAATTAGCAAATTCATTAATATATTCTCATATATTAAAAACTGTAAAGGGAAAAATGTAAACTCTTATTTTTATAAAGAACAACTCTTATTTTTAAATAGGACAAGTCAAATATTATGTTTTCACAAACTAAAACAGCTGGAATAGGAAAGATTTGGCCACAAAATTTGAAAAAAATTACCTTATGTTTTACTTTCTTAGCGTTTAGGTTAGAAACTAGTGACAAGTCACAACAAACATTTTAATCTGCATCTATATTATGTTGTGTACAGACATTTGTTTCTTTATCATTTTTGTTTTATTCCCTTTGATAAAAATCACTCTATTGCTTAATTGTGGAGACACATAATGGGGCCCAGTTAAAAAAACAAAAACAAAAAATCATTCTACCAGGGCAAGGCCCTTTCGGTTTTAGATACATCTAGGAAACACTAAGTGAGTGCTCGTGAATATAAACATTTTTTAAAGATACACTTAAATGGAAAGAGAAGAGTGGACAGAGGGGTAGTGCCACTAGTTTAAGCCTTTTTAAATACTAATATCAACATTTAGAATGCAGTCACAGATTTCCAATTCATCATTTCACAATTAAAAAAGACATTCAAAGTTGTGAAAGTGATTTTAAGAGATAAAATTTACACTAAGGATAAACAACTTACTGAAAAATTTTCACACTCATGTATATGAAGGTAAGTTATTGGAGACAAGTATTTGAGGGCTCCATTGCGCCCCCTCCTTCCATTAAGTCCATTTGAAGAGCCACTCCATCGTTGTGCTACAAGGGCCCCCTTTTCTAATCCAACATCAGAAGGCTTGATAGTATCTGAGCTTTTAAAATATACAAAATTGCAAATCAATTACTTTCAATCAATAACACAAATGATTATAACATCAACAATTAAAGCACACAATATTACTTAGGTTTGGACCATTGTCAAATTATTTTAAATCATGTTAAGACCAAAATGAATTCACTGAAAACAATAGTCGCAGTTTGTCAATATATATCACAGCTTGAAGCATTGACGGAATAGTTCAATAACATCAAAAAAAAATTCATTTATGTTTGGGATAAGAGCTGGAAATTTGAGAATTTTTAACAATCCAACTTGGACTAGGATTCACAAGTCCTAGCTCTGTTTCAACACATTAATCCTATCCAATGATTCCGAGACATATTCATCTGTGTCACTGTTGTATATATATTTTAAATTTATAATGACTTATTTGGAGTAGTTCTTTGTTTCAGGACCTTAGCTGCATATACTATTGTCAGATTAGTTAGTTCTTCTGTATTTCAGCTTCCATTTCCAACTCCTCTTGCATACTTGCAAGCCTGACAGTCAAGACTTCCCGAGTCTACAAGTATTGGCTGCTGACACACTGAGCCTGACTTGGACTAGAATTTGTAGAGTCCTAGCCAAGTCTCAACATGTTGCCCATAACCAATACTTTCCAGGACATCTTCACCAGTTCCAGTGTTGTATTTTTATTTCAAATGAGACACTTGGAGCAATGCTTTTTTTGAGGATCCCAGCTCCATAGACTACAATGAGGTTGGTTAGTTTTCCTGAATTTCAGTTTTTCATTTTCAACTCAACTCACATGATGGTACTATGGACAGTCAATTGTTGGTTTAATGTCAAAATATTCAATTTTTGTCTTATAATTCAAGAATTTCAAGATATGGTAATAGGCATTTCTAATAATATGTTATTTTGTGTTTGTAGTATCAACATTGTGTATTATATGGCACCTTTTACAACTATGATCTTGGCTACTCTGGCTTTGCTTCTTGAAGGGCCTGGTGTATTGAATTGGGTGCAAACTCATGATGCTATTTATAGCTCATTATTTATAATATTTTACTTTGGCATTTTTACCTTCTGTCTGAACTTTTCCATCTTTTATGTTATTCAATCTACAACAACAGTCACTTTCAATGTTGTAGGGAATATGAAAGTGAGTGATATTATTGTTTTTTTTGGCAATTGCTTTCCTTTCCAATCTGCTGGTGATTTAATTTTTCACGAAGAACGAAGGATGATTTTGTGTTTTTCATGTTGCAGGTGGCAGTAGCAATAATGGTATCATGGCTTCTATTTCACAGTCCTATATCATTACAATACATATGAGTATCCTATAATGGTATCATGGCTTATATTTCGCAATCCTATATCATTATAATTCATAGTTATCACTAATAGAAATGACCCCATCCAAAACTGTCAGACAAACACTGACCACTATCAAATTTGGCAGGATTAACAAACATAGTTTTAGTGATTGTTCAAATTGACAAAGATAGTAGGAAAAGACAAAGTCTGCAGTGATTGAAAATGCCAGTTGCTTAAAGTGAAGCACTGATATGAACACTGACCATAACACTAATTCAGTTTGTGAATCTGCAATGTTTACCCCTATCTTAAACCTAAGCACCATTTTTCAATAAACCTTTGAGACCACATAAATTTTCACGGATAGGCCATTTTTCATAATTTTATTGCTTTTGTCTGCTCTCTGAACCTGAAATTATATTTTGGACTTTCATGGTTTTACACTAAAGCATTTTTAATATTTCATGTTATTTTAGGTTTGTATAAACCTAGCCAAGTTTACCATTTAAAAATTGATGAGTCTAGAAGATTTGGCAAGTTTGCAAGACTCATTGAGTACTTGGTCACAAGTTCCCAAGTCTCATTTGGACCTGCTCGCCTGTTGCCAACTGTGGGCAATTATTGTCACATGAGTTTTTTAGGTGAGGGACAAAGGTGTCTTCTTTTTATTTTATTTAAATGATGAGGACTAGCCTGTTTGTATGGCCAAAACTGGAAATATCACCACCAAATTTTGATCTTATTGTGAAATATTGTGTATATGAGCTAGTAGTTTTTGTAATACCCCAAAAATGGGCTATAAGTTCATTAACCTCCTATATCATCAAATCATATGAAATCGACATCAAAGTCCTAAACTAAGGCACATCTAAACATCATCAAATCTAATTGATTATCTTAAATTTTGCATCAGCGAATATTCCTAGTAATATTCCTAATTATCTTAATTATCTTTAATTTTATAATTATTTGGCAATAAATCACATTTATCCTAAAGTTTGATTAATTGAATATTTTCATATTTAATTAATTAGATTTAATATTTGCCACTTAATTGTGTAATTAAATTTAATTATATCTATTATTAATTGTATTATTTAATCTTGACAATAAATCTAATATCATATGAATAATTGATTAAATTCTTATTTAATTAATTAAAGCAAGTTGTCATTATTTAATAATATAGTTTTTAATAAAATTTTGATTAAATAATTGATTAACCCATAAATCAATTGTTTTATTTTTAAAAGCAGTTAAGTTGGAAATAAATCACTTTATTATTAAATTAATTCATAAATAAAACATGCACAATCATAAAAGCAAACAACTATCAATTATCAATTAAAGCTAAACTCTATTTTGAGTTAAAGCTTAGCTTTTGCATGTTTTTGTGACTTAATTATTCTTTATTTAAAAATAACTCAAAAATCAACTTGAGTTATTTGAGTGATTTATGGCTTTTTTTCCCATGCACCTCCAAAGCCCTGGATTTCTATAAATTAAGGCTTTAGCTCTTCACAAATCATCTCATATTTTGCACAATCACGCTGGAGAATTGGAATTGAAGAATCAAAGCTCTTGTGAATCGACATCTTTGTGAGATCAATCTTATTTTTGCATTCATAGTTTTCATATCATTGTTAGAATCTTCATTGTTAGATCATTTAGCATTCATTTCATATCAAGTTTTTCATATTAGCATAGATTCATATCAAGTTTTCATTCTTATTGCATAGAAAATATCAAAAATATAGATTAATTGCATTCAATTTCATATCCATCTTTTGCATTCAAATCCTTCATTTAGGTGTCGTCTAGGTCACTGATCTTGATTACAATCTGAGAACATTAATCTCGCACCTATTAGAAGGCAGTAAATCGCTTGGTTAGATAGCTTTCAATTTTGCACGATTTTGATTATCAATAACCTCTAATGTTTTACTGAGTGTTGTGTTTACAGATCAGGTACAATTTTCACGCACACATTTCTGGCGCCCACCGTGGGGCAACCCACCTTTGCATGCTGGTTTTGATTTTTTTGGGAGCTAAAACCCCAAAGTTTCAAAGATTTAATTTTATCTCCCAAACGGCTGGAAATTTTGGTCTGAAATTTTTTTTGTAGGTTGGTGACATGTCACGGAAGCTACAGTAAAAAATTTCGAATTTTTTGAGATGTTTTGAATTTTTAATAATTTTTTCTTGAAATTCCGGAAAAAATTAATATCTGACGCAAATCAGCATATTTTTCGAAAATTTTTATATTTTTGAAAATCTCTTTAAATTATACATGGGGTCCATTCTTTGTGTTTTAAATTTGGACATGATATCATAGCTCAAATAGTCAATTTACAAAAACTGGTCTGTTTTGATAAAATGGGTCTCTAGAGCACAAATGAAGAGGTTTTTCTAAAATTTTTGCATTTTTGAAAAGCTCTCTGTTTTTTAGTAGGGGTCTCTATCCTAAATTTCTATTTTTGTGGCCAAAATCATATCAAAAAAATTAGATCTTGTTGACTAGGTCAAATGCAAAAAAAAAAAATAAAGTTTTATGATGGGTATGCACTTTTTTTTTTTTACATGGTTCAATGAATGATATGAGTTGTCATTTGGGTTGATTGCTGGTTATTATTATTGATAATAATTGATTTTTAGAGCTAACCCTATGGTTTTCATAAGTTGAATATATTTTGCATATCTTGTTTGCTTGTTGGAGAGTTCGTCACTTGCTTGCATGGAAAAGCTCAACAAAAATTGCTAAAAATCAAGTAAAATCTACTAAGCGCGTTGCAAGGATCCCAGGTATTCTCCTTCATCTAATAATATTTTGATTTGGGACTTAAAATAAATCTCTTATGTGTCAAGCTTGTGTGCATCTTTTCATGCTTTTGATCTATTTCTACACACTTGCATAATTGATACTAGGTTGTGAACCCTTAAGGATTCATTAAGTAGTCTTAGAATACTTGTGATTGATCTTGATTGCTATCTTGGGTTATTGGACTCGCTAATCCGCCGGCCCCTCATTTCCGCCCCGTGGTTGCAATCTCAGCGCCATAAAGGGGAGGGGTCAACAGGACAGAAGCGTTAAATGTTCCACTTGGCAACCCTTTTGTGCTTTTAGGAACTCCCTTGTTTTCTAAGTTGTGGACTCATTTTTAGCTTGTGTGAGGTGTTAAGTGTTCCACCTTGTGGACTCATCTCATATTCGCTTTAAACGTTAAGTGTTCCTCTTTCTACTTTTTGGATGCTTTTGGTAGATTTGCTTTCGGAACATACATCTGTGCTCACATAGTAATTAGGCCCTATGAACACTATTTGTGATTCTTGAGAGATTGGATTCCTAGTGAAATCCTTCTTGACGATAGAATCCTTGTAGGTAGGGAGGATACTTAGTGCGTTTCACATTCAACTTAGTTAGTGAGTCTTCTCTTATTGATCGACACATTCTCTCTCCGGAGAGGTTGATAGATCACGTGGGGTTGATATCACGAGCTTTGGTGAATCAAAATTGGTTAGTGCGTCTTCTCTTATTGATTGATACATTCTCTCCCTAGAGAGGTTGATAGCTCACGTGGAGTTGATATCACAGACCTTGGTGGAACAAAACTTTGTCTTAGCATGTCGGATTAATCTGCTTGCTTTGTTTGGGTTAAAAGTGAAGAGGTGTCAAAACCTTGAATCTGGAGCCAAGTCCCCTTGTGGTATACTATTGTGAGTCATCTTTAGAGAGGGTTAACCGTAGCGGACAATCCCTTCACAGGGCAAACTGCATTGACGGAACCTCAAGCGGTAATAGCCATTTTCGCCATGGTAGTGACAACCGCTATATAAATGTCCTTGTGGAAGAAATCTCCATGGGTATGGTTCATTGTTGGGTTGTCAGATCTCCCTAGCAGCTCTTGAAGATTAAGTTCTCAGACTGTGTCAAAACCCTGGTGCGCCGGGATTGGAGTTCACCCCTTTGAATCATAAAAGTTGCAGAGTCAAACCATTACTAAAAACCCTAGAGAGGCCAATTTTTCACTTTCAGGTATATGAGCGTTATTGCAAAACTTTTTCAGAACATACACAATTAGTACTCTCAGGGATTAGCACAATTTGGTCACTTGATTGTTCATGTGCAAGGTTGCTTTTGCCCTTGTTCATTGTTTTCAGACGTGCTTGGAATCACTTGCTTGCTATTCTGCGTGCTTATTTATCTACTTGGCTATTAAAAACAATCAAATCTGGTATAACCTTCAAAATCTGGACAATACAATTTGCAAACAATCCAAAACTGAAGACCTTACATTTTGTAAAAATTGACGTAAAATCTTTTCTGGAGTCAAAAGTCATTTCAGGAAGTCAAAAGTCGTACGAGTTTTGTCAAGTGTCATTTTAGTATTACCCAACTGTCGTATGAGTTTAGCAACTGTCATTTCATAGACTACCTAGTGTCGTACGAGTCTGCAGAATGTCATTTGGAAAAATTTGAGAGAGTTGTCAGAAATTGTCAAATTGCAAGATATCCAATGTTTCTAGCCTAGTTCCAGAATCTGTCAAAAATATCATTGTGTCAAGAACAGATCAGTAGCTATTGAGAATTAGTACACATGTCTCAAAGAATCAGTACACATGAGGAAGAAATTCTGATCGCCGCTATAATGAAACAGATACATGCTATGCAAGTCCAGCTTGACAAACTTGAGAAAGAGAAGGAATCTAAAAAGTTCTCCATGGAATCTTTATACTCTTTTCCATTTGATAAAGACTTGTACATGTCACCATGCCCCCGGAAAAAAATTGAGCAATATGATACCTCTTCCATGGAGAGTGACACATCTAGCTTTGGAGACTATGATGACTATGACGACGGACAATGTAATGATACCTATGACACCTCTATTCCTAAGAGTCCTCCTCGTCGTTCATTCCTGCTTACTACAAATGGGCCGTCACATTGGATAGATCGTGATGGTGATCCATATGATTCTGATTTTGAAAGAGATTTTGATGGCTTTTGTGGACAATACCTTGATGATGATCCATCTACTACTGCTGAGGACTATAAAATACATCGTGCTAGCTTGAAACGTCAATACTATAAGGATCTCTCCTCTAAGAACTCTCAGGCTGAAAATAAAGATTACACTCTCAAGCAAGATCATGTTAATGTTGGACCTTTGTCTAGTGATGGTTCCCTTCCATCCCCTACTTCCTCCAATACCCATACATTTTCTAAAGCTTCCGAGTCTTTCAAATCTTTCACAAAACCTTCATCTGACACAAGCCCTGATACTTTTCATGTGGTTCCCTATAGTTATCCTCCAGGGCTACCTCTTAAAGAAACTCAAGCTAACCTTCACTTGGCTGCAAATACTTTCAATAATGATAAACCTAAAGAGCCTAAGCCTTTATGTGCTACAATCCCTACTTCAGCTAGTCCTCCACCATCTCTTCCAAAGTCTTCCATACAATCCCAACATGCTTCCTTGTCTTTAGAAGTGGCTCCATGTCAAGAGGACTCTAAAAATAATGAAGAAAAAAAACATAAAGAAAGATCAAGATCAAGAACCCTCCATGTCATCCACTCCTTTTCATGATGTCTCTTATCTACCTCAGGGTTCTTTTGATCCCGTACCCCCTTTTTCATGCATTCTACCATGTCTTAAGTCTTCGCCTAAGCAAGATCAAGCTACTACTTACACTGTTGAGCTTATTGACAATCAAAATAACCTTACTACGCTTGCGCTTTCCAAAGATGATACTTCCATTAAGGTTGGTAAAAATGGTGTCACTTCCAATGTTAAGCCTATTGAAAATCAAGAGAAAAATTATGCGTTTATGCTATCCAAAGATCCTTGTCAAGATCAAAGTCTTCCATCTTCTTGTTCTACCACTCCATGTTCACTTCCACTTTCTACTCTTCCTAAGTCTTCGCAAGCTTTGAATGATCCTATCAAAGAAAATGCTCTTATTCAAGATGTCCATGATTTTATTGAAAATTCTAATGCTCACTCTAAAGATGCTGATATCCTTGGTTGTCATATAGATGCTGATGAACTTATTGATTATCCTTTTGCATCTTCCACTTCCATCCTTGGACCTCTTCCACCACTACTAAAGGCTTCACGTCTTCCTTCCATCTTGGGTCCTTATGTCCCTTCACTTTCCCCTCCTAACTTTCCTAATTCACCATCCATCTTGGGTCCTTACATACCTCCATCTCCTATCTTTCCTCAAGATCAACATAGATGCATACCCTTGAATCCTTTTCATCCACCCACCCATCTAAACCAGTCATCTCCTCCTTCCACAAGTCCCAAGTCTTTTGGAAGTAACTTGAATGTTCAATACAATAAAAAGAAGCAATACAATAATCCATCAAAAAAAGATCACCATGTCTCCTCTAATAGACATGGAAACATAAAGTCAAAAGAGATATCTAAGAAAAAAACTACAAGACAAGTATGGGTTCCAAAATCCATCATTCAAGATATTCTCTCTAGATCATCAAAAAGAAATTAAAATCCTAAGGCTATATGGATTCCAAAGTCTCTCTTGAAAGAGTCTAGTGTTGAGCAAAAAGTGAAATTGACATTCAAGCTTCCAAAGGCTTCCACTTCATCTCCCTCCAAAAATATTCTTCCATTCTATGTGCCTAAACCACAACCTTTGCTATCCATTCATCATATTCCTTCACGTATTCCTTCATTCACAATTCCTCCATCCTCTCACCACCCTTCAAGGTATGTGTTGATGTTGAGCTTGCCTTCCTTTCCATCTACCTTTTCACAATCCTTCCATGCATTATCCTTCTACCTTATATCCTTTTTCCTCATTTGCCTATTCCTCCTATCTTCCAACCTCACTCACTTTACATAAAACCCTATCCTCCATTTTTCTCTTCCATGTTCCTTTCCCTATCAGCATCTTTGAGCATATCATTTTGAATCCTTGGCATATCATGGTTTATCCTTTCAAGGAGCATTATCTAAAAAGCTTGCCTTCTTCCAAAAAAAAAAAAAATTGAAAAAAAATTGAAAATGTGCCTTGGTGAAAACCTGGAAACAGGCACCTTGGTAGCAAAAGTAAAGAGAAATAAATTCATCCTATGGTGAAAACCACTCCCTTGTGGCACCTTGGATAAGTACCATGATGAAAACCTGGCAATCAGGCATCATGCGTAGTTCTTCTACATATTTCATCCATTCCATCTTCTTTCTTTGATCTTGATAATGTTGATCTATACATGAATATTTATCTATTTTGTGAGCTATCTTACGGTGATCTTGCTTTCATTCCTTCCATGTTTAGCCTTCATATCCATCTTCCTCCATTCATTTTTGCCTATCACTATCCTTTTCCCCTTTGGTCTTGATCTAATAAAAAAAGAAAAGAAAAAAAAAGAGTAAAACACGATGCTATGAAGCCTCTTGACATGTCTACTCCTTTGGACTACATCCTGTCCTTCTTTGGCAGTACACTTTTGTGACTTATATCCTATGCTGGCCTTTCATTGCTTGTCCAAATGCACTTTACATGAAAACTTTTCCCTAGCTTGGGTATTCTTGAGGAGTTTCCCCTTGAGGATTTCTTCCCTTCATTTTCCTTCATTCTCTTATCTTCCATCTCTTCCACCAGCTTGCTAATCCCTCTTGTTCTCCACCTTGCTAGACATTGGGACTGCATGATATGATCTTGCTTGGGAGTTTGCAATAGAAAAATATGCTATCAAGTATAACCAGTATCAGAACAATTATCAGAATCAGTATCAGAACCAGTATCAGAACAATTATCAGAATCAATTATCAGAATCAGTATCAGAATCAGTATCAGAACCAGTATCAGAACAATTATCAGAACAATTATCAGAACAAGCATCAGAACCAGTATCAGAACAATTATCAAAATCAGTATCAGAACCAGTATCAGAATAATTATCAGAACAAGCATCAGAACAAGCATCAGAACCATTATCAGAATAATTATCAGAATCAGTATCAGAATCAGTATCAGAACTAGTATCAGAACAAGTATCAAAATGATTGTCAGAACAAGTATCAGAACGCCTACAAGGGCTACACCTTTCGCTTTAGTTTATGGGTCTGAAGCGGTACTGCCTATTGAGGTTGAAATCCCATCACTCAGAATCAAAATGCATGGACTTGTCACTGATGAAGACTATAGAGTGTCGAGGTTACAAGAACTTGAACTACTAGATGAGCGCAGACAAGCAGCGTATGATCATCTCAGAGTGTATCAGAAAAGAATGTCTAGAGGCTACAACAAGAAAGTTAGACATAGAGAATTTCAGGTTGGTGATCTAGTGTTGAGAGAAAATCCTAAAAATCAATCACATCGAGAACGCAAGGGGAAGTTCAAACCCAACTGGCTGGGTCCCTTTGTAATCACTGCTACTTTTGGCTCTGGTGCCTATCAACTCTCAACAACTGAAGGAGAACAGCTCTGAGAACCAATCAACGTTCTCCATCTAAAGAAATTCTATGCCTAAGGCATTCAGTGCTTGGTAAATGTCCTGAAAAAAATTTTAAAAATTGGAAAAAGTCCTCAAAAAATGAACATCTTGGTGAAAACCTAGCAATAGGCGCCTTGATGATTCACAAAAAAATCAAAAAAATATGAAAAATACAAAAAAATTGAAAAAATGAAAAATACAAAAAAAAAAAAAAAGAAAAAAAGTGCCTTGGTGAAAACCTGGAAACAGGCACCTCGGTAGCAAAAATAGAATCTCTACCAAGATGGTGAAAACTCGGCAAATGGGCACCACTTGTTCCAAAATGCTCCATCTATCAGCACAATCTTGGTCTTTCCCAGCTTTCAGTCTTGCTTTAGTTTGTACATATCTCCCGGTTTGTTCCTGCATTTCCAGTTTTCAATAAGTCGGCCTGTACACCAACCAGCTCAAGCGTTTGCATCCTATCAATGTTCACACTTGGGGGCAATCAATGTCATATCCTATGGTCTCCCATGTATCTTAGACGTGTCATATCCACTCAGAGTCCTTTGAAGCTTCAAGTTGAGTCAGTCAATCAGTCTCGTCTCCAGAAAGGATTTTGCATCAACAACAATCAAACATCAAAACTCACCTGAAAACAATCTGTGCTTTTCATGCTTTTATCTCCTTGTAGGCTTACTGATTCGCATTGAGATTTTTGCATATTGTGTCCCTTCGAGCTCTTCGATGATGTCCTTTATAGGATTTAGAGAGTGATGACTGGGGGCATAATCTTTTCTTTGTCTTCTGCTTGTATGTGAAAATCTAACAACTTTGGAAATTTTGGATTGAAATGGTGTCCGACTGTAAGAGCCTCTATCTCGAATTGGATGGCCATGCGTACCTCGACCATTGATACCCGAAAAATTCAAGGAAGTTTGATCTAACTATTGTCTTTTTGAGTAAGTTCTTTCTCCTACTGTGGAACGCAATCTTGCCTAAGGATGTGAACGATAAAGGGTCACTACGGGTAATTCACATTGGATTTAGAATGATCTCTTGACTGTTTGATGTGTTTGCAATGCAAGGCGTATTCAGGTCATCACGACGTTTATGTTTTGATGCTTGTACAAATTGCTATATCAAAATGGACATGATATTCAGGTCATCCTGGCGTTTGTGCCTTGGTGCTTATATCTAATCCAACATTCCAAAAACAAATCAATATTCATATGTCCATGGTTGTATAACCAGTGGGTGTTGTATTGATTCTTGCACATACAAATCGATATTCATATGTCTATGGTTTCATAGCTAGTGGACATTGTATTGATTTATCCGGTTACCTAAAAGTTCAATGATGATAACAAATCGACATATGATCAGTGACTAGGTCCTAGGTCTTAGGTTGCATTTCATTTTGCATGTCTCATTGCATTTTGCATATTTGTATGATCTCACAATGATTAAATGAACTTCAATGCTTAAATGATTCTTCAAATCGCATCTTCAAGTCTAACAAGAGCTGAATCTCACACAAAGGTTCCTCCAATGAAATAGCAAGTAGAATCCTTTTTCAGGATCAAAATTCAAATCTGAGATCATTCATATTATTAATTGCTTGCATAATCAACCTTCAATCATCACAGAAATCTAGTATTCAACTTAACTGATTATCTTACATCAAACTATCAAAATTTCAACTTGGTCAACCATGGTCAACTCATGGTCAAACCTAGTCAAACTTGGTCTTTTGGGACCTTCCAACGATGCAGAATGCGTTCTCGGATGTAAATAACCACTTCTCAGATCAATTAACATGCTTCTAAACTATCAACGCTGACTTTTCTTGTCAGATTTCAATTTTCATCCCAAAGGGGGCATGCTATTGCACATCATTCAAAGTCTGTAAATCAAATTCTATCGATCAAGTCTATCAATATCTTTCATCAGTGATCAAGACAACAATCACGTCTAGTCGCTGATTCATCAAAAGTCCTCATCGCTCGGGGCAAATCTATCATCACTTGGGGCATATCAGATTCATCGATCCATATCAATCTGGTATTCTCCTAATCTTGTAAACTGTATTAGTTTTTGTAACCATCAGATCATAGTGTTCTTTCCTTGGTTCTTTGGCAACTGAAGGATTCGGATGTGATACTTGCTAGTTCTGCTAAGACAATCGAGTCTAGAACGGGTCACTCACTTCTTATCAATCCTAAGGTTCAGAATCAGGTGTTTTGACACTTTTTCACAATCATAGGTTCAGAGCTGCTACAGTGAACATTATCTCTGGTCATTCAAGACCTATTATCTCCATATCAATTCAATATCAATCAACTCCTATCTCAATATCTTTCAATCGGTTTCTATCTTGAGATCGGTTTATCTTTTGAATCAGTTTCATATCTTTATCAAACACAGACTATCTTTGAACCACTGCGCTTCACACAGTAATTCAAAGAGGGGCAAAATGTAATACCCCAAAAATGGGCTATAAGTTCATTAACCTCCTATATCATCAAATCATATGAAATCGACATCAAAGTCCTAATCTAAGGCACATCTAAACATCATCAAATCTAATTGATTATCTTAAATTTTGCATCAGCGAATATTCCTAGTAATATTCCTAATTATCTTAATTATCTTTAATTTTATAATTATTTGGCAATAAATCACATTTATCCTAAAGTTTGATTAATTGAATATTTTCATATTTAATTAATTAGATTTAATATTTGCCACTTAATTGTGTAATTAAATTTAATTATATCTATTATTAATTGTATTATTTAATTTTGACAATAAATCTAATATCATATGAATAATTGATTAAATTCTTATTTAATTAATTAAAGCAAGTTGTCATTATTTAATAATATAGTTTTTAATAAAATTTTGATTAAATAATTGATTAACCCATAAATCAATTGTTTTATTTTTAAAAGCAGTTAAGTTGGAAATAAATCACTTTATTATTAAATTAATTCATAAATAAAACATGCACAATCATAAAAGCAAACAACTATCAATTATCAATTAAAGCTAAACTCTATTTTGAGTTAAAGCTTAGCTTTTGCATGTTTTTGTGACTTAATTATTCTTTATTTAAAAATAACTCAAAAATCAACTTGAGTTATTTGAGTGATTTATGGCTTTTTTTCCCATGCACCTCCAAAGCCCTGGATTTCTATAAATTAAGGCTTTAGCTCTTCACAAATCATCTCATATTTTGCACAATCACGCTGGAGAATTGGAATTGAAGAATCAAAGCTCTTGTGAATCGACATCTTTGTGAGATCAATCTTATTTTTGCATTCATAGTTTTCATATCATTGTTAGAATCTTCATTGTTAGATCATTTAGCATTCATTTCATATCAAGTTTTTCATATTAGCATAGATTCATATCAAGTTTTCATTCTTATTGCATAGAAAATATCAAAAATATAGATTAATTGCATTCAATTTCATATCCATCTTTTGCATTCAAATCCTTCATTTAGGTGTCGTCTAGGTCACTGATCTCGATTACAATCTGAGAACATTAATCTCACACCTATTAGAAGGCAGTAAATCGCTTGGTTAGATAGCTTTCAATTTTGCACGATTTTGATTATCAATAACCTCTAATGTTTTACTGAGTGTTGTGTTTACAGATCAGGTACAATTTTCACACACACAGTTTTATGACCACCAAGTTTCAGTGCTCATCTGTATGGATAAATTCTCATTTTTTGTTGCTTGGGTGTTGATTTGAAGTTGTTTGGGAGAAAAGAATGCAAGTTATATTTGAATGACATTTTTATTTTTTGTTAGATATTAAATTTTGTGGTTTTTTTCTTTTGAATATTAACAATCCATTCAATTCAGGAAACAAGGATACTTTGGATGCAAGGCCTATAGCAAAAGGAGTGGATATCAGAGATGAGCTAATTAAATTTTATGAAAGACATTATTCTTCAAATCTTATGCACCTTGTTGTCTATGGCAAAGGTAAGCATTCTTTGTTTTGTCTATTTTATGAGATGATTCTAAGTTCTAACAATACGAGGTTTGATTTCTAGTATGTATTACAACTAAGATCTCTGTTGCTTAAGCTAGCTTTTCCATGATATAAAATGAATCTAGCAAAATTGTTTTTCAGAAACCATTGAGGAACTTGAAAAGTTGGTTAAAGCAAAATTTACTAGAATTAAGAATACACAACAGAATCCTTATTTTGCTGGTCAGCTTTGCCATTCAGAGCACTTACAGGTAACAGTTATAATAACTTGTAGTGGTCAGGAAGGGTTTATGCAATATTGCTATGGTTGAAAATGACACCAAACTTTTCAAAGTAGCTCAATATGAAGATTCCAATGAGATTGAAAAATGAAATTTAATTTCTATGGTGTAGTGGATTAATTAGTTTATCCAATTTTGTTGAATAATTGTGTTTTCAGATTTTGGTCAAGACTGTTCATGTAAAAGAGGGCCACACATTGGGTATTTTATTGCCTATTACTCCTGAACTTAAAAATTATAAGGTAGCTCCCTCAAGGTACCTTGGTCACCTAATTGGGCATGAAGCAGATGGTTCCTTGTTTTGCCTTCTGAAGAGCTTGGGTGAGCTTTGTTGTATACAATATATTCTATAGTTCATTTTACATGCTGAGAATGACATTTGGAAATAGCAATTGTGGCATGCTGGATGGTTAACCTACATGATATTACCAAGAAATAAGTAGCTCAACGTGAGTTTTGGTTTTCCTATATCATACTCATAGCATGATATGCCATATAAAAATGCAAAGGCTCCTATTCTGGTACTGATTCCTGAACTGAATAGTAGACAAAATTCCCAAAATACAGACCCTTCATACTTAACTTATGAAAGCCTTCTAAGCAATACAGACAAAAACTTTAAAATAAGGTGGCCTAAAGATGAATGGGATTCCATTGCACTAAATTACACATATGGAACTACCTCCAGTCCAAAGGGAGTAATATATTTTCACAGAGGTGCTTATCTCAATGCTCTTGCCTCTATTTTGTTATGTGAAATGATGACCATGCCTGTGTATCTCTGGACAGTCCCAATGTTCCATTGCAATGGCTGGTCATTTACATGGGCCATGGCTGCACAAGGTGGCACAAATGTATGCCTAAGAATGTAATAGCAAGTGCAATATTTGATGCCATTAAAGAGCACGAAGTTACCCACTTGTGTGGTGCACCCACAGTCTTAAGCATAATTGCAAATGCCCAACCCCATGAAAGAAAGCCTGTTCCACACATTGTGCAGATAGTAACTGGTGGTGCCCCACCACTGGCAGTAGTTCTGTCCACCATGGCTAAGCTTGGTTTCCATATGATTCATTCATATGGCCTCACTAAAACATATGGTCGCTCATCTTTTTGTGCATGGAAACCACAATGGGACTCTCTGCCAGAGGAACAACGGGCCAAGTTGAAGGCTAGACAAGGTGTCCCGCACCTTGGGTTGTGGGTTATTGATGTTAAGAATCCAGAAACTATGGAAAGTGTTTATGTTGATGGGAAAACAATTGGGGAGGTCATGATCAAGGGTAATACCATCATGAAGGGGTACTTGAATGATGAAGCTGCCACTGAGCTTGCTTTTAATGGGGGGTGGTTTAGGACGGGTGATTTAGGGGTCATGCATCCTGATGGGTATATCGAGCTCAAAGACCGGTCTAAGGATATTATCATCTCAGGGGGTGAAAATGTTAGTACTATTGAGGTTGAATCCATTCTATACAATCATCCAAAGATAATTGAGGCTGCTTTTGTGGGGCACCCAGATGAGTACTGGGGAGAAACACCTTGTGCCTTTGTGAAGCTTAAGGAACCCAAGCATGTTACTGCAGAAAGTATCATTGCTTTCTGATGTCCAATTCATGGCATTCAAGAAGTGCAAAGTATCCACTGAAGTTACATATATGCTTGAGAAGGAATGACCATCTATATAAACATGAAATTTGCATACTATTGCCCCCAAACTTAGGGGTGTTTGTGGTATCATTCTATAAATTTTAGCTCTTGAAGAGCCAACTTTGGGATTAGGCTGATCTATTTGGATCATTGCATTTCCAATGATAGCCCAGCTAACCATTTATCCACCTTATAGTACTAAGGAGTATTGAGGACAATAAATAATGATAGTTTTCTTGTATGAATTGCCCTTGCATTGATTTACTTAGCACACTTTCTTGATATAAAAGGAACAAACAATTCTCCTCTTGAAATCTATGTTGGGAATTAGTGTTTACATAGGTGGTTAGGTTAGCTATTAAGTTGTTGACAAACAACAAAATATTATTTTAGAATAATAATATTTTGTTATTGTGGTTTGTTAGAATATTATAGGATGCATAAAATAATTATTTGTTTGGAGAGTTCCCTATAATATAGGAAATAGAAATCCTATATATATAAATGTATTGAATGAAAAGACATGGAGCACGGTATTATTTGTGTTTTATTTTGGCAGCTCCCATTTATCTCTGCCCATATTTCTAATAATCTATCTCTCATAGTCATAGTGGTAAGCATATTGTTTGGTGTGTTTATTGTTTTCCTCCTGTTAGATGTCTAGTAAGGCTATTCAAATCACATTCCACTACAACACAACAAATCAATTTCAACATAGTCTGCTTATGGGTACTCAAACCTAGAATGCAGTCCTCAGTTTGTTGTAAATTTACCAGTGCCTATGATTTCCTTAGTTAATATATCATAATAAGATGAGCTAGAAATAATAAAATGAATTTCATTAGCATTATCAGCAATTGCATCTTCAAATTTTCTCCATTGTCGAAACTCAAAAAGTTGAGAATCCACACATTGACTCTAGAATGCGGGGCTTCTTGTAAGCCTACTAAAGGCAGACACCAACACTTGAAAGAGTAAATTATCTTAATAATTTAGTTTCCTTATCACCCTTTCTATTTAATCTTCAGTACCTGACAAGACATTTCAAGATGTAAGACCCGTTAATTCATGTATCTCATTTCAAACTCCTTTACTAGCTCGGGCTAAGTTTCCTTTCTCAAATACTGAATAACTTGTTCCTAAAATTCTTGGAAGCTCCTAAATGGAAAAATTTAACATAAACAAATGGGTAATAGTTTTAGTTTGAGGGCTCTATTTAGGCTAATTCATTTCTTTAATGGTATTATTTCATTTATAATGCTCATTCTGATCTTGTAGGATTGGCATTTGTGTTTGATTGCATGATGTGATCTAATCCATCTCCATAACAGATGAATTAAAAAACCAAATTTGATCAATGGCTCTTGATTATCACATGAATCACATGATCAAAAATACCAGAATAATTCTAATGTTCAGAAAGACCTAAAAAATAGATTGTTCCCCCTCTTTTTCACTTCTGCCAAATGCAAATTCCAAAATGCATCTTGCCTTCTTATTGCTGCTAGTCTTGTCTCTTGTTTGTTATCCTTTGTTCTTTGCATCATATGTGGTTTTCCTTTCTCAAATTTTTCAATGGTGATTTAAGATTTTAATGTCTTCAGCTCATTTTAGGGTCGGTTGAGAAAATGTTTTCATTTATGAGTGATTACTTTTAACTTGAAAAATTCTTGACTTCCTTGTCTATGTAATGGCTTTGATAGTAAAAACCCAACCCTTTAGCAACTAGAGATGGTTTTCAGGCTCCATAGTTCTATGATATCTATCATGCAGGCAAGACAAAAAAATCAAGGCTAATTTCTCAGTAAAACATTATTTTTTAAAAGAAACATTTCTCACTCCTGAGAGGAGGTTGTTCAGACTGCTCAACCAACGAAATATTAGATTATAGCTTCAAAACATTTCCAAATTTAGAAGCACATTTTCTAAACCAATCAAACTTTTGAAAAATGTTCTCAATTACCTTTTAAGTCATATTTTAAATGTTATCAATCAATTAAATGATTAGAAATAGTGGCTTAACACAACTACATAGATGAACTCCCTTGACTTGAAGCTCAAGTTTGACTTGGGGAAGGAGCTTAGCTTCTTGATACTCAACTTCCAACTTATATTCCTGACATATGACACTTAAATGGATCTTAGTCATGAAAGAAAAACACTCTTTGTTGATCCATTTACAAGCACGGATTTTAAACACATTTGTGTTCTACTTCACAAAATCCCCCTGCTAAAAGAATTACAAAAACAAAAAAATGGATCCTCTACTAAATGGGGACCTCCAGACCAAGGGCCTTGAAAACCAAACTTGAATTGGCCATCCACGGGTAATCTGGGAGGGCAGGCGAGGAGGCTTCATTCAGAACTAGGTTCAAAATATGAAAAATGGCTACTCCATAGACATCCTGTAACACACAAAGTGGCAGAAGCAAACAAAACAAAGGTTGTTAAGCTAAGTGTATAAGACAATTTGTTATTGGATATGAGAGCTGTCCAAATTGGAATTTAAATGGGATCACCTTGAAAGCTTATATATTCACCACGAGATTCAACACAATCTCTTACCAACATTGTTTCCAGTAACAAAATAAGGTGGCATATTTCCTTACTTCTACAAGCAATGGTGGGTCATAACTTGGACGTACAGGGGATTCCCTAGCTCTAATCATATTGACAAAACATTATTTAAAGGAATGAAAGTTTATTGGAGAAATTAAAGTGTGTGAGAATAATTCCTAACCAATTTTTTTTTGGTTAAGATGGCAGTGATGGCAATAGATAAATATAATTTGACAGTAGCCAAGAGCCATCATTTATTATGGTGATTCTTTATTCTTTGTCACCCTCACCCTCATTCTCTCTGTTCATCTCTTAGTATTTTGTTCAAATTCAATCTTGGCCTGTCTTTTGCAATGGCCAATGCTATGAAAATTTGTGAGACTGGCTGTTTGAAGGAGCTCATATTAGGCTAAGGCCCACAAAACCCATCACATGGGCAGGGAGATTTTGGCTTTCACCAATGTGGTGAGGATGAGGGTTTAAGAGAATCTTGCAGTTCTATAGGGTTTGTTGGTATGCCCAAAGAAGATGATGTTGCTATTGCAAGTACATGGGGCCAGTCACATATCTATTGTTATTGATTTACCTTATTAAAAAAAAACCCTCAAAAATGTGTTACAAAATTGTATTAAAATTTTGATATGTGATAAACAAGACAAAACCTTTCAAAACCTTCATGGAACCACAAAATCTCCATCGTGGAGGCATCTAGCCAACAAATAATGTACAAAAACAAAAAAATAGAGTTCAAACATAAGATACCCAAAGGAATTGAAACATTTTTTCCTATTTTACAGAAAAATAGAGCATGGGTACCTGCAAAATGAGGAGCCACAACCTGCAAGGAGAAATCCTTGGGAAATTTTTAAAAAACTTCTATGTAACATTCCACAGATCTGGAATGAAGGCGCCAAGAGCAGATAGAGAATGAAAAGGAAGGCGCCAAGAGCAATAGAGAATGAAAAAAAAAAGTGAGAGGTTGCGGGTAGTGTTTAGGCTTTCTTACCCAAAAATGGTCACCAAGAGTTTTATTTTTTTCATTTGTTTTTATTTCTTCTTTGCATTCAACTAATGTCTTGTTCAAATTTTCTTAGTCTTGCATTGAACTTAATATTGTAAAGTCTAGATCCAAAACTAGAAAATTAGGTGCTTTTTAGATTTATTTATTTATTTACTTAAATGAAAAATATTTTATAAATTGTTTTTTATTAAATATTATTTTTAAATGTAAAAAAAATAATAAAATAGTTTTGGTCATTGGTCATTTATTTTTAGAAGAGTTTAGAAGAGTTTTAGGGTAATTTTACATCGATTTTGGAGCCTACATGAAAGGGCAATTTTTTTTTACATTTCAAGTTTAAATGTAAAAAATATCTATTAAGTGATATGGTAGTTTAATCAACCACTTAATAGATATTATTTTTTATACAAAATAATTGTATTGGTCTTTAGGGATTTGTCAAATTAAAGTAACTGATGTGCTATAAGTGAATAAAAATATTATGGGGGACAAATGAGGGAGTTTTTGAGAAGTTTAGGGCAGTTTGGCTTCAGCTAAGGGCTTGTGTACGTCAGTTATGACTTAAGGGGAGTTTTAAGGAAGTTACCTTTATTTTGAATAGCCTAGACCATTATGTCTCTACAATCTATGTAATTAATTGAGTCTTATAGCTTATAAAAATAACTACTTTACCTTACATTTTTAAGGCACTACTTCTAGAAATAATTACTTTTATAGACATTATGTTTCTACAATCCATGTAAATTGATCATCTTCCTCCCGCATAAATGAAAATGCATGGAACCCTCATTTTTCCTCTTTTCTGCCAATCCTCTAACCAATGAAGACGAATTTCTCCAAATAATGTAGTCAAATTTGAAGCAATGAAGATGAATTTTTCCAAATAATACCACCAATCTTGTCTTATGCCTTAATCAAGATGAAATGAAATTTTTTTCCCATTGATAGACGACACCCAAATGCCCAATATGAGTACCTCCATTTAACTATCATTAATATTAATTAATTAATAAAAATCTTATATTTATATTAAGTTTATAGTGTGTGGCCCTTTTATTATATACAAGTTCTTGCATATATATTTTACATGATGAGGATGCTAAGTATTGTAAAATTATGAGTTAAAATTATGACTCAAAATTATGTAAAGGTCTATATAAAATCATTATTTATTTATTTATTTATACTTGATAACATGAATTGTTCATTGGAATAGATTATCTTTAAGTAATATCTTTGAGAAAAATTAATTGAAAACCTTATATTTGTTCTATTTAATCTTTGAGTGATTAATTATTATTTTTAATTAATAATTTATTTTTTATTAATTACTAATTACAATAAAAAATATATTTTAGGTTATGCATAGACAACATTAAATTTATCTTTTCTTTATTTTTTAGTTTAAGACAATTAAAATATTTTAATTTTAAATTTAAGATAATTAAAATAATAATTTAGGTTTTTAAGATAACATGTTAATTTTATCTTAAATATCTTAAATTTTTAAAATATTCTTTTGAGTTGGAGTAGTCCTAAAATAATAAGACCAATCAAAAAAAAAATATTTACATTTTATTTCTTGTTTGTAGATTGGTCTTATTATTTAGGTTTCTTCCTCTTTTATTTTGTGTTTATATATATATATATATATATATATATATATATATATATATATATATATATATATATATATATATATATATATATATATAGACACACACACACACACAATTTAAAGCAAAAAATAGGTAACAGGTTTAAGGGTTAAATATTTCATGCATGCAACCAAAATCTAATTTTATTTGAAGATCTAATATTAGATGCAAGTCAAATTTGTTTTTAGACATGAGATGAGAAACCAATTCGAAATAGTAAGCCATGACTGAAAATTTGTTTGATGAAAACATGCTCTCACAATAAAATGAATGAAATTATGGAACCAAAAAGGAAAAACCCCTCAAACTATTTATTTAGTCATTTATTTGGTTATTTTACCCGATGACCAAATTGGTCATTTATTTAGTCATTTTACCCGATGACCAAATTGGTCATTTATTTAGTCATTTTAGTTGTGATTTTACCCGATGACCAAATTGATCATTTATTTTCTAAATATGATCAATTTTGGTCATGTGACTAAAAATTTTAGTCACGTGACTAAAAATTTTAGTCACGTGACTAAAAGTTTTAGTCACTTAGTCATTTATTTGCCAAATTCTACTAGTGTAACAAGGCACCTTATTACTACAGTGATGAGTTGTGGGTATCATCCCCACCACAATTTTTCCCTCCAACCAAGGGTTTTTTGCAACACCAAAATATTGTGTTAAGTGTTTGAATGTTTATGCGTTGTATGTTTAATTTACATGTTATCAGTTATTGGTTAAATATTATAGAAGCTATTGGTAAAAGACAAGACAATTATCAGTATAATTAATGTACCAATATTGATTTATGTTTAGAAAGTTGAATAAGTGTGAAATCTTAGTGGTACTGATTCACCCCCCCTCTCTCAATACCTTACCTAATATCTTCCAACAATTGGTATCAGAGCATTGGTTCTCTAGAGGAAAGTTTAATAGCTTAAGACTAGATCTAGAGTGCTGGAAAGTTACAGGTATTAGAGAGAATTGGAGGAAGCCCTAGAAGGTGCTACTGAATAGATCTAGGATATGAAGAATAAGATAAGAACATCATTTGCAAAAAGAAAGGAACTGATATAAAGACTACAAATGAGTCGTAATGATCTTGATAGACTATCGAAAGACAATATCAATTCTGAGGAAGCTGATGCAGCTATACAAGACCTATCGAAAAAGAACAATGAATTCCTTGAGAAAATTAGTCAAATGAAAAAGGAACATGAAATTCAAGCCTTGAGAATGACAGAAGTACTAGAAAGAATGAGGACTGTTGAAAGTGCCAAAGAAATTCTAGAAATTGAGAAGAGAAACATTGAAGAAATAATCAGAAACAAAGATTTACTCCTACAAGTACAAATAGAAGAAGTCTGAGCAAGAAATGACATGATAAGAGATATTAGTGATAAGATTCAACAAATGGAAGTAGAAAAATTAGAAGCTAAAAGATGAAAATGAATATATGAATAATAGCTAGAAAACTGAAAAAGAATACACTACTAGACTTACAAAGTATGAACTAAGCATGTTGAACACCGATGTATATAATCAAACAAAACTAAGTGATACTACCAGATAGGGGTATATCGGTAACAACACAATGGAGTTTGAAGAATCATCAAAATCTAGACAATGAACCTCGGAAGGATCCAATGATACACAAGGTAAGAAATCTTACAAGCTTACCTGTTATAATTGTGGAAAAAATGGTCATACTACAAATGTATGTAGAAGAAAAAAATGAATCTTCCTAAAAGAACATCCTTTAATGGTAGCTACTATAATTGCAACAAATTTGGTCATAGAGATGTTGAGTGTAGATCTAAAACTATTAGTAGAACATCTAAGAAAATCTTTAATGGATATTTCTACAAATCTAATCACTATGGACACAAAGCTGAAGAATGCAAAACTAAGACACTGACAATAAGGAAATCAGTTCATTATCGGAGAAGAGAAACAAATAATTATGTTACATGTTTTAATTATGGAAAATCTAGACATCGAGCATCATAATGTAGAAAACAAAATCAGGAAGAAAAAGTTTAACCGTGGAGACCATTTGCACTACCATGCTATATTTTCTCAAAGTTTGGTCATGCCGCCTATTACTATGGATATTGGTACACTACCACCAATGACACCAAGGGGAAAACAATCATAAATAAAGACCAAGTTAGAGAGGACATGAAGAAAATATGGAGAAAGAAGGAAGTTGACGCACCACCAATGAAAGACCCTGTGTCAGATGATAGAGGGAATTCATCTACCAACTAAGAAAACAAGTAAATTCTTCGGGACAAAAAAAATTTGAAACATTCAAAAAGTCCCTTAAATCAAATTCTAAGCTGAAGCATTCAAGAGCATAGAATAGATGTAATGATATTTAGGAGAATAGAAAATTCGATGAAAAATATTAAATATAAGATTGCTATCAATGGACTAAGTTCACTATAGGTGGGTGACCCCACAATAGTGGGTTACACTTTTTTAGACATGCTGATTTTTGCTGAAATAATAGATTTTTAATAAAATATGATTATTTAAGCCTTGAAAGGTTCCATTTGAAGGAATTAATTACAAATGGTTAGCTCAAATCCTCTTAGATAAAAAAATATTGATATAACATCTATACTCCTCATGCGTACCTACAATGGAGTCTCCTTCGCACCTATTAAAATGTTGACAAAAAATCACTTTGACTTTATATTTTGGCAAATCAAATGAATCCATTTAAAAGCTTATCTATCTAGTAAGGTACTACTAATAAAATTTTTTCCAATGATTATAATTTTAATACATATAAAGTTTATTATGATTTTATATTTTTAGTTTTACTAAATATAGATATTTCACCGTATGTCTACCTCTATGTTTGATGCTTATGGAAAAATAGTAAATGAAAGAAAAAAAATTCTAAAAAATATCTATGCCCTAGGTATTGAAGTTATCTTTCTATCCAAAAAATAAAAAAATAAATTCGACAAATACATAACAAGTTATAAGCTATGTAGTCAAGGTATGTCCAAATTATGGTTTAGTCAACTTCAAACATTAATAAAATATGAAATAATCATGATAATGTCATAAAACCAATTGTATGCCCTCCATATTGATGTTAAAAAACTAAATTTGAAAGAATAACATAAATATCTATTTTAGAAAAATAGTTATGCTTTATGAAAACAACGTTACTCTTTGAAAATGACATTTTTAGACACCTACCAGTTGTCGTGGGAGAAAGAAAAAACTAATCAAATAAATTTAAATATATATATATATATATATATATATATATATATATATATATATATATATATATATATATATATATATATATATATATATATATATATATATATATATATATATATATATATATATATATATATATATATAGAATCTAGAGAGAAAATCCTAAAAGACTCTAATTTACTTCATCTTCCGATTCCAAATGGTTTAAGGAGAATATGCATTCGAATCTTTTTTTTTTTTTCAAAATTTAGAGTTTAGTGTCCGTTCAGGCAAAAAAGTGTAACCCACTATTGTGGGTTCACCTAGGTATGAAAGTTATTGTCAACCTACAATAAATTCTTTATACAATAGTCATTGGAAACTTTTTCATTATATATAATGAAACTTATTATGTGTAATAATAAAAAACTCGGTCACCCAAAATGTAGATGACCAAATTGTGCTATATTACAAATGAAATGTTGTGTGTGATAATATGATGAAGATGGGAATATAAGATGTACCGCTTAACCTCAAATTCCCAAAGGAAGATCCAAATTAATTAACCACAAGAGGGTGGTCAATACAAAGATGAATCAATTGATGGAGAATATGAAGAAAGAGGATAACCTTGTATTCTGTTATGGTAAGTGTGTATTGAAATCTTAATTGAATTGAAAACAAATACTAACCTCAAGTAGGATAGATTTGGAAAATGCTATTTTCTGATGTCTGTGTACAATTTTGGGGAATTTTGCAATTGGACCTCGACTGGAAATGTAGAAACAGAGAAAACCCATAAACCTTTTTCTTTTCTGAGTGAGGTCATCCTTGACCCAAGATAAGGGTAAGATCTTACCCCGGGGTACAATATTACCCCACAAGGTTGTCCTTGACCTGCACTGTTCTGATAGAAATTCTATTCGCGGATCCCGAAAGTTCACCAAAAAGGGTACTTAGATCTACACTGATATTCATTGTCCCTCACCTAGATTTGCAAGAAAAAGGGTTTTGTTTGTTGGATGAGGGGTTTTCCTTGGTCAAACCCTGGTTTGGAATCAACCTTTTAATGTAATTGAAATTGCAAAAGTAAATGGAACTATTCACCTTGCTTATATTGAAATCCTTATGGAGGATTCAAATCCTTGAATCCACAAGTATGGATGCTCCAAATGAATGTAGAATTGAATGTAGGATGTCTCAAATCAATTGCACTATATCTTCAACACCAATCTTGAGTGGATCTTGGAATAGGAAAAAACTTGGATGAATGTGGATGCATGAATCTTCAACAAGAGGGCTCCAAAGAGATTGAATCCTTCAATGGCTATCAATGGATCTCCTTGATGAATTGGATCTTGAATGCTTGAATGCTTAAGGATGAATGAATGCTTAAATTCTTTCCTTCTCCTTCTTCTTCCTTGAAGATTGCTTGATCACTTGATTGCACTTGAGAGAGATAGATGGCTTGATCGTGGATTATGAGATGGATTGAAATGAGAGAGGAAGGCCTCCTTTTATACTAGTCTAGGGCACAAACTTCTAGAGAGGCTGACATAGGAGAATTAAATTCCAATTAAGCCTTAACCCCTACAAATGGACCTAGATTAAATACAATTTAAGATTTTACCATTCTGAAATCTGAAACAGCCAACTCGAAAGCGGGAAATAAAACTTTCCAAAGCCCGACATCCTAAAACCTCCAGAAGCTAAAATTTGGACCTAGGGTCTAGGTCGAGGTCAACTTTGACCTAGGTCAAAGTCGAGGTCATCCATGACCTAGGTCAAATTTGAGGTCGACCTTGACCCAAAAGTTCATCCTTGACCTTGAAGTCAAATATCTCAGTTTCTTAGGATGGAGTGCCAGAAAGAGGCTGGAAACAGGTGGAGAGAAGTAGAACTAGGGGAAAAAGCCGGATCCACTCAAAGGTGCTTGACATGACCCTAGAACACTTACTTAAAGGGCTAAACCTGTCCTAAATGGAAGTGCTTCAATTTTTCAATGATACATTTAGCCCCCACTTTAGCAAGAGAATGGACTCGATGAAAACTCTTGGTAAAGGAGATCATTAATCTTATTGAAATCAAATGGACAAAGAATCCTCAAGCCTCCAGGGACTCAAGTCTTCATCAACTCCAAGATCACAATAAGAGAGACATCTCTAGAAGAGAGAGAGAGAGAGAGAGAGAGAGAGAGAGAGAGAGATTATGTCTCCCAATGAGAACTTATGTCTCATTGTGAACCACACAAGAAAACAATGCAACTGGAAAGATGGAATTGAACTGCCTAGTGAATTTGGTTACTCACTAGTCAACCAATCAAAGATTCACCCCTAGGAATATTATATTCTACAGGAGTAAAACCAAAAGAAAAAAGGGATCTAGTCTTAAAGAAACCTTCGACCTTAAGGGATCAAAAATTTTGAAATTGGAGGGATCAAGAGATCCTATAAAATGAAAATCCATGCTTTAGGGATTAGTTATTAATCCATAAAGGGAGAGAAGATCTTTGGAAAAAATATGTGTATATTGAAAGTGTGTGTGTGTAATAGGTGAGTAGAGCGTATGCCCCCACATTAAAGTCATTGCTAACACTTTAACATGAGCAATGGCTTTAACGAAAACATAAACAACTCCACTGATTACATTTCCACTACGAGATGCCCCCAAATGAAGACATATCAAGGGAAATACCATATAAACATACAAAGAAGACAAAAGGGATCTACCTCCTGTGGGGTCAGTATGATCATAAGATAATATATATATGATATTATTGCAAATGAATTGACAAGATTCCCCAAAGAAAGTAGAACTAAAATCACAATGGAGGAAAGAGCACATAAGAGATACAAAGAAGAATCTTTTCGGACCATGACATGGAGACCAAAAAGAATTAGTGCTACCAAGTCGTAAATCCAAGTAGATTACACAAGGAAACATTTACGAACACTAGAACAGGTACAACATAACATGAAACAACATATAGAAGAGTAAAGAGACATATAGAGGAATAATAAAATAGGTTTGATTCATTTATCACCTTGCACCAAAAAAGTAATAAGGGTCGTATAAAAGAATCTAACAACATTTAGAAAACACATTACAAGAGAAGCACAATATAATAGACTAACACACAAAAAGCTACCATGAAGGACTATCCAATCAAGCACGTTGCCTACTCTCCCCATCTTGATCTATATCATTTAGGGAAGGTGGGTAACTTGCAAGAGGGACTATATCCAACACCATAGGAATGATAACCAGTTCCAAAAAAGGATCCTCTTGAGAATCATAATGTTTGATACTAGGTGTAAGTGTCAATTGTGATGAAAGAATATTAGGTAAATCAATGTCAATGTCAATATTCTCATATTCATCATTAACATCATTAGTATCATCAAGAGTATCTTCTTCATCCAGATTAATCAAAATAGGATCTAAGATACGAATGGAATCATCATAATCTTGCATCTTAACATCATTATTAGCAGTAACTTCTTCTAACACATCATGCATAGATTGATCAAAAGAAGGTAAAAAACTTTGAATAACAGAAGTATGGGCTTTAGCTTGAGCATGATGCTTCTTATGACATTCATTAGCAGATCGATTACGTTTTGTCTTGTTTGAAATATGTTGAGAACTAGGAGGAACAACTATCAGATCCTTCACAGGTTCTATAGGAGGATTAGTAGGATTCTCAACAGACTAACAAGCAACACTAGGAGCTTGATTAACAGAACTAGAAGCCATAGATAAAGGAGGTATGGAAGGTGTAGGCAAAAGACCATGATTAAGATCCATTGGTGGCATGCTTAATTCAAGAATCTTGTGATGCTTATAGGATTGATATGAGTGAAAAATATTATCAAGTCGAGAAGGACATGAATTAGTTATTGAAGGCCAAAAGAAGTCAAGTGTAGCACAATCCCTAGGACTAGAAGGTTGATATAAACTATGATTAATCATCTTCACTTATTCATCATGAAAAAATTTAAGACACTTATGAATAGGAGAAGCAACAACATGCATGGCATTCAACCAAGGAAAACCAAGCTTAACTTGAAACTGATCAGAAGTAGGAACAACAACAAGGGTAGTGTTCACAATTTTACCACAAAGTTTAACCAAAAAGTTAATGGAACCAAATGATGGATAAAGAAAACCATTACAAGTTTGAATCCATACATCAGATGTATCATAAGAATCATGTTGCATGTTTTTCATAAAAAGATTTTCTTCAGTAATAGCATTGACTAAATATGTAGGATCAACAAGACAACCACATGTAGGTATCTGAGAAATCCTAGCATAAATGCAAAGGGGACCATTAGGAGCTTTAATAGTCTCAGAATCATCAAAGGTAATCAAGAGTTCTTGAGGTATTTTATTCTTAGGTTGTTATCGAGGTTTTGGCTGAGATTTCATTTCAGGTTGCGGTTTTGGTTTAGGTTGAGGTGGAACTTGAGTTTGAGTTTGAGGTTGAGGTGGAGACATATATTGAGACAATACAACATGCTCCACATGGTTAACAATATGATTAAGATCATCCATCTTTGAATCATAAATAATATCCATAGAAGATGGTTGAGCAATAGTATTAGTATCACGTGTAAGTAAAGGATTCGTATAGATTTGAAGGTTTTGATTAGGAGGAGAGACATACTTGTTCTCACTACCATCAACATTATCAATAGATAGGGCATTAGAATCAATTAAATCTTGATCCTTATGTTTTAAAGAATAACATTTCTCAGTATCATGACCATTCTGACGATGATATTGACAAAAGGCTTTAGGATCAAAAGATTTGGATGCTATCGTACTAGGTAAAAGAGGTCGAATAGGAGGTAAAGTAATCATATTAGCATTTAACAACCTATTCATAATAGAATGTAAAGATTTAGAGAGAGGAGTAAACGTATGATTTAAATGAAAAGAAGTGGATGCAGAAGTGGCATTGTGAGATGCAATGACAACTTGATCAGCAACTGTATTCGCTTGTTTATTTATCATGACATAGTTGTTGAGTTTTTGAAATTTATTTGGATTAGGAGCAACATCACTCTTATTAACTGGAACAAGAGCCATTGGAGTGTTTCTCTCAAATTGACTCACTTGTAATTGATAATGATGAAGCGCTGCACAAAGTTGTTGAAAAGAGGTTAATTCAGTAACCAGAATCTTATCTCTAATATCCTTTTGTAAATTTGAAATGAACATACGTTGAATATCCATATCAAGAAAAGGATAAGAAATCTAAGCATGCAAATGCTTAAATCTACCAATGAATTCAGTCAATTTTTCCTTAGTGTTTTGTTTACAATGCATCAAATCAGTTAAAGACACTTGTGAACCAATGTTATTTTGAAATTGTTGAATAAAAGCATTGGCAAGTTTTGGAAAAGAGTTAATAGAATACGGAGGCAAGGAACAATACCATTGTAAGGCCTTGTCATGAAAAGTTCTAGAAAACAACTTGGCTAAAATCCTATGGTCATGAAAATAATCACTACAAAGGATTTGAAATATTTTAATATGAGTAACAGGGTCTCCCTTACCATTATAATTCTCAAGATGAGGCATATCGGCTTGTTTGAGGAATGGGAGTATGAATGATGTCAAGGGATAAAGGAATTCCCATGTCACATGTAGGAATGCTAAACTTTTTTTAAGTTAAGGACGCAAGTTGTTTTTGTAATGATGACACAGTTTGAGCCAAACTGATGATTATTAAATCATTAGAGGAAATAGGAGGCATGGAAACATTAGAAACACTAGGTAAAGTGTATGAAGCTGTAGGAACAGAAGACACAACTAGAGGAATACTTGGAAGCACGGTTGGAAGAGGATTAGAATAAGTAAAAGGAACATTATGGTAAGAAGGTTGTGATGTAGGAAGGGATACAAGAGGAACACTCATAGTAAGAGAGGGAACCGTTGTAGTCACCAAAGGAGGGGTATAAGTAGGAATACTAAATAAGGGAATAGAAGAAGGTTCTACACTGGTAGCAGGAGGAATCAATCCTAAATCTTGAGCCTCTTGAACTAAAGGTTTAACATTTGAATTCACAAGGCGAGTGATACCACGGAGGAGATTAACACCTTGATCATTATCATGGAGGAATTTATTAAGAGCCTTTATAGCTTGAATAGAATCTTGATTATGGTTTTCTTAAATAAGCCAATTACCCATTTTATCAAGTTCATTTGAAAGTTTTTGGAATTGTTCAGGAGGAACTCTTAAAGCATCATCCTCATCATGAGATGAGTGAGAAGAGTTTTTCTCCATGGTAGGGGTGGAATCATGAAGAATCAAATTTTCATCCAGAATCCTAAGAAAAGGAGAAGAAGACTCAGGATCAAAGGCACCCATAAGTCTACGACTTCATCTAACCGGAATATTATAGGTAGGACTAGAGGTAGTAAAGCTCATATACCAATGCAATGCAAATGAACTAAACTAAGAAAACACAAAGAAATAACAAATGAATGTTTATGTATTTTAATTTTATATGAGATGCAAACACATAAAAGAAACCTAATACATGCAAGATCTAACACCATAAAAGAAAGAGTTGTCTATCGCGGGTTCACCAAAATGTAATAATAAAAAATGTGGTCACCCAAAATGTAGGTAACCAAATTGTCATATATTAAAAATGAATTATTGTGTCTGATAATATGATGAAGATGGGAATATAAGATGTACCTCTTAACCTCAAATTCCCAAAGGAAGATCCAAATTGATTAACCATAAGAGGATGATCAATACATAGATGAATCAATCGATGGAGACTATGAAGAAAGAGGATAACCTTGTATTTTGTTATGGTAAGTGTGTATTGAAATCTTAATTGAATTGAAAACAAATACTAACCTCAAGTAGGACATATCTAGAAAATGTTGTTTTATGATGTTTGCGTATAGTTTTGGGGAATTCTGTAGTCAGATCTAGGTTGGAAATGCAGAAACAAAGAAAACCTAGAAACCTTTTTCTTTTCTGATTTAGGTCATCCTTGACCCAAGACAGGGGTAAGATCTTACCTCAAGGTACAATCTTACCCGACAAGGTCATCCTTGACCTGCACTATTCCAATGGAAATTCTGTTTGCAGATCCCAAAAGTTCACCCAAAAGGGTACTCAGATCTGCATTGATATTTGTTGTCCTGCACCTGGATCTGCAAGAAAAAGGGTTTTGTTTATTGGATGAGGGGTTTGCCTTGGCAAACCCTGGTTTGTAATCAACCTTGAAATGTAATTGAAATTTCAATATATAAACAAAGTAAATGGAACTATTCACCTTGCTTATGTTAAAATCCTTGTGGAGGATTCAAATCCTTGAATCCACAAGTATGGATGCTCCAAATGAATGTAGAATTAAATGTAGGGTGTCTCAAATCAATTGCATTAGATCTTCAAGACCAATCTGGAGTGGATCTTGGAATAATAAAAATCTTGGATGAATGTGGATGGAGGAATCTTCAACAAGAGGGCTCCAAAGAGATTGAATCCTTCAATGGCTATCAATGGATCTCCTTGATGAATTGGATCTTGAATGCTTGAATGCTTAAGGATGAATGAATGCTTGAATTCTTTCCTTCTCCTTCTTTCTTTCTTGATGATTTCTTGATCACTTGATTGCACTTGAGAGAGATAGATGGCTTGATCGTGTGTTATGAGATGGATTGAAATGAGAGAGGAAGGCCTCCTTTTATACTAGTCTAGGGAACAAACTTCTAGAGAGGCCGACATAGAAGGATTAAATTTCAATTAAGCCTTAACCCCTATAAATGGACCTAGATTAAATACAATTTAAGAGTTTACCATTCCGAAATCTGAAATAGTCGACCCGAAAGTAGGAAATAAAACTTTTTGAAGCCCGACATCTCGAAACCTTTGGAATCTAAAATTTGGACCTAGGGTCAAGGTCGAGGTCAACTTTGACCTAGGTCAAAGTCAATGTCATCCTTGACCTAGGTCAAAGTCAAGGTTGACCTTGACCCAAAAGGTCATCCTTGACCTTGAAGTCAAAGATCTCAATTTCTCAAGATGGAGTGCCAAAAAGAGGCTGGAAATAGGTGGAGAGAGTAGAACAGGGGGAAAAATACAAATCCATTCAAAGATCCACTCAAAGGTGCTTGACATGATCCCAAACCACTTACTTAGAGGGATAAACCTATCCTAAATGGAAGTGCTTCCATTTTCCGATGATACATTATGAAAAATTTACATTCTGAAAAGTTATTGCAAAGAAAAAACCCTAGGGAGATACTATTGCATAGTGAGCTAATTCATTCTATAGAAATGAATTAGATGGATTGATTGAACTGCATATCCTGAAATCTCTAAATCTTGGATAAGAAAAGGAAAACACAAAATTCAAAATGATAAAGAGAATGGTATTAATTGACATATTAGAAGAGGATGAACCGAAATATCAGTTAAGTACTCTAAAAAATACAGATGCAAATGGACCTGGAGCACTATCTTGAATACCATGTAGAGTCATGTTGACAAAAGATGTAAAAGCATTTATTCAATTCAAACATATTGAAATAAGAAAAAAGGATATAAGATCAGCCTACACGGAACTATACAAAGAGGAAGGAATGTTGAATGAAGAGTATGGACATCTGGAAACAAAAGGGTTAACACACATCATGCACATGCAAAAGAATTTTGATGCTAAATGGATCAAATGTGTATTGATTCGAGTACATGGAGATCATGTTTAGCTGGAAGGAGATAGACAAATTGAAATAATAAAGGAAATCATAAGTACAGTCACAAGATTTTCATCTAATGGGAGAAAATGTGTAAAGGTGTTGGATCTTAAAATAGAAATTGAAGGTGTAGTCAGGCATAAGAAAGATCAAAAACTTTTTTCTGTAAGCAACATCTTGGATAAAGAAATGAAATTTGCATCAATTATTATTAGCTATAAGATCTATCAA
Organism: Chamaecyparis obtusa; assembly: GCA_027943335.1. Classification (NCBI taxonomy): domain Eukaryota; kingdom Viridiplantae; phylum Streptophyta; class Pinopsida; order Cupressales; family Cupressaceae; genus Chamaecyparis; species Chamaecyparis obtusa. The sequence goes on from BSBK01006252.1 coordinate 390,726, forward strand.
GCAAATAAATTGGACAATATATTAGGAGGAGCACTACAAGTTTCGTATGAGATTGTTATGGAGGGAAAAATATATGACTTAGTAGAAATGATACAGAATAAACTAATGGTGAATTTAAGAAAGATCAAGAAACAAGGATTAAAGTTTGGAGAGCTATTGGTATGTATATTTTTCTATATACAAAACTATTTTCCTAGTATTAGTAAAGGAAATTGGACATTAGGTGAACGAGTTATACATCAAATTAACAAGTTCATTGAACAATCGGGAAGTAATTTCAACATAGTAATGTGGAGTTATTTTAAAGAATCTCAAGGAACAATGTATGCTAGATATCAAATACCACCTCATATTGTTGAAACATATAAGAAATATATATGTTTTTTGGTTAGCACAGACTTATGTATAATCAAAGCAATGGATCCATGGATTTCTTGGTTACAACCATTTGGATATAAAACAACAAAGAATGAACTAATAACAATTATTAAGCAACTATTGAGCCAACCAAAGGATATGGAAGCTAATCAGTTTGGAACCTATGAAGAAGTATATAAAAGGATGATATCAAATGAGAAGAAATCAAAAGAAGGTAGTAGCAATACAATGAAAAGATAGAAACTAGACACAATACCAAAGACATATGCCAAAATAAAGAACAAGTTTGCTAAAAAGAGACAAGCTACCAACAACGAAGCTGAAGAAGAGTTGCCACCAACAAAGAGAACGAGATCTAGAACAACACAAGCTACACAAAGGAGAAATACAAGAAGTAAATCAAGAGTAAAAGGAATCATAAGGACATGAAGAAATAAAAATGAGCCTGCACTAGAGTCAAAACCATTGAAAGTAAGAATTCCACGAGCACCTACAAATATAGCAAACATAATAAGAAAGTATGGAAGTATAAAAAAAATACATGAATTCAAATAATAGACATGGTCAGAAGAAGATAAGAAAGCTATAGAAGATACATTAATGTTTAACTTTCATAAGTTCTTAAGATTCCCAAAAAACTTAAGACAGATTATTCCTAAGGAACTACTTGACAAAATCAACATAAGATTGGATGAAATTGGAGAGCATTGGAGACAAACCAAAGAAAGAACCCTTATACTTGTAAGGCTAGAAACAAATGTTGAAGAGATTGATCAACTGATGAAGAAAAATGAAAATAATTTTTTGAAACAAGAACAGGACAACAAAGGTACTAGCAGGATTACAAAATGAAGTAGAAGTAGAAGTAGAAGGGCTGAAAATGTGGAAAACAATTTTTAATGCTGAATCACCAAAAGTGCAAGAATAAAAAATTAGGAAAATGTTAGAACAAGAAGAGGACATACATTTGACAAGAAAAGATAGCCTGATAAGGTTTGAAGGACAATCAAGTCAACTTATTGAAATACAAGATGAATCTGATGATGTCACAGGTAATGAGGATGATGAACGGTTTGATAAACAACAAATGTTAGAGATTACAATTGCATACACTGAAACAATACAGGTGACACATGCTATTGATATGGAACCTACTATTGGTGAGATATCAAAAGAAGAAATAATTAATGAATAGCTAATAAATTTGGAAAAGGATGAGATAATAAAAATCAAATTATGGAAGTACAAATTGCAAGGACACTGCAAAATCTGACAATGATAACAATAACACACCTAAAGAGGAAAAGAGGTTCAAAATTTGAAGAAGAAGAAGAATACTTTGATGAAAGACCTGAATGAAATATTGAATAGAGATCCTAAAATGATGCATTATGAGGAACATATATTATATGTAGAAAAACTCAAAGGGAGAACAATTGCCAAAAGACAACTAAAGGATAAACATAGGGAAAAGATTATGAAGAAAATAGTCAACACATTTTCAAACTTACTATCATGAATTACAGTGGATAAAGAAGAATCAAGTTTCAAACAGAAGAAAACTTATGTGGATATAATAAGAGATGATCACAAAGTAAAAGTAGAATTAGAAGCAAAGATACAAAAAAAATTATATACTGATAGAAGAAAAGATAAGCTAGTAGAAGTAACAAGAACTATCAGAGAAATTTGAAAATTTGAAGGAATTGTTGACTGAAGCAACAAAAATGTACAAGGAATTATATGAGAAATGTACTACAACAAATGAGGAATCATGCTTAATAGCTATAAATATGGATTTAATGCAAAAACAGATACAAGCAATAATTGATTTACTGGGTACAACAAAAAATAATGATGATGAAGACAGTATTGACAAAATAATAAGATTCAAAGGACATATCAATGACATAAATAATTTGAAGAAGTAATGGAGCACAATATTGAAATTATCAAGAAGAAGCACAAAACTATTCTAGCAAAAGTAGAACCCAGTTGACACCCAAAGGACAGAATTTTGTTTTTGCCTTTGGCATTTCTATCAAAGGGGGACAAAATATCAAAGTGGAGATTAGTACGTTGGAGAAAGGAACTGAAAAGGAAGAAATATCTAAGGGGAGAGATACAAAATGAAAAAGCATGAGTACAAAGGTCTTTCCATCAATGCCAAAGGGGGAGATTGTTACTTGACAAAATCCTCAATGGAAAATCAATGATGATTTTGCTAGGGTTTTCATTCTTGGAAAATAACATTTAGTATATAGATAAAGTAAGGAAAGACTTATCGACATAAGATACTATCAAAAAGTGTTAGCGGTGGAAAGAAAAGAAAAGGTTACAAATGAGGACAACATCAAATAAGAAAAATGGTTTATGGAAGATCGAGAAACCCTAATTAGGTCAATCAATTATAAGAGGAGATCGAAAGACAAAGGGATATATATGGTGATAGAGAGAAAAAAATTAGCGATGTGGTTCAAAGGATGCGAAGAGAAGTGTAAGGATTAGAGATTAGAACATAGCAAGAGTGAAATGGGATCTGACAAGCTTTTGGAGAAAGCATCTACAGGTCAAATTTCTTGTTGATTTATTCCTAACAGTTTAGCAACAAGATTGTAAAATCCCTTAACCATGTAGTCTCTAATCAGACATAGAAGTTATATTTTAGAACTTATTATAAATCCTTTAACTGGGTGAACACTGTATAAGGGCGATAAAATCTCTTAACAAAGTAGTCTTTAACTGGACTTTCAATACTCCTAATAGGGCAGTAGTCACTCCTAAAAGGATGATGTCATTCATAAGAGGACATTTATGTAAGCTCCTAACAAGGCACCTTATTACTATAGTGATGAGTTGTCGGTATGATCCCCACCGCATTTTTTCCCTCTGACCAAGGGTTTTCTGTGACACCAAAATATTGTGTTAAGTGTTTGAATGTTTATGTGTTGTATGTTTAATTTACATGTTATTGGTTATTGGTTAAACATTATAGAAGCTATCGGTAGATAATAAGATAGTTATTGGTATAAGTAATTTACTGGTTATTGGTTTATGTTTAGAAAGTTAAAAAAATGTGAAATCTCTTTGGTATTGATTCACCTCCCCCCCCTCTTAGTATCTTACCTAATACCTTCCAACAATATTTGACTCCTATTTTTTATACATGGTTTTGATCACATCTCATATTCTCTATAATACAATAATTACTCATTCATATACCTTCTTTTATACTAGTTTGATAAGTACTTACTCCATCTTGATTATCTTGATAAAAACATCCACAATTTTATTGTCCTCTTCCTCTTTAGGATTTACTTCTTGTTGGAAAAATGATTAGCGCTCCCTTCAGGAATCATGACCAGGGACTAAATGCCTCTTGTGGATTCTACAAGTCTAGTGGTTGTATCAAGCATTGACAGGTTGATCTTTTAGTGCAATGACAATTTCTAGTTGTAACAATTGGTATCATATCTTGGTTACATGTTCAAATCCCCTCGGGTAATGCTAAGGGGGAGATTGGTGTAAAAATGGTTAGTCTCCCCTTGATATTTGTGACAAGAAACTAACCACATCCTATGGATTCTATAAGTCTAGTGGTTGTATATGGCATTGATAGGTTAATATTTTGGTGCAACGACAACCACACTTGTAACACTTCTACCCATAGAATTACTCTATCCTATAGAAATGTTTTCTTCTTCCTTTAATGCAAATTGATAAGCTTCCTCCACATCAATAATTGTTAAAATCATGATCTAATCTTGGATAATAATGCAAACCGATAACACACTAGGAGACCTTCTTAGCATCATCTTCACTGTGACAATATTTGATGTTCAACCTATAAAAATCTTCTTTATACTAAAACACAATTTTCTTCTTTTGTCTAGGGTTATACAACTCGAAAATGGTTCTTTAATAGTTTATTAGTAAGATCTTTTCCTTGAAAAAATTTACTGCACTCTTTGAGGATTTAATTTTATCCTCTACTCTTCTCTATCTTTCAACTTGCACATGATCCCATGATACAAATGAAAGTTCCTTAGTCCTTATAGCTATGATATTTACTTTATAAGGGTCCTCAATAGATTCCATTAATATCATTAGGTGCATTTCATTAATTATTATTCATTTATATCATTTAGTTTAATTATCCATTAATCATTATCCTTAAGTGCATTGCAATAAACATTTAGGTTCATTATGCATTATGCATTTTCATTTAGGCACATCTCATAATCATTTAGTTGCAAATTATATAAAGAAATAAAATCATCAAGTTCATTAAATATCATCATATTTCATAACATGTAGATAAACATTGCATCATTATATAGAAAACACTTATAATCATTGCATCTATAGAATGCATCCATAAAGATAAATCATCATATAGGCATTTTCACTCATTATCTATCTAATACATCCATCTATGTTAAATAAGTACATCCACATTTATGCTTCCATACATGTAAGTATCAATGTGCGTCCATGCATAAACATCTGAGTCAAGTAAGTGCATCCATACATCCTGCATAGAAAAATACAAAAATATACATAGAGAATCATATAGAACTACATCCATCTGCATCATGTATATAGATCATCAAAAATCATAAAGTCTCGCATATAATGGCATCAAAAGGAGATAAGTCATAAGTATCAAGAAGGGGTGAGAGTGTCCACATAAAATTTCCATGTAAAAGTACATCATCAAATGTCCAGCAATATGTAAGAGTCTCAAATCATAGTACATCAAAAATCAATGATACATCAATGTATATCTATTACATATGATTAATGGGGGAAATCTAACTCTTCATGGTCACCTATATCTGTGTCTCCACTTGCACCTGAAGGGGGATCACCACTAGTTATAGCATCGATATCACCCTGTGATCTTCATGATGTATATGTCCCCACAGGAGGCCCTATCTAAGTAGGTTCTTGGCTAGACTGACCCTGCTGAAAAGATCAAATTTGAGCCACCTTTGATGTTAATCCCTGCATGAAGCTCATAGCCTATGAAATCTAACTATCAAAAGTTGTCATATCTTCCTATAGAATTCATATACCCTAACTCAGAGGAGAAAGAATAACAAGAGAAATAGGAGCAATAGGAGGTGTTGGAGCAATTGATTGTCCAACCTGTCTAGCTGCTTGATGACCCTGAACTTCCCATCCCTGAAACAAAGCAACTCTAGGTCTAGGAGGAATTTGTACACCAACATTTTTAGTATGAGCATGGCCACCTCAAACCCCAACTCTTCCACCACCATCACCGAACTGACCACCGCCATCCCTACCAAAAAATTTTCCACCAACACCCAAACCACAAGGAGTAGCTATCACTACCCCACCTTTTCCTCGAGCAACCCTAGTAGGAGCACCACCAACAACTCTACTTGTTTTCCCACCTCAAAAAAATCTAGCTCTACCTACTTGGACTCTATCTCTCCATTTTCATTGAGGTCTCCCATCCTCATCATCCTCATCATCATCATCATCATATTCATTGATGAAGGGTACTCCCCTTACTAACACAAACACACACAACATAATTGAGAATAACAACGAATTGTAAGGACAAGAAATGGGCTTTATATTATCTCCAATGAAATGGAATTACAATGTTAAAAAATATAACATGAAAATCCACATGGGAATTTTCATTACAATATTTTGCAAGCTAGAGCAATCATATGTATCTTCCAAAAAACTGGCCTAGATAACCCTACAAACCTTCATTATATAGGCAATTTTAACCACCCAAGAAGGTTCTAGAAATTCTAACCCTAAATTTTGAGGCCATCCATCCCTAAGATATTATTATTCATTTTTATTACATTTGAATAGGCCCAAACAACATTTATAACTCGAAAAGAAATTTTGAAGGAATTTCATTTTCTTCTATTTTAGGTAGCGCAACTTCTAGAGACCATAACTCCTCCCTCGTTGACCTGATTGGATATTATAACCCCATTTTAGAAATGGTGTGAAGTGCTCTACAATATTCAATTTTCAAAAGATCTATTCAACTAAGGTTTCAACCCTTTTGGAGCCTCTAAAGCCTTCAAAACTGACTTCAAAGTTTTTATACCCTGCTGCCAATATCAAACAATTTCATTATCTTCAAAAATAGACTTGATCTTGCCATAAAAATTTAGTGGCTTGCTGATATAACCAAAATAAACCTCCAAGGAAGAAAATAGATCATTTTGAGCTCAAATGAAAAACTTACTAAAAATAGTAAATTTCCAAAAATGGCAGCTCTGCCTAAGATAGCCCTTATTGAAAAGGAACCAGAAAATATTGTTGGGTGATGCAAGATTTCCCTTACACCCAGGATACTACTACATCAATTGATCAATCATCATCATCATCATCAGTCTCATCAAAATCTGGATCATCAATGTTAGGAACTAGCTTTGCCCGATTTGTGAACCTCTAAAAAGAATGTCGTACTATCCACTAGCATAATTTGTTGTAACTTCTGCATCTATAATATCTAATAAATAGTGCCACAACATATTATAGAGACCCTTAACCTCATCAAGAATAGTCCTATATAATCCAAACAAGGTCTCCACAAGGATCTCTTTACCTGTACTTGTGTATAAACCGCTTGTTCCTGTGGTATGCCCCACACTCTACCAAATTGTCATAGAAATCACATGAAAAAAAACCCCTCCAACTGTGGCCTGAACATTAATAGAACCTCATCAGCATCCTCCTACCAAACCTCACAACCAATATAAGGATGCCAAAAAATTGCATCTGCATCATCGAGCATCTATTATGAATAATATAATTCTCCTAGACAAGGTTGGACAATCACTCCCTGATAAGCATGTAGATATATGAATGTCCTTCTTGGTGAGCCCTATTTGCAATCAGTCTAGCTATTAGAAGATTCTCCCATGCCCATAGAAACACTACACTTGCAAAAAGTGTTGCTCTATATCGATAGACTCATAAAGAATATCATGATATATATGTGTTAGCACACATGAGCCCCATGAAAATATTCATGAATGAGAAATCATATCCTCAAGGATCCTACCCCAACCAACAAAAAATCCTTTTCCTTTCCTATCTAGCATTAGGAAACTGCCAATGAAAGACATTAAGATTTATGTGATTACATCATATCTTTGTATCATCACTCTCTAATAAATCATCTAATCTCTAATATTCGCATCACCAAACATTCACCTACAAGTCACACCATCATAGACCTAATCATAATAGACCAGCTCACCCATTGATTGAAATCCTTAATATCTGATATACATCCTCTGGGGTGATGGTCATCTCACCCATTAGAAGGTGGAAAATGTTATGGTCTTTAGTGCCATCTCTTGGCCAATTTTGTCAATAAACCCCTATTCACTCGAAATTGGGCCATATCCAACAGAAAATAGAGACCATAATGAATAATCACATGCCTCTCAATAGCAGTCAGATCCAGAATCATATTGAAAGGCCTTGGATACTGATCCCTCATATTAATTTTCTAAAAGGAAACATATTTTAAAAATTAAAATACATTTTCATTAGTCAACATCACAAAATTGATCATCAAGCATCAATCAATTATCTTATCATCTACTTGCTCAACTTTGAGTGCATAAATTTGTGCTCCTCTAGAAATTGAGGAAAAAAAAACAACCTTTCAACCTATTAGATTGACATCAATACCATATATGATATAAGGGAGGGCAGATAAGTGGAGCCAAAGGCTCACCCAAATAGCAGACCACCTTGCAGAATCACACAAGGAAGAAATAAGACAAAAACCAAGAGAAAGGAAGTAGATCTTATTTATTTAGTCATCAAAATTCATACATGTTGGGATCTGAGGCCTTCCTGATTACGACCAATACAGATAAAAATTAATTACAGAACATTACAATCCTCATGCATGCAAGATCCATGATCTCTAGATCTCCTTGAAGAAATGATCTGCTATATAAATTGCATATGATATTTTCCTACATGGTATGAAATGCGTCATCTTGGAAAATCTGTCCACAATAACAAATATGGAATCATTACCTCTTGCTATCCTCAGTAAGCCAAGAACAAAATCTATGCTGATATCACTCCAAAGTTTCTCAGGAATAGAAATTGGTGTATACAATCTAGTATTCTGACTCATTCCTTTTTCAACTTGACAAACTCCACAAATCTTCACAAATTTTTTAACATCCTTATGCAATTAAGGCCAAAAATATCTTTCCTTAAGAAAAGTCAATGTCTTATTAGTGCCAAAGTGTCCAGCCAAACCCTTACTATGATTTTCCTTTATCAAATTAGTTCTCATTGATCCTCTTGGTATACATAGCTGAATTCCTTTGAACAACATACCTTCTTGAATGAAATATTCTTCCCACTTACTCTGTTGATCTTGCTTAGTTGGAGACAAATTGAGTAATTGGGATCTAATGTTGGCACATGCAAAGTTTTCATACAATAATTCAATGAATAAGAGTACTGGAAAGTCACATTTTCAGATTGTTGATGGCATACATCTGAGAGGTATATCAGACTTGAAAGATATTGTTGGAGAAGATAAGAGGAGTGTTGAAGGGGAAGACTTTGTTGAGTTTATGAAGTCATTGCATGAGGAAGTGAAACATAAGTTGGAGAAGAGTAATAAAAAATAAAAGGATAGGGCAGATAGGTCAAGAAGACAAGGTTTTTGAAGTTGGTGATGAGGTAATGGCTCATTTGAAGAAAGGAATATTTCCTATTGGAACGTATAGTAAGTTGAAGATGATGAAATTTGGTCCCTACAAGGTATTGAGGAGTTTTGATAGTGGAAATGCTTATGAAGTAGAATTACCTGATGACATGGATATATCACCAATATTCAACATTGTAGAATTGTATGAGTATCATGAGCCTGATGAAGAAGTCATAGTACCGAGTGATTATCCTAAGAAGAAAATAGAAGAAGTTGAACAAATTTTGGAACAAAGAGTTGGCAGAAGCACAAGAGGAAAGGATTACATGGAATACTTGGTAAACTAGAAGAACAAACCAATTGAAGACTCTACATGGATTTCACAATCTAAGTTGGATTTAGCTCAGGTTGTACCTCACTCATAATTTGGAGAATAATTTCTTTTCAACCCAGGGTGTCTAATGCATGAGTATCTTGGGTTTTTGGTAATCATGTATCTCGGTAGCTTGTTAGATGTGTTCAGTAATTTCTTTGGAGTTCTCGATGGAGTTTTCTAGTTATTCATCAACAAACTCGGTTACCTATTTCCTTCTTGATTCCTTTCACGGAGTGACTTTGTTGTGTTCTTTCACCAAGTTAGTTCAGTGCGTCTGTGTGCTTGGTGGCCCAGTTCACCGAGGGATTTTTTTTTTTATTTTTTCAAGGCCAATATGTGCATTTAATTTTGGTAGTGATCTTAATGTTGAGATCGTTCATTGGGAAATGTGTGGACCTAAATCTGGGTTATTGCTTTCTCCAATGTTGGATCTAAATGATTCTTTGGGTTGACCTATTCAGTAGCCTCGTGTATAAAATGTAGTAGTTTTTTCTAGGTTTAAGTAGGGAAGTGTAATTAGAGGAAGATAGAAGGATGGAGATCATGGATCTTGGATGCATGAGGATTGTAATGTTCTATAATTTATTTATATCTGTATTGGTCATAATCGAGAAGGCCTGACAACCCAACATGTATGAAGTTTGATGAATAAATGAATAAGATCTACTTTCTTTCTCCATGTTTCTATGTTATTTCTTGTGTGTGATTCTACAAGGTGGTCTGGTATTTGGGTGAGCCTCTGGTACCACTTATTTTACATCCCTTGTGTTAGGTGGTATCAGAGCAAGGGTTTGATCTAGGTTCCTTATTCTAAACCCTAGCTGGTTTTTTTGTTGTGGGGTACCAGATTGTGATCTAACCTGCAATTGTAGAGGGTTTCAAGATGGTTCGAGGAGGAAGAAATGAAGATCCAGGATTATCTTATATGTTAAGGAAAATTGTTGCTAGATTAAAATATGTTGAGACAACCCAACGCCAATGAAGACACCTTGATCATGTTAGTGATGATGAAGTCGAAGAGATGCAAGAGGAAGCCACACCTGCACCTATAATGGATCAAGGAGAGGAAAGATTAATGAGAGAATTGACTAGTTTGAAGGCTACACCTCAATTTAACCCTTCTAAGTATAGTGGAAATTTGGATTCAGATGAATTAATGGAATGGATCACTGAGATGGAGAAATACTTTGAGTATGAGAACATATCAAATGAGAAGAAGGTGAAGATTTCAAGCACAAAATTGAAAGGTCGTGCATCTTTGTGGTGGGAGCATCTACAATTGGATGAAAAGAAGAAAGGTAAAACCAAAATCAAGGTATGAGATAAGATGGTAAATAAGTTGTAAGGAAAGTTTCTACATTGTGATTATCAAATTAACCTAGCGAGGAGAATGAAAAGTTTAAGGTAGAAGGATAGCTTGGTAAAGGATTACACTAAAGAATTTATAGGATAGATATCAGATCTGGACATATTAAAGATGAGGTGAAAATAATTGCAAGGTATCTAAATGGGTTAAGGACTTCTATTCAAGAAGAGATCAATTTGGTGAAAATGGAGAGTATTGAGGAGGCTTATTAGTTTTCCCTAAAAGATGAGAAATTGAATAAAAGGCATGAGCAAAGACAAAGGGGAAGAGGTGGTAGACTCCCTAAAGGAAGAGGTGGATCCTATGGTGAAAATAGTAGATCTGATCAGGAAAAGACAAAGGAAACATCAAGTGGAAAGGTGAAAGTTGATTTTGAGGAAGAGGTAAATCCTCCCGAGGTGGCTATGGAAGAGGAGGATTCTAAGGAACTTGCTAAAACTGTGGTGAAGAGGGACATAGATCATTTGAGTGTACACATGCAAGTAAGAAGGTTGGTAGTAGAAAAAATGCTTTGGTGCAAGAAGATTCACCAAATGAACCTGAGACGGAAGGACACCTAATGGTTAGAATAACATTATGGAGTGAAAAGACTAAGGAAGATCTAGTAAGAAAGAGTTTATTCAAGACCAAATGTAGAGTTGTAGACAAAGTTTGGAAATTGATCGTTAACAGTGGAAGCTCGGATAATCTGACATCAGAAGAAACAATTACAAAGTTGTAGTTGGAAAGATTGAACCAGCCAAAGCCCTATCAGATTTCATTGATCAAGGATGAGCATACACTTATGGTAAGTGAACAATATTTTGTGAATCTAAAAATTGTAAAGTATTATGATAAGGTGTTGTGTGATATTATGCCTATGGATTGTTTTCATATTTTGTTAGGTAGACATTGGTAGTATGATAGACATGCTATATATGATAGAAGATTACACAAATGTACTATTTGGGATGATGGAAAGAGACAAATATTGTTACCTTTGATTGAAGAATCTACTAGTGAGATATGTACATTTGTGAAAGTTTTTTTGATGGAAGGTAGACATTTTGTTAAGGATTAATTGAAGAAAAATAATATTTGTTATGTTGCGATTCCTAACAAATTGAGTGAGAAAATAATGGATAAAGCTCTGGACAAGGTTGAGAAGTTTCTCACTGAGTACAAGGAGATCACCTTAGATAATGTACCTAATGGTTTTCCACCGATGAGAAGTATTATTCATTGTATGGATCTGATTCCTGGAGCTATTTTTCTGAATAAAGCATGATACCTACTAACACCAACCGGGAATAAGGAACTCAACCAAAAATTTCAAGAGTTGTTGCAGAAAGGTTTGATCAAATAAATTTTGAGTCCATTTGTAGTACCAGTTGTGTTGGCACCTAAGAAGAATGGAGAATTGTGAATGTGTACTGATTCTAGAGAAACTAACAAGATAATAGTTAAGTATCAGTTTCCTATACTGATGATGGATGATATAATGGATTATTTGAGTGGAGAAAAATATTTTACCAAGATTGATTTGAAGAGTGGATGTCATCATATCAAAATCAGTCAAAGTGATGAATGGAAGACTACTTTCAAGATAAGAGAAGGTTTGTATGAATGGTTGGTCATGCCTTTTGGTTTAACTAATGCACCAAGTACTTTTATGAGGTTAATAGATGAGGTTCTAAAGAAATTATTGGGTAAATTTGTGATTGTGTATTTGGATGACATTCTGATATTTAGTAAAACCAGAGAAGATCATTTGTTGTACATTAGATAGGTATTGCAGATATTGAAAGAGGAAAATTTTCTAATTAATTTGAAAAAAGTGTTCCTTCATGAAAGATGACATTGTGTATTTGGGATTTGTGATTTTAGCTGATGGTTTGGAGATGGATGCTAAGAAGGTTGAAGCTATTCTTGATTGGCATACACTTGAGAATGTTGGTGAGGTAAGATAATTCCATGGTTTAGAAATTTTTTACTAAAAGTTCATCAAAAATTTCAGTTCAATTTGAAATGCTATGACCAAGACAATGAGAGGAGATAAAAGAGAATTCAAGTGGACACATGGAGTTGATAAGAGTTTTGAGACTTTGAAATAGAAGGTTGTTGAAATGCCTGTGTTAGCTTTACCTGATTTCAATAAGGTATTCAAGGTTGAATGTGATGCAAGTGGCAGTACAATAGGAGTTGTGTTGAGTCAAGAAGGTAAACCTATTTCTTTATTTAGTGAGTAGTTGAATGATACTAAAAGGAAATATTTTGTGTATGATCAAAAATTATATGCTATTGTTCAAGCCCTAAATAAATGGAGATACTATTTGATGCCAAAGGAATTTGTGTTGTATACTAAACATAAAGCTTTACAATATTTGGGTAGTCAGAATAAGTTGAATCAGAGACATATGAAATGGTTTGAGTATTTATAGAATTTCACATTTGTGATCAAACATAAAAATAGAGTGTCTAACCGAGTTGCTGATGCATTGAGTAGAAGAAGATCTTTACTAACTAAAATGAGAATTGAGGTTTTTGGTTTTGATGACATGAAGAATTTGTATGAAACTGACCCTGATTTTTTTGAGCCATGGAGAATGTGTAGAGCACCTATTCAAGATCAACTGAATAAGTGGGAAGAATATTTCATTCAAGAAGGTATGTTGTTTAAAGGAATTCAACTATGTATACCGACAGGATCAATAAGAACTAATTTGATAAAGGAAAAGTATAACTTAGTGGTTTGGTTGGAAACTTTGGAATTGATAAGACATTGAGTTTTCTTAAGGAAACATATTTTTGGCCTCAGTTGCATAAGGATGTTCAAAAATTTGTGAAGAGTTGTGGAGTTTGTCAAGTTTCAAAAGGAGTGAGTCAGAATAATGGTTTGTATACATCGATTTTAGTTCCTGAGAAACCTTGGAGTGATATCAGCATGGATTTTGTTCCTCACTTACCGAGGATAGAAAGAGGTAATGATTCCATATTTGTTGTTGTGGATAGATTTTCCAAGATAGTACATTTTATATCACGTAGGAAAACATCATATGCAGTGCATATACTAGATATTTTCCTCAAGGAGATTATCATATTGCATGGATTACCGGGGAGTATCATCTCTGATCGAGACAATAAGTTTGTTGGCTATTTTTGGAAGACTATGGAAAAAGTTGGACATCGAGTTGATATTTTCCTCAAGGAGATTATCATATTGCATGGATTACCGGGGAGTATCATCTCTGATCGAGACAATAAGTTTGTTGGCTATTTTTGGAAGACTATGGAAAAAGTTGGACATCGAGTTGAAATATAGCTCTACATTTCATCCATAAACTAATGAAAAAATAGAGGTTGTAAATAGAAGTTTGGGTAACTCGTTGAGATGCTTAGTTGGAGACAAACTGAGTAATTGGGATCTAATGTTGGCACAAGTAGAGTTTGCGTACAATAATTCAGTGAATAGGAGTATTGGAAAGTCACCTTTTCAAATTGTTACTGGCATACAACTGAGAGGTATATCGGACTTGAAAGATATTGTTGGAGAAGAGAAGAGGAGTGTTGAAGGGGAAGAATTTGCTGATTTTATGAAGTCATTGCATGAGGAAGTGAAACATAAGTTGGAGTAGAGTAATCATAAATACAAGGCTAGTGCAAATAGGTCAAGAAGACATAAGGTTTTTGAAGTTGGTGATGAGGTAATGGTTCATTTGAAGAAAGGAAGATTTTTTGTTGGAACATATAGTAAGTTGAAGATGAAGAAATTTGGTCCCTGCAAGGTATTGAGGAAGTTTGAAAGTGGAAATGCTTATGAAGTAGAATTACCTGATGACAAGGATATATCACCAATATTCAACACTGCAGATTTGTATGAGTATCATGAGTCTGATGAAGTAGTGATAGTACCGAGTGATTATACTAAGAAGCAGATAGAAGTTAAATAGATTTTGAAACAAAGAGTTGGCAGAAGCACGAGAGGAAAGGAATACATGGAATTCTTGGTAAATTTGAAGAATAGACCGATTAAAGACTCTACTGGATTTCTCAATCTAATTTGGATTCATCTCAGGTTGTACCTCACTCATGATTCGAAGAATCATTTCTTTTCAACCCCAAGTGTCTGATGCAAGAGCATCTTGGGTTTTTGGCAATCCTATATCTAGGTAGCTTGTTATATGTGCTTGGTAACTACTTTGGAGTTCTCAGTGGAGTGTTCTTGTTGTTGGGTAAAAGCACAAAGTTGTGTCATGTTTTAGGCTAACTTATCAGCATAGATGGATTTGAGTATTTCTAACTAAAAATTAATTTTTTTTCAAACATATGGTCTAGCTAGATTCATTAGATAAGTGCTTAAAATTTTTGAATTGGAAATGTCTATTAAATGTATGTTTTATACCAATTTGGGTCCAATTACCAAAGAAACAAAATTATTTCAGAAAAGTGATATTTCAATAACTCCTACTCTTTTTAATGATATTTTAAAAAATGTAAAAATAGTCTTTTTTAGAGATCAGAATGAAGATTATTTTCATATAAGTTTTATAGTATTTTGATTAGATCTAACATATTATAATTTCAAAATACCGCAAGTAGGTATTTTGACATTCGAGAAGCTACTGCTTCAAATAAAGAAAAGAAAGTAAATCATAATAGAAAAATTTAAAATTTATATTTAGCACTAGAGGAGAGAGTCCTCTTCAAGAATATGTAATTTTTTTCTGAATAGTGTAGATTTGATAGGGGAAATTTGACGGGAGATGAAAACTTTTGATTCCATATAAGTTCATCTTTGAGTAGTTGTATCAAAGAAAATATACATCGAAAACTAATCTTTCATCTTTTCTGCACTAGCTATACATGTCATCTGTAACATATTTTGAAATCACAAGAAAAAAAATATTATATGTATATACTGTTGGAAATCTAATATGGGAAAGTTAGATACTGAGAGCGGGGGGGGGGGGGGGGGTTGAATAAGATATCTACTGTTAATTCCACTTTGACAAAATTTTTACTTGCATATCATAAACATGAATATTAATACTGAAATAAATCTAACAATCTAATCTTCATCCATGAAATTGAAACATAACACAAAGATTTTGGTTATCTAGAAACCCTTGAAAGGTAAAAATGGGGTGGGGATGACACCCACAAATCTTCACTACTATAGTATTAAAGTTTGTCTGTTAGGGCTACAAAGTTTGATCATAAAATGATGATATGCCCTATGAGGGGTTTGCCCTACTAAGAGCTTAAAGACTTATACAATCTACCTTAGTAAAAGGGTTTAAACTTACAATAAAGTAAGCAATCGGTTAATAGATTTACATAGGCCTATTAGGACCACTCTGTTAAGATATTTACCCTAATTCAGCTACTAAAATGTATCAGTACCTAATCCTTCGGTTTGCACTGTGATGCTGATAACAGATCTTCTCCTTCCAATACTACTTTGATCTCCTCAATCAAATATAACTTTGTTCTGCCCTTCACTTCTTTTCTTGGTCACTCTAATTGATCATCTCTTCCTAGATCAAAATACTTCTCTATTCTGTATATGAGATCACCTTCATTGCATTCATACACACACATACTACATTTTAGAGTTTAAGATCTCATCTTATATAGACAACAAAACAACCTCCTAGATCAAGATCAACAATCTATATTCTTTATTTATGCCACTTAAGTATTCCCTTAATCTGATAGGCTACATAGCTTACATAGGGATTAATGATTACAAATATAAGGCATAGTCACCTCTGTGATTCCCTCAACAAACATTAAATATTGTATAGATGTCGGCCAAAATGGTTTACCTAAGCTTTTGTGCCATTAAAAACACATATGTCAAATTTGGCTTGCTTGGCATATGAAGTCTCTGACACTCGGCATTAGCTATTCTTCATATACTGGTGCTCAGCACTAACACTTACATATAACTCAACATAAACTACTCAGCTATTATTGAAGTATTGAGTGACCACTGTCTTGCTCGGTAGTTGTACAAGATACAAGTCTAGACATAACTCGGCCTTAACATGATGACTTAGTCCTAGTGATGACTGACCAACATTTCCTAGAAAATGACTAAGTGCTAGACACTAATTGACAACAAAACTTAGGGATCAACAATCTCCCCCTTTGACATTAGTGGCAAAAACACTTTTTCATGGCATTTTCATTATAACAAGAGTACCCAGTAATATGAAAACTCCCCCTAAGACTTTGACATGGTCTTCAAAAAGATTCTACATATATATACATAAGACTCTTTTGACATACAACTGAATATATACATTAAAAAATAGTATGTCATACCTTTATGTTATTCTCACTGTATGTGACATTTCATTTCCCTTATTCATTTGATGTCATTTCCTCATGTTATTTCCCATGTTTTTGTTATTCCTATCATGGCATGTCATTTCCCCCTTGTTTTTGTCACTTGAAGTTGCTGGGGTGTAGGGGTATTAAAATATTTATCCAAAAATGGTTTATGGAGCTACATTATCATACCTAATGCATTTTCCCATCCTAACTTGACAGACTCCAAAACCCGTGTCTTTATTTCTAGCTCGGCAGCTAGATCAACTAAGCTTTTGGCAATAGAGAGATGCAGGTCTCTCTGTACTAACTCATTTTTCATTACTAATTCCTTCTGCATAACCTTCAAATGAGGTTTTAACATCATTTTTATGGAAATTAGCCTTGCTCTTATTCATCCATCATTATCCATCAACTTAGTTAATCTTCCATGTACATGAAGTAATCTAGTGAAGTGAATGGAGCTGGAGCTTGCATCCATGCTCAATGAATGACCAATAGACTTCAAATCTAATTGCATTTTATCAATTGAATCTTGATTGTCCTTAGTGAAATCTTATACATTACATAACTTCTTTGACAGAGAATGAACATTCTTCACAACTTCCTCTAAGCTAATTACTAAGGCAGAAAGTTCTACCTGTTTTACTTATATTTCAGTGGAAACCTTTTCTAGTACTTTGGTCTCAAATTTTCTCTCAGACCATTGCACAAGTTTTTCATTTTCCTCACTGTCATCACTATTCACCTTCTTAACAATTTGAACTAGTTGAACCAAGATAGGTGCAGTTTCATTCACATCATCCATTTCAAAAGATTCTATAAATATACCTTTAATCTCATGCAAAACTTGTTTTTCTTGATGCTCTCTTCTTGACTCTTCTTGCTTGCTCTTCTTCTTCAAAAGATCTTGTAATATCTACATTTTCTCATAAGTTAAGTTATCAGTGTCCCACTTAGGAGTCACTATAACTTCATCGAGTGTAACCTATGTTCCTGGATATTTCTCCTTTTTCTTCTATGATTTCTTCTTCGGTGTATTCCCACTTGACAACTATATTAGAGATTTTATGGCCTCTTGTTCCTTAGGCTCTAGTTTTTCCTTTGATATCTCTTCTTTAGTCTTCTTCTTTTCCTCCACATGAGGACTTATTATTACTAATTTAGACTTATCTACTTGATCTTTGGGACTCTCCTCTTCTTGGTCTTTCTTTTCCTCCTCGGCAGGTGCATTCTGAGTTGTGATTGTCGACTTGTCCTGTTTCTTGACACTGGTACTCTGTGAAACTTGTGGTTCAACTGTGACCATATGAGAGCTTATAGGTGTCGTGTCCACAGTTAATGTACTCTTAATCCTTGGATAGTCATGTACCTGAATTAATACGAGATTGGTGCTTGGTAGAAACTTATCTGAGGTTGCCTTGACAAGTATTTGACTCTTAATTTCTTCCTTAGTTAATACATTTGTTTTGATTGGGGTATCCTTAGTGATATCCATAATTGTGATCACATCACGTGATTCACTAACTTCTACCTTCTCTCCTACTTCTTCCTATATATTCTAAGGTTCATCAATGTCTTCCTTATTATCTAACTCCACTTGACTGGATGTACCTTCACCCAGTTGTGAAATCTTCTCAATTATCAGTCCAAAAA
Organism: Chamaecyparis obtusa; assembly: GCA_027943335.1. Taxonomy (NCBI): domain Eukaryota; kingdom Viridiplantae; phylum Streptophyta; class Pinopsida; order Cupressales; family Cupressaceae; genus Chamaecyparis; species Chamaecyparis obtusa. The sequence goes on from BSBK01006252.1 coordinate 409,509, forward strand.
TGATATTCCACAACCTTGTGCTTTGTTGAACAAAATCATCAACCCTATGTTGTAAAATAGAATAGGCCCAGAGCTTGGGTACAAACCTATTCCTGTACTTCTCCATATATTACTTTATGTACTCTGGGGATAGATCTAACATGACATGGGCTAGTATACTCTCCCTTATCTATTTTTCTATCATCATGGCATACTGCCATTTCTGATCAATTATTTTATATAGCTCTTAAGGGATGAGATTCCCCATCTATAAAGGTGTCATATACAAAACATCTCAAGCATTGCCTCTTCAACTTTCTCATTGTCACCACTATTTATCATATCAAATTTTATTTGTTTGAAGCCCACTAATCCAACAGTGCTTTTGATATTGTGGCATATTTTATCCACAGTCAATTTTCATTTTTGTGATGAGACTTTCACCTTTGTATTGTCATTAGTATCTGTCTCTTTATCATCATCATCTTTCTCCAAGAATAACTTCCTTCTTGGTTTCTTCCTGAGATTACTCGACAAACCTTAGTTTATACTAGTTTCCTTTTTCCTAATGATGGTGTCTTTTTCTATGGCTTGGTAGCTATGATAGTAGAAGCTTCCCTGGTTCTCGGTCTAAGTACTACAATGTTAATCTCTATTGAGCATTTAAGGTTGTCATTAGTATCAAAGGATAGTAAAAAGGTCGGTCGGTAACTAGAAGTAAGACAGTGCAGTCGGTAAAGCCTTTACACCGAGCATCACACAGTTAACTGAGCACCAGCGACACCGACACCGATGGTCAGTAAAAATTGAGCATCGCAGTACACACCAAGTAGATTATACAATGTTTACTGATGATCACAGAAAATGGAATAGTAATCTGAAATGGAACATTATTCTATGCAAATGGTTATAATAGATCGTAAAATGGTTTACCAAGATCGAGGAGCATTTATTGTAAATAGATACTCATTAAATGTAATGTTTATCTTATTGTAATAGTTGATCTAGGTTATTTTACACTGTAGATCTTAGGGTTATGATTATTTTTGTAACCTAATTTTTGCTTAGGCAGAAAAATAGAACACTATATATTTTGTATGTTCACACCATTTTTATGAGGTTGGTGAACTAATATATATGAATCAAGGAGCACTTGAAGACATTGTCTATCTTCAAGACAATCAGTTTACCAAGCAGAACAAAGCACAAAGGATATCAGATTGAGCAGAATCAGAAAAGGCTACCAAGCACAATAGAGTAAGAAACCATCACAGATAAGGTGATATTTTGATGAGCACTTATAGATCTATTTCAAAAAATTGAGTTGTCAACTAGCAGATAATTACCTATTGCTTTCTAACAATTGTGATAGAGTTTTTGATAAATCTCTTAATAGAGTAGACTTAACAGTCTTATGTAAATCTCTTAACTGAGTACACACTTCATTAGTGTTGTTTAAATCCTATAACTAGGTAGATCTAGCTGATCTAATATGTTACTCTTAACAGGGTAAGATCACCAGAAGTGATCAAAACTTGTAGCCTTAATAGGCAAACCTTTTCTATCTGCAGTAGTGAAGAATTTGTGGGTGTCATCCCCACCACAGTTTTTACCTTCTAACAAGGGTTTCTGTGTTACCAAAATACTTGTGTTATGTGATTGTCATATTGATTTCATGTTGTTTACTTTCTTAAGTTAACTAGATGATTGATTTATACAATTGTATTCAAGTTATTTTGATCGGTTATCATAGTATTCAGTTATAGATCAGAAAGGTTTTACAAGTAAAAGTTTTGAAGGCACTGATTCACCCCTCCCCTCTCAGTACCTATCTCTCCTAATTCCAACAATTGGTATCAGAGCACAGTTCTCTTGTTGAATAGTCTAACCACTAAAGGGTAAAGATCTAAGTCATGGAGAGCTACAAACTTGACAAGACTATTGAGAATTAGAAGTTACAAATACAGATGTTTGTGGAACAGTATAAGCAAGCCAAGGAAGAACTGAAGAAATTACTGGTTGATAGGAAGAACCTTGCAATTCAGCTGAATGAAATCAATTATCATGAAGAACCTATTGATGAAATATTTGATCATATTGGATCAAGCTCTGGAAGCATCTCTGATGGATCCGAAAGCATAATATCTAAGTTATCTAAAAAAGAATCAGCATCTATCTGAGCAAGTGAAAGCACTTCAAATCGGTCATGAATCTCAAATGGTGAGAATGGTGGAAATCATGAACAATGCTAGACAAGCTAAACAAGATCAAAATCTGGCTATTGAAGACTGAAGATTGATGATTGAACAACTTCAAGCAAAAGAAAGTGAAATACAGAGAATCACTGATTGTCACTTCCAAGTATCAAATCAGATGATGACAGTTAATCAAGAAATGAACTGAGTAAATGGATAATTATCAAGAAGACTTGAAGATGTTGCAATACTTAGAGAAGATAATGAAAAAATGAGAAATGAAATAAAGACACAAAAGCAACACAATGAAATGATGAAGATAGCTGAGGATAGTTCTAAAAAGATTGATGATTTCTTGACTAATCAAAGGAGATTCAGAAGCAGAACCAATATAGGCTACACCGGTGAAGGAGAATCATCACAAAAAGATGAAAAAGACAACAACAATCAAACTCAAAAACCTAAAGTGATGACATGTTACCACTGTGGAAAACTAGGACATACATCTAATGTATGCAAAAGCAAAGCACAAGGTAAACCTCCTATCAGTCCTAAATTCAATGGATATTGTTATTATTGTGGTAAGTTTGGACATTGAGCTTATGAATGCAGAGCCAAGAAGAATGACATTGCTAATAATACTACTGAGGAGAAAATATGATATACCTGTAATAAGCATGGACACACTACAAGGGATTGCAAGGCAAAAATGACACAAGTCTGGACACCTAAGGAGAAATTACAATGAAATCCATATCAACCGAAGAGACAAGGTAACTCATATGTTTGGGATTATAATACATGGACTAATTGTACTATATGTGGTCGGTATGGACATATTGCAGCAAACTATTACATAAAGAATCGGATTGGACAATCAAGAAATTGGACAAATGCAGGAATGGCATGTATGCACTATCACAAGGTCGGTCATGTAAGCAAGAACTACAGAGACTGAGCACCTGATGAAAACCATATATTTGAGAGTGGATATAACATTGCAGATATTATGAAGTTAAGGAACACAATGTGGAAGAAGGCATTTAATGAGAATGTTGAGTCAAGTAACACTGTCGGTGAAACCTCATCCACTGGATTGGGTGACATTGGTACCTCCACTTAAGATGACAAAGGTATGTATGGAACTGACATTTTAAATGATCACATTTTACATATAGTTCCTTATATATGATGTACAAATACCAAATCTGCATGAATAAAGATGCACCATGGCTTATGTGTTACAAGTTTACAAATGTTATATATTCGGTAAAAGAAGAAATGTGAGTTGGTTACCCATCGGTAATCACTATACAAGGTTAACCGACAACAGTGCAAACCGATGAAGAAATTCTATGTTAACCGAGTTGACAACTATTTCGAATCAAAAGTTAGGTCACACATTTACTGAATCAAAGTTTGAGTGGGAATACTAAAAAGTCTATATATACGTAGAAACAGAGTTCATTGTTACATTGTGACTTCAAAGAATAGAGATTTTACAGAGAAGAGTTTGAGCTAGAGATTTTTAGAAAAGATTCCAAGCTACTGTAGATTGAACCAATGAAAAATCTTCGACGATAACGAGTAAGTTCATCTGCCTATCAAACATTAGTTATCTATTGTTTTCCAAAACCCTAGAAACAATTTATGGCATTGACATCGATCGCAAGAAAATCGTAGAACATTGAGGAGGAAGTGGAATTAATTGTTAGGGCACATTTTTTCGAGGAGAAATTCAAACCTCATCCCAAGGTTGTAGCACAAATAGACGATATGGGTGCATTTTCTAGTATTCCAGATAGGGTTTTGTTAACAGAAGACGTTAGGGCTTACATTCACTGCAAGATCAGTGAAGTATGTGATTTTGAGACCATTACTGCTTATCAACAAATTTGTGGACCAGATGGAAAGATCAAATTTGAATATAAGAAGATTGAGGAGTCGGGGTTATGATGTTTCACATTCTTCCCACAATCCTTCCACAATGATTGGATAAGAATTATACTAAGCAGATTTCATGATGGAAAATTTTGGTTGGATAAACTTGTTGAGGTCACTAAAAAGATTATCAGTAGGGTTACTGGGTACCCTACAACTGACAAAGCCAAAGAATTTTGAAGTTCATCTCGTCCCAACATAGAAAATAACATTGGAGCTCAATGGGATGGTAGGGCATTGAAAATATCAACTATCAAAGATCCAGCAGTAAAATTCACAGCTCATGTCATCGGGTACAAGATCATCCAATCAAGCAGACCAAATAGTGTACCCTATAGCACCATGGACATGGCTTACAAAATTGTGAAGAAAGATCACCAGGTTGATCTTGCCGAGCTACTACTACATCAATTGCATGACAATATGAAGACAATAAAAGAAAAGAAGTCTAATACATGTAAGTATGGATCACTGCTTGTCTGTACATTTCTCTATCTACAAAAATATGTACCAGGTATCGGTAAAGTAAACTAGCAATCAGACAAACCGATAACTGCTCAAATCAGTGAAATGATGAAAAGTTTAGGAGACAATCCAAAAAAGGAATTTAATGCATATTTCAAGGAGTTTCAAACAAAAATGCAACAAAGGAGTAGAATTCCAAGGGAATTAGTAAGTAAATTTGAAGATGACATATGCTTTGTGGTAAGAATAGACCACTCAATGATAAAGGCAGTAGAACCGAGAACAAAATGGCTAGCACCGATGGGATATGAAATGAATCATGATTTCACTTTGAAATCTATCAATGCATTGTTGGCATTACCAATAGACATCACTGCTAGTAGGTTTGGTGTATATGAGGAAGCTAAGTCTAGAATTACAACTGACATAGAGATCTGTAAAATGTCAAGAAGAGCAAAGAAAATGAGAAAAGATCTCTTAGAAAAATATGGAAATGTATTTGACTCACCCAAGGAGTCACCGATTGATGAAGCAACTGAAGGTCAGTTATAGTTGGCTGACAATCCCTATGATAGCGAGGAAACTGAATTAGACAAAGAAAAGGATCACACACCGGTTCCTCCCACAACTGATGAACAAGATATGTAGCTACCAGAACCTGAAGGAATGAAGACACGTTCATCAACTGTTACACAATCCACCAAGAAAGAAGAAGCAGTAAAAATAGCAAAAAGAAGAGCAGGTACACCTACTGGGAAATATGTTAAGAGAAAGACCAAGAAAGTAGCTGAGCCACCAAAGAAAAAGAGGAAATACATAAGAAATAAGGAAGATCTAGAGGATACAAAAACTAAAAATGATCCTGATCAATTCAAGTTAGTTCGTAATAGGGGAAGCACTATAGAAGAAATAATTGAGGATATAATTGAGAATGGAAATCTTACAGATCCAGGCATAGGAAAATTTGGAAAAATGTCAATTGAGGACAAGACAAAGATAGAACATGTTATCGTCCAAATGATGATAAAATTCAAGAGAGTACTGATGGAATTTGCATTTCAATTGCCAAAAGAACTTGATGACAAGATAAGTGAGAGATGGGCTATTGCACTAGATACAAAGAAAAGGAAAAGAGAATGGTCACTAAGCCGTGCAACCTCACACTTTAGCTATGTTGTGGTAAGTGAATACATGACAAAATATCAGGCTAGATTTCTAGTCAAGAACAGAGCTATGCAGATCATGGATGAGAATGTGGATGATATGATGTCATATGTGATTCTCTATGGACATCAATTTTGAAAGCAGAAGAGAAAGTTGAATAGGAAGCATTCCTGAAACTGTCTAAGAAGAGACATAGTTCAAAGGATAAAGGTATTTTCATTGATGATAACAAAGGTAAGAAAATATAAGACACCGGTATATCAGTTACCAAGGTAATTGATATCACCGAATAAAAGGAAGAAATCAAAATTTCACAGGATGCACCGGATCAAGTTAAGATCCACTTGCAAAAGAAAACCAATGATGATGCACTCATTGAGGACATCACTAATGGTGATCCTGATGATGAGGGTGATGAAGATGTGACCATTGCACCATACAAAGATGAAGCATTAGACACTGCTAGTGTGCTCACATCACTATCGGGTGAACTACCAGTACTTGCAGAGGCAATTGAAATAATTTCACAAGTACAACCTAATGTGTCTCATTCTAAGCCAAATAAAGATACAACTAAGATTCAAGCACCTGAGCAACCTGTAGATACAAATGAGCCTAACAAACTAGAGGCACAGTCTACAAAAACAAAGGAACCAGGAGAAACAAAGTCAACCGAGGTGAACCCACCTGACACTACAAACGAGACTCCCACACAATCTACCAAGGAGTAGAAGAAGGATGATACAGTGTCAACTGGGAAAGATACTCCAAGAAGTGAAGAAAAAGCTATTATCATAAGTGAGAAGAAGTCACCTCTTTCCCAAAAGAAGAAGAAGAAGAAAGCCAAAGGGCCGGTCACCATTGATGAAGTTATCATTATACCAGAATGTGACCCGAGAACCCTAAGCCCTGAGGAACTAAGTAGGTATGGGGAATTGTGTTCCAGGAAAGCGGCACAAGAGAAGTTAAGGCAAGAACACATCCACACATTTTTGATAAGATGTAAGTATACATTATATATATTTTTTGCATTTGGCATTAATATCAAAAAGGGGGAAAACCATGTATATGTCAAAATAAGTATACTTTGATATGTATACTACACACTATTGGGAGCATGCATTGAGGTGGAGTGCTCTGTACTTAGAAATTTTTGTTGTGGATATGTATATGGTAGAGACATAAGGCATATATAGTAACATTTTGTCTATATACATTCGAAGTTTTGATACTAATGCCAAAGGGGGAGATTGTTAATCTCTATTGAGCATTTAAGGTTGTCATTAGTATCAAAGGATAGTAAATAGGTCAGTCGGTAACTAGAAGTAAGAAAGTGCAGTCAGTAAAGCATTTACACCGAGCATCACACAGTTAACTGAGCATGAGTGACACCAACATTGACAATCAGTAAACACCAAGCATCGCACTACACCCAAGTAGATTATATAGTGTTTACCGATGATCACAGAAAATAGCATAGTAATCTGAAATGGCACATTATTCTATGCAAATGGTTATAACAGATCGTAAAATGGTTTACCAAGATTGAGGAGCATTTATTGTAAATAGATACTCATTAAATGTAATGTTTATCTTATTGTAATAGTTGATCTAGGTTATTTTGCACCGTAGATCTTAGGGTTATGATTATTTTTGTAACCTAATTTTTGCTTTGGCGGCAAAATAGAACACTATATATTTTGTATGTTCGCACCATTTTTATGAGGTTGGTGAACTAATATATATGAATCAAGGAGCACTTGAAGACATTGTCTATCTTCAAGACAATCAGTTTACCAAGCAGAACAGAGCACAAAGGATATCAGATTGAGCATAATTAGAAAAGGCTACCGAGCACAACAGAGTAAGAAACCATCACAGATAAGGTGATATTTTGATGAGCACTTATAGATCTATTTTAGACAATTGAGTTGTCAACTAGCAAATAATTACCTATTACTTTCTGACAATTGTGATAGAGTTTTTGATAAATCTCTTAACAGAGTAAACTTAACAGTCTTATGTAAATCTCTTAACTAAGTACACACTTCATTAGTGTTGTTTAAATCCTATAACTAGGTAGATCTAGGTGATCTAATATGTTACTCCTAATAGGGTAAGATCACCAGAAGTGATCAAAACTTGTAGCCTTAACAGGAAGACCCTTTCTATCTGTAGTAGTGAAGAATTTGTGGGTGTCATCCCCACCACAGTTTTTACCTTCTAACAAGGGTTTCTATGTTACCAAAATACTTTTGTTATGTGATTGTCATATTGATTTCATGATGTTTACTTTCTTAAGTTAACTAGATGATTGACTTATACAATTGTATTCAAGTTATTTTGATCGGTTATCACAGTATTTAGTTATAGATCAGAAAGGTTTTACAAGTAAAAGTTTTGAAGGCACTGATTCACCCCTCCCCTCTCAGTACCTATCTCTCCTAATTCCAACACTACAGGAGGAGTGGGTTTTTTTATTCTACAATTGCCTCTTGCTAGGCTCAGCAACTGATGCCTTCTTTCCCTTCTTTGGAATTTCAGTCTCCTCCTCATCACTTGCTTCAAAATCACTAGTCTTATCTTCTCCTAGCCCTTGTGTTAGTTCATGAGGTTCATTTTCCTCTTCTCCTTCTCCTAGCATCTTTTCTAGGTTCTTAATTAGTTTCTTCCTCTTTCTCTCCATGGTTGCCAACTTCAACCCCATAGTTATCTTAGACTTAGCTTCTTCATAAGTCCCAAAAGGTTTAGCCTTCCTATCAATTTCCTCAGCTAGTAAGGTGGTTATGGTTGTTGTTGTCTCATCTACATTAACCTCATAAGGTAATGGCCTAAGCCATGATACTCTCGGTATAACATTCTAAGCATATGTATAGTCGGTATCCACTAGGAAACATATGTCATTATAGTGCTTCTCTACTAGTGATACGGGGATACTACTCCTCTTTCTTATTTTCTTTTTGAATTCTACAAAATAACTATCCATAAAACTTTCAAAATTCTTTCCTAACTAATCAAAAAACTCATTTATCTCTTGGGTGACTGGTCGGTCCTTATTCCATACAACATCTCCAATGGTAGGGAAACTATTTTGAACATAGAAGAATAAACAAGTGAGAAAAGAACCAAACTCACACATTGAATTCTTATCTTTTCTAATTGAAGTAAGGTTCTCGACAAGCTGGGTCAATTGCATCTCGACAAGATCATAAGTGTGATCTTTCTTCACCATCTTCCATTCTTGATGGACTACAATACCTGGAACATTGTCTAACCTGCTAGATTAGTAGAATTTGTGAGCAATCACTCTTACTGTAAAATCTATTTCTAGATTAGTTTTTCTAGATATAATCATCCCTCTTTTATTCCACATTGCTTGAGTGTTTGTTTGTATAATTACTTTACTCTAGAATCTCATTGTTTTCTTCCCTATTAAACTAGGGTAACTGATGACTTGGTGTATCATATCCTTAGTAATCTTGATCGGCCCATCCTCCAACCATATCTTCATATCATGAAATCTTCTTAACACAATTTTGATCCATTCAATTTTAAATTTCATGGGAAATCGAGGGCACACACTAACTCTCTCTCAATAATTTTCTGATGTACATCCTTCAACACTCCTTTGTTGCATAACTTGTCATATGCCTCCCTTAGCTCATAATCTCCTATTTCTCCAATTTTACACATGTAGCATGATCGTACATCATTGATTATTAAGACCTTTGGTGGAATCAATGACAGGGAACTCGTGAGATCTCCCTTCATCACACTTTCCAAAATGACTTGAAATTTTTGTGGTTTTCACTCATCATTCCTTACAAGTTAAACAATTAACACTTCCTTTCCTTGCTTCTTAGTTGCAGTAGATGAAGTAGATGCCATATCTCTAAAATCTAGGGTTCAAATTACAAATTCAAGTTACTCAATAATACCTTGTTAAACAATCCTTTTGATGTTTTCTGATGGCACGCTGTAAATAACTTCAAAAATTTCACTTAGCACAAATAACTCTGGTTAATCACCTTGAAATCTCTCTGGAAGTTCTCAAATCACTGTTGAAATGTGAATAAATGGTAACATTGGCTTTATAGACTTCAAAGGGTTGGATTAGGGCTTCATTAAATGATCTATACATTGAGTAGGTGTATACAACTATCTCAACCTTCTTATGTCGACTCAATTATCATGTACTCATTCAATACTACCTTTAAGTTTCAACTCGGTACATATCACATCTTAGCTATCATAGGAGCTCAACATACATTGAGTGACTTGGTCACTATGGACTTAAATACTAATGCTCAACATCAAATGTGCAATATGAATTCTTTAAGAGACTCAGATCTGATACCAATTGTTGGAAATCTAATATGGGAAAGTGAGATACTGAGAGGGGGGTGAATCAGATATCTACTATTAATTCCACTTTGACACAAATTTTACATGCATATCATAAACATGAATATTAATAATGAAATAGATCTAACAATATAATCTTCATCCATGAAATTGAAACATAACACAAAGATTTTGGTTACCCAAAAACCCTTGAAAGGTAAAACTAGGGTGGGGATGACACCCACAAATCTTCACTACTTTAGTATTAAATTTTTCCTCTTATGGCTACAAATTTTGATCTTAAACTGATGATCTACCCTGTGAGGGGTCTGCCCTATTAAGAGATTAAAGACTTATACAACCTACCTTGGTAAAAGGATTTAAACTTACAAAGAAGTAAGCACTCAGTTAAGAGATTTACATAGGCCTATTAGGACTACTTTGTTAAGAGTTTTACCCTAATTCACCTACTAAAATGTATCAGTACCTGATTCTTTGGTTTTCACTATGATGCTGATAACAGATCTTCTCCTTCCAATACTAGTTTGATCTCCTCAACCAAATATAGCTATTTTCTATCCTTCACTGCTTTGCTTAGTCACTCTAATTTATCTCTTCCTATATAAAAATACTTCTCTATTCTGTATATGAGATCACCTTCATTCCATTCATACACACATACTACATTTTAAGGTTTAAGTTCTAATGTTATATAGACAAAAAAATAACCTCCTAGATCAAGATCAATGATCTAGATTCTCTATTTATGCCAATTAAGAGTTCCCTTAATCTGATAGGCTACATAGCTTACATAGGGATTAATGATTACAAATATAAGGCATAATCACCTCCATGATTCCCTCAACAAACATTAAATATTGTATAGGTGTTGGCCAAAATGGTTTACCTAAGTGTTTATGCTATTACAAACACATATGTCAAATATGGCTTGCTCGACATATGAAGTCTTTGACACTCGGCATTAATTGTTCTTCATATACTAGTGCTCAGCATTGACACTTCCATACAACTTGACATAAAATGCTTGACTATTACTACAGTACTTGGTGACCACTATCTTGCTTGACAGTAACTACTGCTCGATAATTGTACAAGATACAAGTCTAGACATAACTCCACCTTAACATGATGACTCGATCGCAGTGATGACCAACCAACATTACCTAGAAAATGACTAAGTGCTAGACACTAATGGACTAAAAAACATAGGGATCAACATATACTTGTTTGGTGGGAACTAGAACCTAAGTTTTCATCATTTTTTAGCAATTGAAAAATGGACTTCAAAAATTAAAAAATTGTCAATTATTGTTCAATTTTATTTTTTTAAATTATAGGCATAAACTTCATCCAGTTTTACACATTTTGTCATTTTACATCATCTTCAAATTCTAAACACAAATGCCACATTTATGTTGTTAAAGTTGAACAATTTGTGTGTTGTTGACCTTTTCCTTTATAAAAGTATGACACAGGTTTGTAATTTTACCATGTTCACCAACAAGCTCAATTACCTATTTTCTGCTCAACGCCTTTCATCAAGTGGATTTTTTGTGTTCTTTCACTAAGTTGGTTTGGTGTGTTATTGTGCTCGGTGGCCCAGTTCACTGAGGGGCTTGTTTTGATTATTTTGTTGAGGCTGACATGTGCATTTAATTTTGGTCATGATCTTAATGTTGGGATCATTCATTAGGAAACATGTGGACCTAAATCTGGGTCATTGCTTCTCCAATGTTGGATCTAAATGATTCTTTGGGTTGACCTATTCGGTAGCCTCATGTATAAAATGTAATAGTTTGTTCTAGGTTTAAGTAGGGAAATGGAATTAGAGGAAGATAGAAGGCTAGAGATTGTGGATCTCGCATGCATGAGGATTGTAATGTTCTTTAATTGATTTCTATCTATATTGCCCATAATCGGGAAGGCCTCACACCTCGACATGTATGAAGTTTGATGAATAAATGAATAAGATCTTCCTTACTCTCTATTTATGTATTATTGCTTCCATGTGTGATTCTGCAAGGTGGTTTTTTATTTGGGTGAGCCTTTGGCCCCACTTATTTTTCATCCCTTGCATCAACATCAATCGAGTGATCTAGAATGACATCATACAAAATTGACTTTACAATGACATCACATCATCAATACCCTAGTTGAAACATCATCAATATTGAAGGAATCTAAAAATTAATCAAAATGTTGAGTTTCCAATAAAAAATTCAAAAATTGTAAAAAAGTCAATAGGTAACATATTGTTAAGCATGGGCAAAAAAATTCCTAGGCGATATAGAAATTGGCACAAGTGCAACAAAATATTTTGCAAGCAATACAAAATTTGTAGGTGACATTTTTCCACATAGGAGACAAAAGATTATGCAAAGGTGACATTAAAAAGGGCAATAGTAGTTTTGCATGTAAAGGTGACATAGAAAGTTGTCTAGGCGAAAAAACAACCCTAATTGTACCCTAGCCTAGACAACATTAGAGAAGGGTATATGAGATAAAACTAACCATGAGGGAAACAAAAAATGAGCATAGGTGACAAATCTCGGGAAAAAATTAGAATACCTAAAATTTGATGCCTAAAACATTTAAAATTGATCTAAAATGTTGAAAAACAAAGCTAGGATTTGAGACATATCGATGCTCTGTACACCTAAGGTCACTCAAATCTCCTCCCCTTCTCAAAATGATGCTCCTAAATTGGGACTACCAGGTTTTCAGCGAGGAGGTAAAAAAGGCTCAGAGAGGAAAAAATCACAAGGGAGTGTGAAAATAAATAGGTAAAAAGTAAATTTTCTATGTATGCCCACATTTGAAATTTAAATGAGGCATTTTTACTTAATTTATAAAAATGAGCTATTTTATCAATATTTTTTACCTGATTATCAATCAAATTCAAATTTAATATCAGGAAACAAATTGAATTGGAATTTCACCAAAAATTTAAAAAATCATTAAAATTCCAAAAATTATCAAAATCATCCAAAATAATTTCAATTCATTTCTCGAGGGAGCATACCATCATCAGAGTGTGAAATCATCAAAATCTGGACACTTTCCAAAATCAGGGATATTAAACGTGGGAATTTCAAAATTGCAATTAGGGCATCAAAATCAATAAAAATTTGAATCAGATATCCATATCAGATTTTTATCATCAAAAAGGGAAGTGTCACATCATTGAAATTGATTAGATCATTATTAGGACATCAAATCATTGCAATCTAACATTAGACATCAAACATCATATTTCCTTTGAACCAACACACTTCACATATTGATTCAAAGAGGGGCAATTGTATCATAGTAATTGAGTTCATTTAGCTTAGAATTATCATCTAGTGATGTCATATTGGAGAAATTTCATCAAAGATTTGAGTGATTTGGATCATTTAGGCTATCATTTGCATCAATTTGTATCAATTTTTCATCATAGATCATATCTTGTATCTCATATGATTTAAATTATTGTTTTATAGGTTGTGATTTGAGGATCATAATGTAGTTGAGAGAATACCTTAAATCCTTGTAAATAGAGATCCATAAAATGTTCTGAATTTATTTCATTTCAATTAGCATAGCTTGTATATCTTAAATTTGAATTGAAAGTCTATTGAATTAAGGTTCTATGAAGGTTTGTAAACAATTTAGATACACAATTAGTTTTGTGTCACTTAGGCAAGAAGATTCATTTGTAATTTTTCTTCTTACATACTAGGTGTTCCATGTAGTCATTTCCTCTAGTATTCTTATCCACTTGAGAATTGACCATGCTATACACTTCTTTAATCCTCTTCTCAAGAAATTAATGTATCCATTCTTGGTTATCTGTAAAATGGTATGTGAATCTTCAAAGATGACATTATCGGGATTACAAACTAGTTCTAAGCCAAAAATAAGCTAAATGTTAGTGGTTAATGTGTGCATGAAAATGAGTTTGAACATGGCCATGATAAAAAATTAGGTAGGGTAAATGTATAATGATGTGGCAACATGAGAATAATATGAGGGGTAGGTGCACACCAATATACTGAAACAAGTTGAGAACATAAGACAAGGGAGTTGATTTTTTATGCAATTATGTTACATGTCAATATATCTATGTATTAAAACACCCCTTGAAGACACACACAAAATTAAATTAAAAAAAAAAATCCCACATACAAGTTTTAAAATATCCATTGAATTTTTCTTCCAAATAATTCAAACACAAATAGAATCCCATGATAGAAAAAAATAAAAAAATTCAATCATTTTTTATGTCGAAGGCGTCTCTTATGTAAGAAGACTGACTTGATATTGGAAATTGACATATGAAAATCATCCTCAAACCCTATAAGATAATTGAAATTGTCTGGACCATGCATTTTTTTCTTATGTTGTCCTTTATTCATATCATTTCACTTGTCAACATCAATCGCCTTTTTTTCATGTAATGTGTGATCAAACTAGGTAGTCAAACTCATCTCATAGGCATCCACATGATAGTGTGAGAAAGAAAACCCTACTAGCACTATAATTGGAAATTGACAAACCCGTCCATGAATACCCAAATGCAATTGTGGACATTGTTAAGCTAAAATGACTATGCTTATATTGTATCTACATTCAACATTTCTACACTAACTTTAGGCTAATTATAGATTTTCCATCCACAATTCAATATAGGGACCTAGTGATAGTAATAGGAATCAACAATTACATTTGTTGCTCTAAGAAAATTAATGTTGCAAAGAAGTTATCTATAATAGCTCCTTTTCATTTCAACAACCACATTTCACAATCCTGAACATTTTAATCTTCCTTCACAATTTCACAATGCAGTCCCTCAAAAATCATCTAGATTGGTAGAATAGATTGTCTTTTAAATTAAGGTAGGAACCTTCTTCAACAAAAGATAAGTAAGCTCATCTACACCATCCTCTCATTATGCACCTGCATGATGTTCTCTATGAACTTCCAACGATGGCCTACTAGTGTGGATGGTAAAGGCTTTCAAATATGATAGATTTCAATCTACATTTCTACAAACCATAATATGTTACAATGTAATGTGACATCATAGTTTAATTTGTATAGAGATGTGATTTTGAGAGTCCCATAAGATTAAATGAGGTTTCTTTGAAGATAAAGTAGAGGCTTGGACTATATTTTTATCACATGTGGATAAATAGATGTGAACTCGCTAACTTGAAATTTTACACCAACATAGATTTAGGTATTGAGATTTAAATGACAATGGAGAAGAATATCATGTTCAATGAGCTCATGTTTTACTTGGTTGTCATTCTAGATATAGAGCCTTGCCATATCTCCATGACAAACAAATAATATGAAGAGTACATGAGAAGCAAAAGAATTCCAAGAAATGAAATAAATGAAGATAGTTTATAATGATAAGCTCCATATAGATTTGAGATACTTTAAAATATAAGTATTGCATATTAATTGACCTAGAAAAAGTGAAAGGACCCCACAACTTATTTAATCCTTGTATCTATATATAAATAGAGATACAAAGACACTCTCACATATTAGGTTGATAACAAATTAGAAAATACTTATTTGGGGAGTTGAAGCTGAGATTAGATTGTAGGAAGATTTCAAAGTAGGATAAAATCAGTGTTTGAATAGGTTCGAGACACCAAAGTACATCAGTCATCAATGAAAATAGAACCAAACTCAAAGCCACAACATTCAACATATTAAATATTAATGCTTCCCTAACTCCTCAGAATTCTAGTCTCAAGATTTCTTCTAATCTCAAATGTTCCCATTGACCATTATTTTCTTCTCATGTCTAGTGGATATGTGTAATGACTTGATAAGATGGTTGTTTGATATAAAGCTTCCATATTATTGTATTTTTATATTACTATTTCTCATAGTGTTGTTCTCTCTACTACTTGACATGTTTAATGACACTTGACAAGTATTGTTGATTTGTCCTACATTGTCCAACAATAAATAAGTGGAAAATTGGTTAAACAACTACTTTTCTCCAAGATTTCAAAAGCTTGAGAGATTGAGCTTCTATGTGTTGCACATGTGAAAATCTACCTGTGTTACAGTTAATTATAAAAAAGTCAAACAAGTCAATAAAACACCTAGCTAACACAAAATATGATCACACACTTCCGATTGATCCAAAATAGATGCACCCACAATCTATTGATTTGCTCATTGGGTAGAGAATATGGATATGCTCTCCAAACATAGTTTATGGATTTCCCAAGAGATGCAAAGCATCCTAAATGATCAAATGAAGCTAACATGCAACTAAAATGGAGAATGAGATGATAACTTTAAGGAAAACTACCTGATGAAACTAGCAATATGAATATGATAAATGCTATAAGATATCAATTTAACAAGATAAATTTAACATGAGATTTCTATGAAATTCTAAACTAAATGATAATAGTAACACTATGATAGCTCTAAAATGCAAGATAATGGATTCAAGATACTAGAATGATAATAATGCATATGAAGGTGGATGTAAAATGCATAGGAAGAGGCTCCTATTTATAGGAAATGGAGGGAAATGGATGACTAGGATTCAAAGCTCAATGAAGGGTGATGCAGGAGCATCAGGGCCAAGAACAAGGCCTAAAGGGTACACTAGGATCACTGATAGATCCTAGGAGGAGTGAAGACAACCATGACCTTGCAAGTTCATGTGGAATTGTAATGAGACCAATAATGGTCCTTTGACTATGTTTTAATCATGTTTGTAATTTTTATGAATTCTTTTGTAAAGGATCAATGATGTAAGCCTTAATGGCATTTGAGGAGTTAAAATATACCAAGGGGTCACTTGGGGTCATATGTTGATCCTAGGTAGATGAATTGGTTTAATGACCTATAAGGTCCATATTGATTTCATTAAGGCCAATAGTGCCACTAATTATAATGTAATGCACTCAAAGTGCTAAATATGTAAAATGGCCTAACATGGCAAAATGAGGCCCATGAAGGCTCGTGAGGAGTTAGAGAGTGTTTAAATTACTTGGAGGGAATCATAAAATACCTTTAAAAATATATATAGCATTAGATAAATGCAAAAGGTTAAGATTTTTCAAAACGATAACTTTGTTGTCAATTTGACAATATAAACAAGGAATATCAACTGTGATAACTGACTGTGTTCGGTTGAAGAAGAAGTTGGAAAGCCAACTAGCCTTTGGAAGGATATTTAGGTTTTTTTTGCACGAGGAATAGTTAGAGGAGAGTTAGGGGGAGATAAATAGGTTTGTTTTGAGTCATAGAAGCAATGTAAATTAAGTTTGAATCAATGAAATGTAAATTTATTACAAACTGTCTTGTCTTTGCCCATGAGGACACAATCCCCATTTTGGGATCCTTAGATACTAATTTCAATGAAAATATTAATGGGAATGAATTAAAACAATGATGAGTTGTGTTGTTATTCATTTATATGCAGGGTTGTGTTGTTATTGTGAAGTTTTAAAGCAAAGAACTGTTGGTTATTCTAACCATTTCTAACAATAGTTTGGGTATAACAGTCAATTATTTCATGGATGTATAGGATCCATAACTTATATGGTTGGTATGGAATGTGAAAGGAGACCTTATCCATGTGTTATATGTTCCATGAAATTTTTGGTTGGAGGGATGAACAAGAGTGAAGCAAAAGGATCTCTAATTAACAGAGAATGCTGATTGAAAGGTCACTAGCACTAGGGCCAGTCAAGGTCTGAAGATTTATTCCACATGAGGGCCACTTTTTATGGAATATTATTCTTTGGTATGTTTAATTAATGGTGTGGGATCCATTTCTAGGTTCTAGAGATGATTGGAGAGTTCACTTTGGTAAAACCCTAGGTTAGAACACCTAAGAAGGAAGGTTTCGTGATTGGAGTATCAAAACTTAATGGCACCTTTTGGGAATGTGAAAAACCTTTTTTTGAGATGAAGAATCAACTCTGTTTGATGATGAGAAGGTTTAGGAATGATACCTACTAGTGGCTTCTTTGTAATGGGAGGCCTAATAGAGGGCTAATGACAGAGTAACAGTGCATTGTTTGGGCAAATGGTCCAAAGGAGTGAAATGAACCTTTGAGATATGTTATGTAAGGGTGAAAAGGGTATTTAGATATGCCTTTATTTTCCTTATTCTTTTGGGGAATTTTGGTGAAATCCTCAAAAAACCAATCTGGCAAGACTACTAGAGGGTTAGGCCTAGTTAAGCATCTGAGTGAAGGATTATTGCTTGGTAAAGTTGTATAGATGAAACCAATGATTGGTTTGAGGAACATGAACTGGATTAAAAATGTGTAGAGTGGGTGGTGGCATAAGAATTTTCTTGTGCACTCTGATATCTCATGGTGTGGATTGGATCAATGTGGATGATCCTTGAGAAGAACTTGTTGGTGTTGTGAAGAACACTATTGAAGTCTATATTGTAGATTGAAAGACCACCATTCCCACTGCTGCATCAATTGGTATCAGAGCCTAGGAGCATCCTACGTTGAGAGAAAGAAGAAGTCTTTTGGGGTCTTTGGTATATTTGGTCCTCTGTTGAAGCCTTGGAGTGCCCATTTCCTCCTTCTATGTCCCAAAGTTGATCAGTGTATTAGAGATATAAAAAGAATATTGGATAGTGTGAAGATGTACCTAAAAAATTCTGAGAGAGAGGTATACAAAGATCTCAAAGGGTACATGGATGAAGAGAGAAGAAAAGACCAAGAAAGGAAGAAAAGAGAAGAAGCTAGGAAGCAAGAAGAGGAAAGGTTCAAGAACCTTGAAGAGGCTTTGGATAAGAGTCAAAAGAAGTGGGAGTGGATAGCATCACTTTTTGAGAAAGAAGTGGATGAAGAAGAGGATGAGGTGCAATAGATAACACTTAAATATGTGGATTAACCTAAGAGCAAAGAGGTTCCCAAATATGATTCAAAGATACTATATGAGGTTGTTGATGATTGAAACATTGAATCAAGTCATGAGAGGCTTGAATTTGATGATTTTTTTTAGGTTGGGGCAGTGTTGTGTCCTTTGGTTGTGGAATATGGTGAGAAACATGTTAGCATGGCTAGAGAGGAAGCCAAGATGACTAGTGAGTTATTGGCATGCCTAGGAGAATGGCATAGTGAAGACCAACAAGAGATGGCAGTAGGTGAGGAAGAACCTAATTCATGGGTTCATTGGTGAGGGAGAGAAAGTAGCCATGAATACTGGTGAGAACTTGGAATGCCTAAAGGAGAGACATGAGGTCTAAGAGGCAATAGTCTCAGTGGGAAAAGAGACTAGGTTGATAAGTAATGGAGTGTTGCAAGGAGAAGAAATGGTCTCAAGGCATGAGACCAAGGATGGAATGAAGATTTTTGATTAAAGATTGATCTACTTTTTTCCTGATGCAGGCAAGGGATGGTGGATCCAATTAAGGACAGTCCAAACCTTGTAGCTTCAGAACAACATAGCAGAAATACACAATGCCAATTATTTCAAAACATATTTTCATTAAAATATTCAGCTGTAAGGCCTTTCTGGTTAGGGCCAATTACAATCAGAAACAATTCTGCAAGATCATCAAGATCCAATACAACTCCAGCTAGGTCAGTTATGAAAACTACCAGCAACTGATTGAAACCCTAAGGTAGATCTAAACTTGAGCTCGCAAGGCTCCAAGCAATCTCCTTGTCCCCAAGTATGCAAACCACTAGCTCTGCTATCACAAACTATCAGATAACAATATGATCTACAAGATTCCATAGGAACTTTTCCACAACTTCACTAATCTGCTACCCTTAGATCAACTTTCATGATCTCTCTAAGTCATACCTAAACAACTACCCAAACATCCCTTAAATACTAATCATTAGCCACAAGTAGGCTGGATGAAACCATTAACCCCTCCTAACAAACAGTAAATGCAATACAATTCAGCTCTTAAATATCCTTACAATAATTAAATTCAACATGTTAGCCTATAACAATAGCTACCAACAATAAATGCACCAAGTGAGCCCAACAAATCACACAGAACTCTAGTCGGTAAACTAGAACTACCGAGTGCCAGAGAAACAACCGAACACTAGTGAAACAACCGACCAAGCTAAGCAATACTAAGCAATGCAGGCATCATCGAGTATAAGAAGTTCCACTGAGTTCCTTCAGTGACCAAGATTCCTTCAATAACTGGGACCATCGATTAAGGCTGCAATCGAGTAACACTAGCCAAGAAACACACTACCATGCAGATTCATTGAGGACACAAGAATGCCCCTGCATCAGACACCCCAGGTTCAAAAAGATGTTCATAGGTGAGAAGAACATCTTCCGGGACTCAACACATAAAGCTTGGACTAGTTCTTCACATACAAGTCCTCCACCTTTTCACTTTGTATATTCTTCCACTTCAGCTTCCTCTGTCTCTTCAAGTATTCCTTGATAACACACAGGTATGTTCTCCAAACTGATCATTCATTCTCTTAGGATCTACCAACTCAACTTGGCTACTACTACTCAGACTCCTCCGACCAAGTGTTATATCCATCAAAGGCATAAGGGAAAACTTCCTGTCATCCTTCTCAATAGTAAACACATTCTTCACACAATCATACATAGCTCTGCAATCATATTGCCAAGGTCTACTGAGCAATATATGACAATTATTTATCTCCACAATATCACATAAGACAAGATCCTTATACTGGCAAATTTGAACATCAATAAAGCATTGTTCTCTTACTTCTAGAGCATGATCATCTTGCAACGAGCCAATCTTATAAGGATGTGGATGTCTCATTCTATTCAAACCAAGTTTCTGAACCATGTCCTCAGCAACAAGGTTATCAGTACTACCACTGTCAATAATAACATCACAAAGTTTACCTCTCAACTTGCACCGAGTCCTGAACAAGTTACTCCTCTGACAAGGTTCCTCCTTTGTACCAAGCAATGCTCGTTGAAGTAGAAAGCTCTCAGATTCAGGTTCATTCTCAACATTTTCATTCACCACAACAGTTCAT
This sequence comes from Chamaecyparis obtusa, assembly GCA_027943335.1. Classification (NCBI taxonomy): domain Eukaryota; kingdom Viridiplantae; phylum Streptophyta; class Pinopsida; order Cupressales; family Cupressaceae; genus Chamaecyparis; species Chamaecyparis obtusa. Next base: position 430,615 of record BSBK01006252.1, read on the forward strand.
CGGTCACCAAGCTTCTTCTATGTGTACTCAAAAGAACGATGTCCTTCTTCACCATAATTATAGAAATTACCCTTAAAGATAACTCTACATGTCTTCTTCTTTGGTTCTACATGTTTCTATTCATCTTCTGTAGTCATCGGTTTATCCTTCACTGAGTGATCAATATTTTCTTTCCCTCGAGGATTACTATGTTGTTTCCTCTTCAACTTATCTTTTGCCTTTAGAGCATACTAATAAGCATCTTCAATAGAATCAATCTTCAGCATACCAAGCTCATCCTGAATATTGAATCTCAAACCATTCACATAATGAGCTACATTTTCCTTACCAAGTTCTTTGTGTCTAGACTGAATAGTAAATTTTTAGAACTCCTCGGTATAATCTTCAACAAACAAATCCTTCTATTTCAGATTCTGCAACTTCTTAAACAAGTCAAGCTCATAGTCAGCAAGTATGAACTTAGCTTTCAACTTAGTCACCATCAACCTCCACCGATTGATCTTTATTTCACCTTCATCTTCTCTATCTCTTTGTAATTCTTTCCACCAAAGAGAAGCATGTCCTTTCAAATTTGTCTTTGCTAATCTCACCTGAAGAGGATCTTCAATTTCTTCCAGCTCTTGAAAGAAATCTTAAAGTTCACCAATCCAGTCAATCAAATTCTTGGGCTTCAAAGTACCAGAGAAAGTAGAAACTTCCATTTAGTAACTATTACTTAATCAAGCTCCAGATCTAGGCAACTAAACAGTTCTATCTTCACCAGATCTATCCCTCCGGTCATCACCACTAGATCCAACAGCTTCAAAGTCTTCAACAACTTCCTCATAACCATCTTTAGTACCAACATTTTGAGGTACACCAGAAACAACTCTCACGATCTCGACGACCATGTCATTTTTCATCAACTCCATCTCAGATCTAAAATTTGATTTCACCTTCTCTATAATCCTAGATTCCACAATATCATAGAGATCTGCAATCACTCTAGTGTCCAATCTTCTTAGAGGCATCCTTAAAGATAAGAGAAACCCTTTGCAACAAACCCTACACCGACCACCTTGTGACAACCTCCAAGTTGTATGCAAGTCAGATCAACCTGCCACCTTACACACCACTAGGGAAAGATTCTACAAGTTCAGTGCTATGGATCTACAATTCAGATCATACAATCTCTTCACCAACAAGATCAACTTCGCGAGATCAGTGTTGCTAGGTCAACCTTCGATCCACAAGATCAACGCGGCTCTGATACCACTTGACATAGGCAAGGGATGGTGGATCCAATTAAGGACAGTCCAAAACTTGCAGCTTCAAAACAACACAGCAGAAATACACAACACCAATTGTTTCAAAACATATTTTCATTAACATGTCGGGCTGTAAGGCCTTTCAGGTTAGGGCCAATTAAAATTAGAAACAATTCTGAAAGATCATCAAGATCCAATACAACTTCAGCTAGTTCAGTTTTGAAAATTGCCAGCAACTGATGGAAACCCTAAGGCAAATCTAAACTTGATCTCGCAAGACTCCAAGCAATCTCCTTGTCCCCAAGTATGCAAACCACTAGCTTTTCTATCAAAAACTTTTAGATAACAATCTGATCTGCAAGATTCCATAGGAACTTTTCCACAACTTTGCTAATCTGCTACCCTCAAATCTACTTTCATGATCTCTCTAAGTCATGCCTAAACAACTACCCAAACATCCCTTAAATACTAATCATCAGCCACAAGTCAGCTAGATAAAACCATTAACCCCTCCTAACAAACATTAAATGCAATACAAGTTGACTCTCAAATAGCTTTACAATAATTAAATTCAACATGTAAGCCTATAACAACAACTACCAACAATAAATGCACCAAGTCAGCCCAACAAATCACATAGAACTCTAGTCGGTAAACTAGAACTACTAAGCACTAGAGAAACAACTAAGCACTAGTGAAACAACGAACCAAGCTAAGTAATACCGAGAAACGCAGGCATCATCGAGCACAAGAAGTTCCACCAAGTTCCTTCAGCAACCGAGCTTCCTTCAATAACCAAGACCATTGGTTAAGGCTACAACCGAGTAACGCTGGACAAGAAACACACCACCATGCAAATTCACCGAGGACCCAAGAATGCCCCTACATCATTTCCCATGGGAGGTAAATTGACAATGAAGATGCAAGATTGCATTTTGTGGTAGCAACAAGAGAGAATGACATGGATCGTGAATGTTGATATTTTCAAGCCAAGGGTGAAGATCAAATGGTTTAATTTAATGAAATTTATTTACTGCAGGTTTCCAAGAGGACTTGGAAAAGTTTCAAAGATGAGGAGTATGATGCAGGAGCATCAGGGCCAAGGACAAGGCCTAAAGGGTACACTGAGATCACTGATAGATCCTAGGAGTGAAGAGAACCATGACCTTGAAAGGTCATGTGGCATTGTACTGAGACCAATAATGGTCCTTTGATTATGTTTTAATCATGTTTGTAATGTTTATGAATCCTTTTGTAAAGGATCAATGATGTAAGCCTTAATGGCATTTGAGGAGCTAAAATGTACCTAAGGGTTACTTGGGGTCATATGCTAATCCTAAGTAGATGTATAGGTTTAATGACCTATAAGTTCCATATTGATTGTATTAAGGCCAATAGTGCCACAAATTCTGGGGTTTTTGTTCATTCTGATAGGTTAATCCTCTAGTCTATAAAGTTTCCTAGGTCCAGGTGTTGGAGTTCTTCAAAAAGTTGACTAGCCCTATTTCAAAGTCCTTACCCTAGGTCTTGCCTTTGAAGAATTTTGAATTCATGTAAAAAACCCTAAAATGCTTACCTCTTTCAAAATAAATCCTAAGTCATTTTCTTTATTCCTTTTCGAGTGTTACCTTTTTTAAAATCACTTAGGTCCGTTAAAGAGCACATGCATTTTTTTTAATACGCGGGGGGGGGGGGGGGGGGGGGGTTATGTTTTTCTCAGTCTAGAAACCCGGTGGTATTAAATAACATTTTCCTATGTTCTAAGTCCATTCCAACCGAGAATCTTCAACGAAGATCTAACGGCGATCGCATGTTCGCATGGAATCTTAGAAGCTATGTGAACATGCGAAATGGCCGTTGATCTTATAAAAAAAGCCGGATATGGAGATCAGTGGGACCACTTACAAGTAGCTTACAACTGGTGGCTTCCTATTTGTTGAGATCAGTGGGGCCGGTGACGGAAGAATCTCTGAGGTTTTAAAATGTAAAGGGAAGATCGGACGGCCATCGTATAATCGCATGGAATCTTTTAGCCTATGCGATTATGCGACAGACTGTTGATCTTGTATTGAATCAAGTGCGATTCTCCAGTAAAACTTTTTGATAGATGTGCATAAATGAAGTCTTCTCATTGGTTAGCTTCAGTAAACACCGGTGCTCGAAAAGAGAGAAAGTACCTGACATCCTGCCAGGTGTCGCAAACATGGAGTTTCTTTATTGACGAAGGCAGGGTGGGACCAGCGGTTTAAAAGAAGACAGTGATGGTTAGTGGTAACGGGTTTCGCATGTTCGCATAAGCTTCTTTTAAGCTATGTGATCATGCGAAAATCATTTCATGTTAACAAAGGAAAGTTACAAGAGACCGCCAGGAACAAAAAGGTAGTATGATGGTTAGTCGCATGTTCGCATGAGTGTTTTTTAAGCCATGCAATCATGCGATAAGCCGTTGGATCATCTGCTAATAAGGATCAACGGTTCTCGTTCAAACTGAAGGTAAAATGGTGTGAAGTAAGGTTTCCTGTTGAAGAAGTGACAGTTCGCTCTTCCAGAGGAGTAATTGTTTCAATCGTGCTAAATTAATTGTTGATAGGACTACTTTAAGTGGCTCATATATCAAAATTTTGTGCACTTTCAGAAGCACAAAGAGATCAAAGTTTGCAGAGATTCAGGCGTGAAGATTTCTAAGGATTGGTTGCTTTTCCCGGGTGGCTTCTGAGAGAAAAGGTTAGAAATTATTGTGCGATTTGCTTCCTTTTTGAAAGGATTACAGTTCTATGTTTAGTCTATCATGCAAGAATTTCTGTTTAAATAAACTGTAAAATGGCCCCAAGGAAAGAATTGTCGGGTAAAGTAGAGTATAGTGAAAGAGGTTTGCACGAGGATTTATTGCAGTTACTTCCTGGCTCTTCCACTACCCCGGTGAAGAGTAAGAGTCTGATTCCTAAAGACCCTAGGGTAAAAATAGCAGAAGGTTTATATGATACGGCAAGTTTTATCAGAGAAGCCAAGATTGGTACTATCAACGCAAGAGGTGACTCTGATACCACAGGACTGGAATTGTTCAAGGTAGGTTTTAGTCAGAGAAATGCCTCTCATCCTGCAAGCAATATATGGCAATCTGACTTAGGAAAACTTGTCGTGCCTGGTGTCTTTCTAGATGTAGATTTGATGACCCAGGTTGCAAAAAATTATGATCCAATCACTAGAGAAATTAGGGATGCAAAGGGGGTGTTATTGTTTAAGGTTTCAGCTGAAGAAATCAGGAAGGTGTTCAGATTGAGTGAACCGTTAGAAAGTTTGGAAAGCATTAACTTTGAAGAATTAAGGCAAGTTTACAATGCACAAAGGAACTATTATAAAGGCAAGTTGTTGAAGGATTTTTGCACAAAAATTGGGAAAATGGTTGTTGTGGGGCAGAACACTCCGAAGCCTTTTAAAATAGAATATTTTGATCTCAGAGCTAGGGGTGCATATTGGTCATTGTGTCAAGTTTTTGGAGAGGATGTTAGTGACAGGATGCCAATACACTTGATGTGCATGATGATCCAAATTTTACATGCACACGTGTGTATCTGATGAAGGGTGCTCCCCTTAATACCACAAACACATAACAGAAATAGAGAAACAACAACAATAATATGCAAGAATAGAAAATTGGCTTCTTATTATCTCCACAAATGTGGAATTACAAACTTTCAGAATTACAATATGCAAAGCCACATGGGCATTCCTTACAATATTCTGTAGGACAAAGCCTCGAACTATTACCCAGAACTATTCTGAACTGCCTAAGACAATAATACAGCCTTCCTTATATAGGCAATTTTCACCGCCTGGGAAGGTTCCAGAATTTTAGCCAATAAGGCCGACCAAACTTAGAATTATTTTTATTTTACATTTAATTACATCATAGTCGGCTCAAGATAACCTTTGAAACCCGAACATAAATTTTGAAGAAAAATCATTTTCCGCCATTTCAGGTGACCCAACTTTCGAAGACCATAAGTCATCACCAGTTGACCCGATTGACTATTGTAACCCCATTTCGGAAAGGGCGGGAGGAGCTCTACAACACCTGAATCAAGCAAGCTTCATTCAGCCCAAAATTCGACCTCATCCGGGGCCTCTAAAGCCTTCAAAACTGAGTTCGAAGTTTCTGTACCCTGCTGCCAATACCGAAAATCTTCAATATCTTCCAATATACACTTGATCTGGCAATGAAACTTTACTGGCAGACTTATATGACCAAAATGAACCTCCAAGAAAGAAATCAGATCATTCTGAGCACATACGAAAATTACCAAAAATAGTAACTTTCCAAAAATAGCAGCTCTGCACAAAATAACCCTTATCGAATAAAAACATAAATATTTTTGGGTGATGCAAGATTGCTCTTACACCCAGGATGCTCCTGCATCAGACACCCGGGGTAATTTGAGAAGTGACCCTGCCACGACTCAGGTGTGTAGAGGAAAGCCAAGACGGCTAACCTCCTCCTTTGTCAGCCATGATGAATCTTCAACAGGTCATCCTTTCCACTTGACCAGATATTCTTCATATGTCCTGTTCCTTGTGCTTCTGCCAACACGACTGTCCAATATATCTTTGATCTCCTTAGTGTCTGAACTAGTTGCTGGAATACTCCACTGTGCTGCTGTGATCTCATCTTCAACACCTCCTTCATGATACTCTGTCAGATCTGAAATGTTAAACACTGGTGAAATATTTAGCTCAGTAGGCAATTCTACCTCATATGCATTTCCTGAATCATGCTTCTTCAGTATCCTACATGGTCCAAACTTCTTCATTTTCAGCTTGTTATATGTACCAACTGGAAATCGCTCCTTCCGCAAATGAACCATGACTTCATCACCAACCTAAAATTCCTTATACCTCCTTTTCTCATCTGCCTTAGCCTTATACTGTGTGTTCATCTTGGTAATATGCTTCCTCACCTCCCCATGGATGTTCTTCAAGTGTTCTGCAAAATCTTCAGCTTCAGCACTACTTATTTCTCCTTTATCTATCTTCCTCAATTCAGATGCATTTCTTGGACTACCTCCATATACAATCTGGAATGGTGATTTACCAGTGCTCCTGTTGACAAAATTATTGTATGCAAATTCTGCCTGTGGTAAAATCAAATCCCATCCTGTTAGCTTATCTCCAACCAAACATCTCAGCAAATTTCCCAAACTCCTATTCACCACCTCTGTCTGTCCATCAGTCTGTGGATGATGTGATGAGCTGAACTTTAAATCTGTCTTCAACTTCTTCCATAATGTACGCCAGAAATATCCAACAAACTTAGTGTCTCTATCTGAAACTATGGTCTTTGGCAAACCATGTAGTCTCACTACCTCTCTGAAAAACAATTCTGCTACATGAACAGCATCAGTAGTCTTCTTGCAGGGAATGAAATGTGCCATCTTTGAAAATCTATCAACCACCACAAAAATTGAATCATGTCCCCACTGAGTCCTCGGTAAACCAAGAACAAAGTCCATGCTAATATCCTCCCAAGGCTTCTCTGGTACAGGTAATGGCTGATACAACCCTGTATTCTGCTTCACTCCTTTCGCCATCTGACATACTCTGCAACTCTGTACAAACTTCTTCACATCTTGCTGCAATTGTGGCCAATAATAATTCTCACTAACCAAACCAAGGGTTTTATCACGACCGAAATGTCCAGCCAATCCTTCGCTATGCTTCTCCTTGATGAGATTCTCCCTCATAGAACTTCGTGGAATGCACAACTGGCTCCCTCTGAATAGCATATCATCCTGGATGATGAAATCCAACCATTTTGTCCTGTCTAGAGTAACAGGTCTGTGCAAGCTTTCCAAGCTTCACCAAAATCAGGATCCTTTGGATACAAATTCTTGAGTTCCTTGAACCCAACCACTTCAATCTGCATTTCTATCAGCAATAGTTGCCTTCTGCTAAGAGCATCTGCAACCCTATTAGACTTTCCACTTCTGTGTTTCAAAACAAATGTATAACTCTGCAAAAACTCAACCCATTTCAAATGCCTTTGATTCAATTTTCCTTGACTATTCAAATATTGCAAAGCTTGATGATCAGTATACAAAACAAACTCCTTAGGAAGCAGATAGTGTCTCCACTTCTTTAATGCCTAAACTATAGCATAAAATTCCTGATCATAAACAAAATATTTCCTCTTGGCATCATTTAACTTCTCACTGAAATAAGCAACAGGTTTACCTTCTTGGCTCATAACAGCTCCTATTGCAGTACCACTAGCATCACAATCTACTTGAAACACCTTATTAAAATCTGGAAGTGCTAAAACAGGTTGTTCTGTAACTTTTTGTTTCAACAATTGAAAACTCCTTTCTGCCCCATTAGTCCACTTAAACTCTTTTCTATCCCCTCTCATTGTTTCAGTCAAGGGTCCACAAATACTGCTAAAATTTCTGATAAACTTTCTGTAAAAGCTAGCTAGACCATGAAAATATCTTACCTCAGTAGCACTCCTTGGAGTAGGCCATTCAAGGATAGCCTGTACCTTCTCTGGGTCCATTTTTAGACCTGCTGCTGAAACTACAAATCCCAAATACACTAACTCTTTCTTCACAAAACTGCACTTCTTCAAATTAATCAACAATTTTTCTTCTCTCAGCTTCTCAAATACCATACGAATATGCATCATATGCTCCTCCAATGTCTTACTAAAGATCAAAATATCATCTAGGTAAACAATGACAAACTTACCCAAAAATTCTTTTAGAACCTCATTCATGAGCCGCATGAAAGTGCTCGGTGCATTGGTTAGCCCAAAAGGCATGACTAACCACTCATACAGTCCTTCCTTTGTCTTGAAGGCAGTCTTCCATTCATCTCCTTCTCTGATCCGAATCTGATGATATCCAGTCTTCAGATCTATCTTTGAGAAATACACAGCTCCACTCAAACAGTCCATAATATCATCCATTCGTGGCAATGGAAACCTGTACTTGATTGTGATCTTGTTTATTGCCCTAGAATCTGTACACATCCTCCATTCTCCATTCTTCTTTGGTGCTAATACTGCTGGTACAGCACAGGGACTCAGACTCTCACGGATCAATCCTTTCTGTAACAGTTCATGTACTTGTCTGTTCAACTCCTCACTTTCTGCAGGTGTCATTCTGTGTGCTGCCTTATTCGGCAAACTCGCTCCTGGGATCAAGTCCATCTGATGACTGATCTTCCTGACTGGTGGTAATCCATCAGGCACGTTATCGGATACAATATCCTGAAACTCATTCAACAAATCTGCAACTTCTACAGGAACATCTTCTACTTCCTCTTTACCAGCTTTCGGAATTAAAGCAAAACATACATGCTCATGCCTCATACCATCTAGGAATTTCCTTCCATCAACAAATGTTATCCTTGCATTACCACATACCTTTTCTTTAGTCTCCTTCAATGGTTTTAGCTTATGTCGCACTCCGTCTTTTGTCAGGGAATAGGTATTCGCACGACCATCATGTACAGCACATCTATCAAACTGCCATGGTCTACCCAACAACATATGACATGCATCCATAGATATGATATCACACAATACCTCATCTTGGTATCCGCCAATCTTGAACTTCACCAGGCATTGTTCATTGACCATGACCCTGTGGTCATCCTGTACCCAGGCAATCCGATATGGATGTGGGTGTTTCTGTCTCTTGAGCTTCAACTTTGTCACCATCTCTTCTGACACCAAATTGTCAGTGCTTCCATTATCAATAATCACATCACAACATTTACCTTCACACTTGCACCTGGTGCGAAACAGGCTCCTCCTTTGCTCAGGTTCATTCTCACCACTCAACAGGACTCTTCTATTAATCAACGTTTCTCCTCTTTCAGCATCTTCAGAATTTGATGATCTGGCATCTTCATCTACATGTGCAACTCTGGCTTGGCCTTCATTTCTCCTGTCCATTCTGCCTTGGCGCTGAGGACATTCAAATGCCCTATGACCTTCTTCTCCACAGTGAAAACATGTTCCACGAAAGCCACCTCTTCCAGATCCTTGTCCTCTTCCTCTTCCTCTCTGATCTCTATTATTCTGATCCTGGAAGCGATTGGAATTATTTCCTTGCTGATTCTGACTGCTACTGGCCTCATCCTTCTTTTTCGGATCTTCATTTCGGCCACCATATGATCGTCCACCCGATCGTCCACCGTGACCTCTTCCGTTTTGTCTGCTCTCAAACTTCTTGTTCAGCTTTTCCTCTACTTTTAGGGCAAACTGGTATGCCTCTTCAATACTATTCATTCGAACCAGATTCAGCTCCTCCTGAATGCTTGGCCTTAACCCCTTAAGGTATCGGGCAACTTTCTCCTTATCAGCTTCTGCATGGCCTGTTCTGATGAGAAGTCGATAGAACTCCTCTGTATACTCCTGAACAGATCTTCCTGCTTGCTTCAAACTCTGCATTTTCTTCAGTAGGTCAAGCTCATAATCAACAGGAATGAACTGTCGCTTCAATTTATCCACCATCCGATCCCATCTCGTGATTTTCTCCTTTCCCCTTCTATTTCGCTCCAACTGAATCTCTTGCCACCATATCTTCGCATGACCTTTTAGTCTGGCCTTCGCAAATTTGACCCTATCAGGATCCTCAACATCTTCATACTCAAAATATTCTTCACATTCATTGATCCAGTCAATCAATTCTTCTGGGTTAAGATTTCCAGAAAATGTAGGAACCTCAATCTTAGGTCTTTTCCCAATCTTGGAAATCGCCCGAAAAAGTCTTTCTTCCTCTTGGTTCACAATTTCAACTTCTCCTTCTTGATATTCTTCTTCGGCTTCATCCTCGCTTTCGTCTCTGACATTAAGATTCATTCCTCTACAAATCTCTTCTTGCAATGCTCGCACTTGTCTCTGCAGCTCTCTAACCTCAGGTGTCACAACACCAGCTCTTCCGCCACGTTCCCTTCGTGGAGGCATTTTCGTGATGCGCGCTGAAACCTTAGCCACGGTCCTGGTGCAAACTGCCTCACAGTCGGTGATCTGTTTACACACTCAAGAACTCCTGCTCTGATACCACTTGATGAAGGGTGCTCCCCTTAATACCACAAACACATAACAGAAATAGAGAAACAACAACAATAATATGCAAGAACAGAAAATTGGCTTCTTATTATCTCCACAAATGTGGAATTACAAACTTTCAGAATTACAATATGCAAAGCCACATGGGCATTCCTTACAATATTCTGTAGGACAAAGCCTCGAACTATTACCCAGAACTATTCTGAACTGCCTAAGACAATAATACAGCCTTCCTTATATAGGCAATTTTCACCGCCTGGGAAGGTTCCAGAATTTTAGCCAATAAGGCCGACCAAACTTAGAATTATTTTTATTTTACATTTAATTACATCATAGTCGGCTCAAGATAACCTTTGAAACCCGAACATAAATTTTGAAGAAAAATCATTTTCCGCCATTTCAGGTGACCCAACTTCTGAAGACCATAAGTCATCACCAGTTGACCCGATTGACTATTGTAACCCCATTTCGGAAAGGGCGCGAGGAGCTCTACAACACCTAAATTAAGCAAGCTTCATTCAGCCCAAAATTTGAGCTCATCCGGGGCCTCTAAAGCCTTCAAAACTGAGTTCGAAGTTTCTGTACCCTGCTGCCAATACCGAAAATCTTCAATATCTTCCAATATACACTTGATCTGGCAATGAAACTTTACTGGCAGACTTATATGACCAAAATGAACCTCCAAGAAAGAAATCAGATCATTCTGAGCACATACGAAAATTACCAAAAATAGTAACTTTTCAAAAATAGCAGCTCTGCACAAAATAACCCTTATCGAATAAAAACATAAATATTTTTGGGTGATGCAAGATTGATCTTACACCCAGGATGCTCCTGCATCAGTATCACTTTTGATTTTGCTCCTTTCATTGCTGAATTAATTCATAATGGATTAGTAAAGATTCAGAAGAATGAAAGTGATAGACCCTTTGGCTGGTACTCTTTCATGATGTACATGTTTCTGTTCAAAGGAGCAAGCTATTTTGAACAAGAAATGGAATTGGTGAGAAAGAAGGATGGTGAAGACATGCCAATCCAATTATGGAGCCTCACAATGACCTGGGATAAAAGGGATCACAGTTTTATCAATTTTGATAAATGTTTTGCAGCTAGACTCAGGAAGCTGTTTGTTTTAGATAACCCAAGGATCCCAACAATGTTAGCACAACTTGTTAGGCCAAACCAGTTTGCCAAGGATTTGAACATCATCCACAATTGGTGAGATGTTATTTTCTACAATGTATCAACTGTTATCAGATTGTATGGTTTCAGGGGGACCCCTTTTATACTGCCCTATCAAGTACCCCTTAGGATTGGAGTTGCAGAGTTTTTAAGGCAATTGGGTGATATTGAGGAGTGTTCCCTCACTGGAAAAGGCAAGGGAACTTTATTCCCAAATGTTACCATTGCCCATCAATTCATAATTACCAAGGGTGGATGGGTCTACATGGATAAAATTTTGGCCCCGTACCATATGGCTACTGCAGTTGCCAGAACAGCAGATCCAGAAGGGTTTTATAATGAAATGTTTAAAAAGAGAGCCAAGTGTGCCATGATCAACCACATTTTTAATTTCCCTGAAGACATCATCAGGAATGTAGCTAAAATACAGGAACAAGAAGTCATGAAAGAAAAATGGTTGGTATACAAGAAAACACTAGATTTTATCCGGCAATTTGATTCAGGATGGGATCCCCTGAAAAGCATAACTCCAATGGGGAAGAGGATAGACAATCTCATGAATTGTTTTCAGGGTGTTTTCCAGACTTTAAATGAGAAGAAGGAAAAAGTGATGAAGGATGATCCAGAAAAGGCTAGACAATTGTTGAGTAAGCCTGTGTTTGCAAAAGGATTACCCCCGGGGAGATATGTGGTGATACCAGAACAGAGCCAACAAAAGCAGATGGGCAAAAGGGGTATCCCATCAACCTCACAACAGGTCGGAAAACAAAAGGAGATTGTGGAGATCCCCGATTCTCCTCCTCAGATTGCTGAAGATATTGTTGATGCTCCACCCCCATAAAAAAGGCAAAGGTTGGAAGAGAGACCTGTTCATGTGGAAGAGGAGTACTCCCCATCACAGTCTCCTATAAGAATTTTTGATGACCAAGAGATTGCAGAACAAGTGCAGCAAGTAGATGCTCTAGGTCAGATCTTCATGACTTATGAAGAAGTGAATGAGGGAGTGCCAGAGCTACCAGAAGAACCTAAGTTGGATCTAACAATAGGGGAGTTAGTAGGCAGTGAATTGGACCCTGTAATCAAGCAAGCTTGTGAAGAGTTTTTGGTTGATGACACTTTTGTTAAAACTAGGGCCTTTATGTAGTTTCTTTGGAAATTAAATATCAAGCAATTTCAAGAAATCTGTGAGAAGAGACATGAAGAGAATCCGGATAAGGATTTACAAGTTATAGAGGAAGAAGTGAAAATAGAGATGACTGCAAAGTTCAAACAAATTACTCCAGAACAGGGAAGAGATGTGATAAAGATGTCAGGAGTACTGATCCTCCTGGAATGGGATATAGCTGATGCAGTAGTGTTTGATGCAGTCAGAAAGCAAACCACTCCTCTCCATAGGACTCTAGAAGAAGCAGAACAAGCTGTTAAAGGAGTCACTTTCAGTGATAATCATCAAGCATTGGTGATGTGGTCTTTGAGGAAGAATGAAAGTGATAAAGGAAAGCAAATTGTCAAAGGTGACCTCTTAGGGAGTTTAATTGTAAGAAGAGTTACTGATACATCTTTGGTGGAGGCATCAGGTATGGTAATGGCCACGGCACAATTAACAGCAAAGGTGGCAGAAAAGGAAGCTAGAGAGAAAGATGAACTCACTACAAAACTGGAAACAGTCTTGAAGGTTTATGGTGAGATGAAATAGGGGATTCTTGAGAGAGATATTCTGATTGCAGATTTAAGAAAGAAATTGGGGGAACAGGGCCCAATACAATTATCAAAACAAATTCAGATAGCTTCCTCCTCTGCAGGGCCTTCCTCATCGAGCCCCATTATTGAATTTCCCCTTTCCCCTTCTCCTCCTTCCATGGATGAAGAAGATGTTGATCAAAGGGTAAAAAATAAGTTAGCTGGTAAGATAAAAGGTGTTGTGTCACATTTTGTTGCCAAGGTGAGACCTAAAGAAGTATACAAATCTGCAAAACAATTGGCAGATATCTTGGTGACCTTTCAGAAAGAGGTGGCAACTGTGGACAAAATTTTGGAAAGATGGACTGCAAGAAAAGACACTCTGAGGTCATGGTTTGATCGAAATAAGGATCAGTGTGTTGTAAATATTGAGCTTACGAGTACTTATAGGGTTATCAAAGATCTTTTTGATTTTGAGGTAAATAGGGAGAGTATAAAGAGAAGGTCAGAAGTCTTAAGGACAAGATATTTCCAGGATGATTTCCAAATTTTCCCTGGTCTTATCAAAGAAGATGGAGTAATCAAGGATAAAGGTCAATGGATGGAGCAAATAGATAGACGAGTGCTAACTAAAATAAATGACAATCTTGGTACAGATGATAATGCCCCATTTGTGCATTTTATTGAACTCCTCCAGGATGCTAGGTTACATTTTGCTAATGTGAGAATAGAGGTTCATCAGTTGGTTGCTGAGTGGGAAAAGTTGTCCCCAAAGAAAGACGAGGTCCTTTCCTTTCATTGGCCAAGTGAAGAAACCTACACGACTTGGGAATCCATGTATCTGTCAGGAGATTCAGAAGAAAGGGAAATCAGTTGAAGAGGCGGCAGGTGTTAGTATCCCAAACTTTTGAAAGTTAAGGTAAAAGGGACAAAAATGTCAAACAAATTGTCACAGACACGAATGGAACACCTAGCCAAATAAAGTTGCAGATGGCATCTAATCCAGAAAATGAGGGAGAGCAAGTTTCAAACAAAGAATGATGTAAATTAGCCGGATGGCGGTCATCATTCACACAACAAGTTTAGCAACTGCTCTGAAATATCTTTAGACAAAGATGCCACCTACGGGACTGTTGGAAATAGATATTTGTAATCTGTTGTTGCAAACAACTTTCCAGATTTGTAATCTTGTTTTTAATGCAAGATCTTTTAACAGCCATCCGAAGCTTGTTGCATCCTTTTGAGGATTCCAAGATGGCTGATTGGTATAAGTAGTAGGGCCTTGTTCATTTTGAAGGGGTTGAGAAATATATTGTAGAGGCTGAACGCCATTGTTGAAATCTTAGAATATTTTATCAGATTTTGAAGTGTATTAATGCAGTGAGGTTTTATTGGAATATAAAAAGAATTCCCTTGCATGATTTCAATTGTCTTCTTGTTTGAATTATATGGCTTTTGTGTATTGAATCTATAAGGTAGTTTTGATATACCATTTACAAGGTATCTGTGATTTTAATCTCTAGCTCCTTTCAAGGAAAGGGTAATGTCTTTAGGTTAATTTCTAAGAGCTTAGGAATTTAGCAAGAATTTGATGATCAAACGTGTTTAAGAGAGGATGAATTGTAAGGCATTTCATTTGGGATTTATTTGTGTTTCATTTAGAAGATTTCTGTAGGTATACATTTCATTGTTTGACTCTATAACCCGAAGATAAGACACTGGTCTATCCTTGATTTGCAGAGATCTCACCCTCAACAATTTTCAAATAATAATTTACTTTCGTGTATATTTTGAGTGACTGAGAAGATGAAGTTTATATCAAGAATATAAACTATTGTTGTGATCCTTTCAAGAAGTAGATCTAAAAGGGGTTAACCTGCCTGAGTTCAAAGCTCGAAAAGAAGAAGGAGTTTATCCTTATCACACTTCCCATTTTGCAAATAAACGTCTGATTCCATTAATATCTCATCGTGGAGCCTTAAGTCTGAATATAGGTACACCCGCCTGGGTCTGTGGAGCCCGAAGTAGAAGAAGGACGTGGTCCTTATCAATTAGCCTTTTCCCTGTAAGAACCCGTGAGTCAAGTTTGAAAACTGTATTGGCAATTCTACATGAAAATGAGCTAACACCACTAATTATGATGTAATGCACTCAAAGTGCTAAATATGTAAAATGGCATAAAATGGCAAAATGAGGCCCATGAAGGCTCATGAGGGGTTAGAGAGGGTTTAAATCCCTTGGAGGGAATCCTAAAAGACCTTTAAAAAGGAATATTGCATTAGATAAAGGAAAAAGGTTAAGAGTTGTCGAACTGATAACTTTGTTGTCAATTTGACAACATAAACACGAAATATCAACAGTCATAACTGACTATGTTTGGTTGAAGAAGAAGTTGGAAAGCCAACTGACCTTTTGAAGGCTATTTAGTTTTGTTTTTGCATGAGGAATAGGTAGAGGAGAGTTATGGGGAGATAGATAGGTGTGTTTTGAGTCAGAGAAGCAATGTAAATTAAGTTTGAATCAATGAAATGTAAATTTCTTACAAATTGCCCTGTCTCTGCCTGTGAGGACACAATCCCCATTTTGGGATTCTTAGACTCTTCTTTCAATGAAAATGTAAATGGGAATGAATTAAAATAGTGATGAGTTGTGTTTTTATTCATTTCTATATAGGGTTGTGTTGTTGTTGTGAAGTTTTAAAGCAAAGAACTGTTGGTTATTCTAACTGTTCCTAATAGTGGTTTGGGTGTAACAGTCAATTGTTTCATGGATGTATAAGATCCCTCACTTATATGGTTGGTATGGAATGTGAGAGGAGACCTTATCCATGTTTTATATGTTCCATGAAATGTTTGGTTGTAGGGATGAACAAGAGTGAAGCAAAAGGATCTCTAATTAACAGAGAATGCTAATTAAAGGGTCACTAGCAGCTAGGCCAGTCAAGGTTTGAAGATTTATTCCACATGAAGGCCACTTTTTATGACATATTATTCTTTTATATTTTTAATGAATGGTGTGGGATCCCTTGGTAGGTTTTGGAGATGATTGGAGAGTTCACTTTAGCAAAACCTTAGGTTAGAGTACCTAAGAAGGAAGGTTTGGTGATTGGAGTATCAAAAATTGATGGAACATTTTGGGAATGTGAAAATCCTTTGTTTGAGATGAAGAATCAACTCTTTTTGAGGATGAGAAGGTTTGGGAATGAGACCTACTAGTGGGTTCTTTGTAATGGGAGGCCTAATAGAGGGCTAATGGCAGAGTAACAGTGCATTTTTTGGGCATATGGTCCAAAGGAGTGAAATGAAATTTCTGAGATATGTTATGTAAGGGTGAAAAGGGTATTCAAATATGCATTTATTTTGTTGAGTCTTTTGGGGAATTTTGGTGAAATTATCAAAAACCAGTCTAGCGGGGCTCCAAGGGGGTTAGGCCTAGTTGAGCACCTGGGTGAAGGATTGTTTCTTGGTAAAGTTGTATAGATGAAATGAGCGATTGGTTGAGGGACATGAAGTGGATTACAAAGGTGTGGAGTGGGTGGTGGCATAAGAAGTTTCTTGTGCACTCTGATTGCTCATGGTGTGGATTGGATCAATGTGGATGATCCTTGAGAAGAACTAGTTGGTGTTGTGAAGAACACTAGATTCAAGTCCCTCAAACTTGTAGAATGAAAGACCACCATTCCCACCTCTACATCAAAGGCTTAGGATTCATTAGGATTGATGAGGTGTAGCCAACGTGGAAGCCACATAAGAGCCATACAAGCAAGGTAGTTGGCCATGCAAAGGGCATGAGTTGCTCACATATGTGTGAGAAAGCTTTGAAAAGTATGGGTCATTTAAGAGAGGAGACAAAGTGGTTGAGAGGCTCAAGGTTGCACACACATGTGTGAGATAATTCCAAAGGGGAAAGAGGTGACAACATTGTAAGAGTGTGGGTGAGTATTTAAGGAAGGTGGTTAGCCACCTTGGGAAAGGTTGCTCACACGTGTGAGCAACATTAGGATGCTAATCTTTATAGGAATCTAAAAATTAGCATAGTTAATCTAAGATTAACCTTAAGGGTGGGTTTAAGAATGATTGTGATGAGTGTAGGTTAGAGATTTGGGCTAGGCTTAGGATTTAATTAAATAAGGTTTAATTAACTCAAGTGGATTAGGATTTGAGAGGATTTAAATAATAAAATTATTCAAATAGGGGTGAGAAAGGGGAAAAGTATTTAAATAGAATTTAAATACAATAAGGATTAAATATATTTGGATGAGATTCAAATACATTAGGAACCGTAGAAGAATAAATAAATAAAATTAATTACTTAACTTTAATTAATTATATAGAAGAAAGGGGAATATAAATAATTAATTAAAATTAACTATATAGTCGGGCTCAATTATTTAAACAAGATTTAATTAATTAAAGGGATAAATACCATAGAAGTATAACATACATTTTTAGACGTCTATATGTATTACGCTTATCAATGAATAATTTATTAGTTTATTATTTTATTGCACAGAGGGAGAGGGAGGGCAACATTTTAATTATAGAAAATATTTCTTGGATTTTATTATACATATTAAATATGAAAATATAAATTTAATCCTTAATTAAATATTTCAAATAATTTAATTGCTTGAACATGTATCAAAAGAAGTGCATAGGTTATGCTGATTGTAATTTATACTAGCACTTGTACAAGTATAGGAGGTTAAAAATGTTTGAACAAAATACAGTTTCATGGACTACCATAGTTTCGAGTTATGTTCAAAATGGGAGAATAGAAGATGCATGCCAACTTTTTGACAGTGAAATGTTATCTCATGGATTGCGATGCTATTTGGGTATGTTCATAGTGGAGTAATTGAGGAGGCAATTTTTTTTTGGACAAATTTTCTGAATGAACCATGGTTTTGTGGAAGACGATGATCTCTGGATTTTTCTAGAAAGGAAGAATTAAATGTGCTTGCCAACTATCATTGAAATGCTAGAATGAAATGTTGTATCATGGAATGCAATGATTGTCGTGTATGAGTGGAAAGAGAGCATGGGAATGGCATGCGATTTGTTTGAGAAAATTGCTAAACAAAGATGTTCTCCCATGAGCTTCCATAGTTGTAGGGTATTGCTAGAATTGATGATGTGTTCAAAGTGTTGAATAATATGCCACGAAGAAATGTAGTTTCATGGAATGCTATGATAAGAGGACACATGAAATAATTAGAGTGAAAAATGAGTGCCACTTGTTTGATGAAATGCTAAAATGAGATTTTGTGTTATGAAATTCTATGATGGTAGGATGCGTGCACACGAGGATGATAGTGTGTGCATGCCACTGGCTTGAAAAAATTCCAAAGAAAATTGTAGTCTCATGTACTGCAATGATTATAGGATATGTGCTAAATCAAATGAGTGAGAAAGCCCTTAAATATTTTTCATAAATGCGGCTGGGAGGTATCAAGCCAGATTCAACAACATTCACGTTTTAATCCTTGCAATTGAATGTATCGTTGACTTAAATCTATCACTTCTTTACTGATGCTTGCTTAGAGATGGTTCAATTGCTATGTGGAAAATTCCATCAAAAAAAGTAAAACTTTGATAGACTTTTGAACTACATGCTTGATCAAGCCAAAATATTATGACATCAGTGAGATGAAGTGAAAACTTAATATATACTTCAACAATTCCATCCATCGCTACATTTTTTTAAAATACTTTCAAATTGTTTCTAGACATTCTCATAATGTAATGCCCCAAGTTTTTACATAAGAAATTATTTCAACTAACATTGGACAAACATTTTTTTTGCATTACAAGTGACATTTACATGTTTCATTACACACTAATGCACACACAAGAAGTCATGACCACCACAATGGTACAAAAAATGACATCATCAATGTGTCAAGATTGTTGGCACAAAGCAAAGACCTTCACTACTCATGTGAAAGGTCATTGTTAGCACAAATAGCATCAATTGAATTCATGTGTGCACAAATATATGTGACTAATAGTCCAAAAACATTCTTTGACCTTTGAAACCTCTTCGACCCACCCATTGTGCATCAAGGTGCGAATACTAGTTTACTAAACAATAATGCAATAAAAATAACACACTCTTCCAACTCATTATTTCTATATTGCATTATCATAATAAGCATTTATATAGCCATATAAAACGTACCCATACGCCAATAAATAACATGCATTCAGATTGCATAATTGCTTCCCAATCCATGATCCATAACTTTTACAAATAGCTATGCAGCTACCCCATAATATATTTTACAAGTCTGACTTTTCAACTAAGAGTCCTAGACATGGCAGGGGTAAAACTGCAGTGTAATTGATGCCACACCTTTCCCACAAGATGATTAAGTGCAAAGGACCTTTCCCTGCTGTAGGGCACATCAATATGACCGTAAGGTGAGAGGAGTCCTCCGTACGGGATCGATATCCAAACCTCCACTTCCCTCTGCTACCTCACCTCCGACACGAAAGCATGCGGATTGATGCCCATTGTCCTATTATTCTATTCTTTTCGCTGCTTAAAGTCAGACTCCTTTTCCATCTTATATCCCATGCAAGGAATTAAGCCGACACAGAGTTGACTCTCAAGAAATCAGCCATTACTTTTCCTGCACTTCAAATCAGAAAAACAATGGAGATTACAGTAGGGATGGATCCAATCAAAACCAGGTCTAATGGGGTTTTTTCACAATCCATTTTCCTTGAGTGGGCAGTTGACAAAATGGAAATTTTCTTCATTGGATTCCAATTCATTCTTTTCAACTTCCACCCAGAGATGATCATGGCCATTCTTTTCAGCTTTGAGATTCGTCTGCAACTTTTTTTAAAAAGATTGTGATACTCACTTTTTAACGTTTTCTGCTATCTTTGTTATTCTGAGCTTCTTCTGCCTTGTAATCCTCAAATTCTTGTGGTGGTGAGTCATGTCTGGAGTAGAAGTCCAATGCAGTGGGATGCCTTGTGGCCTTTGTTTAAATGATTGTGTGGGTGGATGTGATTTGAAAGGGAAAATTTGGTCATATTATTTATTTCTTTATTTAGTTTGATAACAACTAAAAACTGATAGAGTGGATGGTACATGTCAAATCCTGCCACAATAAAGATCATGATGAGGAGTTTGAAAAGTATATGTGATTATGAAATGTGGTACATCAACTTATCTCGCAAATTTACACCAACCCACCTTAGAGTTTAATATTATCTTTTTCGTCCAAGAACCAACAGTTGATAAAATAAATTATTTCACTTTACAGTTTGGTATTATCTTTATGATCCAACTAACAGCAGTCGATAGAATATTGTTTTATAACAACCCTAATTGTTTTGGTAGGTGCAAGGTATGGTGTGACAGTCTGAGTATTGTCTTCTTGCCAAAAGTATAATGTTTGTCAAGTTTGAATTTGTAGTGTATAAATATTAATTTAGTTATTCATCTGATTTGGATGTAGTATTATAAAAAATTAAAGTTAGGGTTTTCATAGTTTAATGTTATAATTTTTAATATAATTTTAAAAGAGAATGGAATTTATTTTACATAAATCTAGATTAATAAAATAGTTGGCATCAATAATTTATAACAATAAATAAATGAGGGAGTTACAAGACATTTAATTTGAATAGTTACAATGCAAAATATGCATTCATTGAATATGGAATATTAGTTGTTCCAATTTAAAAAGTAAATGTTTGAAATCTAGTCATGGTGCTAAGTTATAAATAGTAGTAGAAGTCTCGTGTCCAATTGGTATCTCTTGAGGTCAATTGAGAGTTACTCAAGATTGACTTGACATGCAAGAGAACTTTATAACATGTAGGATTAATTTGGGCTACTATAAGTTTTTTGTAACATACTTTGCTTCAACCCTTGATATGTAAATTTGTGTGACATATATTATTTGAAAATACCTTAGTGAAAAATAGTAGATTGCAAGGGTAACTTTCTCCTCTATCAACCCCTTTATTAGATCAACTTTATGTCCTTGAGAAAATGTTCTCAAACATGTAGGTGTCCAACACAATTTTAATTTACATTATGATTCTTATAGAGCTCCAAATCTAGATTCCTAAAATGATTTTTCCTATAGTTACTTTTTTAAAGATGATTCTTAGATGTTCAAGGATGACGCTCAATTATAAGAATGAATGCCTTTAAATATGAGTATAGGAAAACAAATGTAAATGTGCACAAAGTCAATTCATAATAGCTAGTGAAAAGGGACGAGGTTTAATAATTTGAGTCTTGAGAAAATGAGTTTGATATCAATCTTAGGTGGTGTGAGATTCATCATAAGTATCATAAGATTAAATTGGAAGACGAAAATATAAACCTTGGGGAAAAGAAGTATGGATATGTGTGATGGAAGGTGCAATTCACATGAATATTTGTAATTAGGGATGTAATGAATTCATGGTTGATGGTTATTTTGACTCATTCAACTTAAGTAGAATGAAATTCACTCTACTTCCCCTAATACGATAATAATCCTTGAAATCAATCACCTCATGATGATTTTGGATTCAAATGCACCTATCCTCTTTTTTACACTAGAAAAGTATAATTATAGAAGATATTCAAGAGAAATGAGTACTTTGGAGTCACAAGTAAGCATATTGGTGATGGAAATATGGTAGCAGACAACTAAGAGGGGAGGGGTGCATCAGTTGTCACTAAAACTTAAACCTTAAAACCCTTATCTCATATCTAATAAATTAAACTTGCATGCATGAATCAGAAACACATCCAAAACACAAAACACTAATATTTTTAGCGTGGAAAGCTTGCTAAGGGAAAAACCCCGGTGGGGATGAAACCCACAATATGTCTATACCTTGTTAGAATTATAACATACTCCAGATGTGGAATGCACATATATCTAGTTACACTTCTTGAAAATACAAAAGGGCTACAACCCTGTGGAAAGCTCACTTCCTTACAATATCACAACAATGATCTATCAGACTGCAATCCAAAGTTTATGAACAATATAATAGCATCCACCCTTATGCCTAGGTTAGTTCCAATGAATTACAATTTAGATCTCTATCCAACCTCCCCTACCTCTTACAAATGAATAATTTGACCTCAATATATATTTGGCATACTTTATTCCCAAATAGTCATGTATCTGCATTAAAAAATATTGCCCTAAATCTATATAAAATTTGAATCAACCTTGAAAAATAAACAAGGTCGACACAACCCCAACCTCAAACTACAAATCCACGTGCCAAAAATGACAATTCAAATTCATGTTTGTCCACTAAAACATAGAAAGGATCCTTATGATCAACCTTGAGCATGTAACATGACCAAAAATCATGCCTCGAATATCCACAAAATGTTTTACTAATCAAGTTAGACAAGAACATAAATAAAATCACCACTGACTAAAAAATCCTCCAAATAAGATCGTCAAAATTGATGTGGACCACCAAATGAGAAGACACACAATCCAAGAACATCCATAGAAATCATAAATAACACACAAGGGTAAAAGCACAATCGAGTGTCACCTTTTAGGCTAACTCAAATCACTCGGCCCAGTTACACTCGGCCGAGTTAGACTTGGCCGAGTCAAACACGGCCGAGTACACGTAGGTGCCACACGGTGCCAAATGGCGTCTACATGGCCCATTAGACTGGGCCGAGTGGTACTCGGCCGAGTAGGACTCGGCTGAGTCTAAACAATATTTTTAATATAGAAAAACATGACAAACCACTCATTTGCACACTATTAGGCTATTTGATTGGGGTCAACCTCTAGGGGGACTCGGCCGAGTCAGACTCGGCCGAGTCTACTTAGGTGGCATGCCATGTTGGCAGCCAAACCACCAAAAACACCAAAAAACTAGAATTTTCACTTCTGTTGTTCCTTTCTTAGATGAAAATAGAAAATGTTAAAAAACTAAAAGTACCCTTTTCTAGATCTCAGAAATATGATTCTGGACATATAAATTTTATATTGTTTCATCTACAAAATATTAAACAAATTTGCTAAAAACTACATGTAGGTATATTAAACTTTGAGAAGACGTTGATTCAGAAAATATAGAAAAATACTAAATCAATTCATAAAATTTTTAAAATTATATACGACACTAGAGGAGAGAGTCCTCTTCAAGAATATATAATTTATTTGGTTTTTGGTATAGTTTTGATAGGGTAAAAGTGACGGGAGACAAAAATTATTGATTTCAGGTAAGGTCAACTTTCAATACTTATAACGGGTAAACCATAGATCAAAAAAACTTTTTTCTTTTTTCCTGCACTAGATATACATGTCATCTAAAACATATTCTGAAATTAGAGGGAAACAAAATGTTTTACTTATAATGATTTGACGGGAAGTGAACTCCCTTATTTGTAGTATTTTCAGGATATGAAAAATAGACCTAAAAAATTAAAAAAACATATTAATTTTTGCTCAAATTAATTTTAAAAAATTATAGGCATAAAATTCATCCTATTTTACACATTTCATCAGTTTACATCATCTTCAAATTCTCAACACAAATGTGACTTTTATGCCTTTGAAGTTTTTCAATTTTTGTGTTGTTGGCCTCTTCCTTTGTAAAAGGGTGACAGCTTATTGTGCTTTTACCCACAAACATTCAAAGTGACCCAACCATAAGATTCACCAACATATCTCATGTCTGACCTTAAGAGCATTATCAACATCCACTGGTACACCTGAAAAATCCCTTGCAGACCCTCTGGACCACGAACCAATTGAATTGATAACACATTAGAATGTCCCAATTATATCTGACATGTCCACAAACAACAATCTTAGTATGGAGAGAAATACTAATTCAACAATGCTGACAACACTGGAAAATAACGTAAGAACTAGTCACCATACCTCATCACATAGACCTCCAATTCATCATGCAAACCTATGTAGCTTGACAAGAATCATCTTTAGAGTGTCTTCAACACCTCTCTAATGTCCACAACTACTGATTTTCACTTTCTAATGACTACAACCACTGATCTTCAACACCATCACACTGAGCATACTACACCATTGCTAGACATATATGTTGATGTTAATGCCGACACATCCAACTTCCCAAAATTTGGTTTGACATGCCATTTTGAAGAAGGGAATTTTCCACACTAGAGATTGATAAAATCCCAAGGAGAAAATTAGACATTGTGCCACCTCACTTCTACTATCACTCTAGTGAGCTAGGGTGACCAAGACAACTCAATTGATGAAAGGTGTGTTTCAATACTTAAATATTATACTATGCAAATTAGAAGGATTGAATTAATTGAACACCAATAATAAATATAATTATTTTGACTGTTAATATTAAGGAACACTAGGGGGAGGGGTTAGTCAGTGTTCTAAAACTTCTAATCTTACAAATCTGATTGCATAACCATAAATGAAATACAATAAAAAGTTGACAACTAAAACACAAATAAAACATCTGTAGAATCATAACACCATGATTTTTGTGTGGGAACCCGATTAAGGGAAAAACCACAGTGTGGGTAGTACCCACAAGTAATTACTTTACAATAGTAATAACCATATTAAAGGTTTGGTTACAATGAGTGGAAATTCACATGCATTCAGGCTTACAACCTAGAGTACACTGCTCAATTACAAAAGAGGGCTACTGTGTGGTTAAATATCAATATCAAATTGGAAACCAACCAACACTCAATAAACCATTAACTCAAGAATTTAGCTATAGGAGTCCATGTCACATGAACCAACTAAACTCTCAAAAGTGGCTTAGTGCTTCCTACTTGAAGCAAGTTTAATCCTTCTTGTGATTCTCATCAGATTAGCATGAGGGATTAGTGACTTGATTACCCCAAAATGAAAGATTCTAATGAATGCAAAGCTAGAAATGAAACTAGAGTACAAGATTAACACAACTAAAATGAGAGAATTAAACTAGCATGGATACAAACAACTAGAATTCTAGAATGAGAATGAAATAAACTATGCTATGGTAAACAATTCAATAAATTAGTAAACTAGAATTGCTAAGAATGCTCAAGAATACTACTATGCAAATAGTCCTCTAGAATGCAAGAGATAAACTTCAACAATCATCAAGATGGAACCCTTGAGCCAAGGAAGAGATTTATTTTAAAGGAATTGCCTCAAGAACGGAGGGTGGAGATTAAGAGGCAAAAGATGTTATGTAGAAATGAATGGTGAGAATGATCAATGTATGTGAGAGGATTCAAGATTTTTGACTGGTCAAGCTTGGTGGGAGAATAAGACAAAATAGAAAATCCCCTTTTAATTTTCAAGTAATCAAGATTAAGTTTGCACAAAGTGCTCTTTTTAATAAAAGTGCTAAAACTTTATATTAAAGGTAAGTTTTGTCAATTAAATAATTTTTTTCAAGTTTAGAAATGATTTAGGCTTAGAATTAATTTAATTATGCAAGGGGCACTAATCAGTTTACTTACATAATTATGTCTAGTAATTATGCCTTTAAATTTAGAATTTTCTTAAAGCCAATTTAATCAAAATTAGGGGCTCAAGTTATACTAGACAAATTTTGGGTGATTACATTTTCCCCTCTTTGAATTGATGTGCGAGCAACACATTGATTCAAAGAATAAATAAAAGCTAGGTCAAAGAATAGCCTGATGTGAAGCGATGAGACTATTTCTGATAAGGAGAGTCGACTCTGAACTTTATTAAACAAAGATCAATAAGAAGATATTAGCTTCAGACTTAATTGAGAAAAGATTGATGAGCTAGACTAGAGTATCCAACCTGATACGAAGCGATGAGACTAAATACATATCTCAGAGAATTGAGATAACTACCTCGACAAGGATTCTGAAGAAGCCAATCACCTGATTGAGAGACAATAGCAGATTGATATGAGTCTTGATGAACTTGATATGCCCCGAAAATGATGTCAGATTGATATGGGTCCTGATGAACCTGACATGCCCCTAGAGATCAAAATTGTACATGTCGAAGTGACCTGATATGAAGCAATGAGATCACTCTTTCAGAGAGAGATATGGAGACTCTCTACTTGATATGATTCCTGATGAAGTTGAGATACCCCAAGCCATGAAGCTTGAATTGATTTATTGAGATTAGTATTGATTGTAGAAGAATTTTTCTATATTGTCATGCCCCCTTGGGATCGAAAATGAAATAAGGCAAAGAGGTTAAAGCCTACAATAGGGTATCAATGTGTTTGGAGCATTTTGAGGTCTTGTTGACCAAATTTGACAAAAGTTTGACCAATTATGACCAGTATGAAATCACTTGGATTTGATAAATTTTTATGAAATTGATCTTAGAGGTTCGAGAAATGAAGGTAGAAGCAAGCGGGAAGCGATAGTGTCAACAGTCAACTATGTTTGACTAAGAAGGGTTGACTTTGAAATTTGACTAAGTAAACGATCTTGGATTTTAATTTCAATCGTGAAAATGGATTCAAAACATTGAAATTAGCTAGGGGTGCAATTTTTGTGGGATTCTGAGCACTTTGAAAATTAGGTCAAAATCTATAAAAGGGGCCCAAAGGGGTTATTTTCAAGTCATTTTCTATAGCTAACTTTTGACAGCCCAGAGCCTTCTAGAGTGATTACTATGTCGATTCGAGCTCCAGAGATGCTACAACCGATCTCGGGCATTCAATGCAATGTTAAGTAACCAATCCCATCTCGTGATTTGTCATTTTTTAGTCATTTTTTAGCATTTTTAGCACATTTTTGGGTTTTTGTCATGGTTTGTCATACAGTACAAGAATTGTATCGCATGCCTCATTGAGGTTTATCATACAATAAATGGTTATAAAAAATGTATAATTTCCAGTAAAATTTTTTATCGTACAATAGGTACCTGTGTATTGTATGATACAAGGAACTTTATCATATTGAAAAATCATATCATCTCCTTTGTTGGGTTTCATTGTACGATATTTATGAGTCAGCTCTTTCATCGTATGATCTAAAAATCAAATTTTGTCCTTTTTTAGTAAATTTTCTATCCTTTGTTGTATCTTCACAACCTTTCAGAGATGCTTAGTAGTTAATTTTTTATTGCTTGATGTTTGATTTAGACCAATTACTGATGCTTTTCCATGTTTTCTTTGTTGCAAATTCATCTACTTAACCTGATTATTTGTTGTGCATACCCACAGGTACTTCGGTTAGCTCGCTTTCTTTCACTTGATGACCTAGCCATACTTGATCAGTGCAGAATTTGTAAGATCCTCACTCTCCCTAATATCTGTGTGAACCACATATTGCTCACAACTTTGGTAGAGTGCTTCCATTCAGAGCATAACACTTTCCATCTGCCAATGGGTGAGATCATAGTGACACTTGAGGATGTGTACCATATCATGTGCTTTTATATTGTTGGGGAGTTGGTGTATTATGGTCAGGATCTGTTAGAGAGTATTGCATTTATGAGATGCATCTTTGAAGATGATATGATCATGCAGTGCCACATCACATGAAGCCACATGATCCAATAGTATGAGCAGGAACAACCCTTAGCATGTTGGTGCAGGAGCACCTAATCTAGACTCAACAAATAATACTCTTAAGAGTCCTAAACACATCTAGTTTAACTTAGATATATTAGTCAGGCACCTAGACCAAGTTGTAAGGCCTAGTTCCAGGATTGGCACAACTATAAGCCCCTGGCTAACTATGGTCAAAAGTGGTCAATGGGCCTAGAGTCATAGGATTTTAGTCATTTTCATGTTTTTAATGTTTTATATTCATGTTGGATCAGTAGATTAGGCATAGACCAAGTTTGGTCTCCTAGAAAGAAAAAGTTGCAAAAATGTTGTAAAAGTTGCTTAGCAACTTTAACAACTTCTTGCCAAAAGTTGTAATCATGCCCCCAATGATCAGATGGTTTAAATTTTAGTTGTAATGGATGGGGGAGGCCTTCAAAAATCCCTTTCAGGTGGGTGGAAGGTAAGATGTGTAACTTGACATTTGAATCAATAAAAAAAAACCATTTCTCTGTAATTCTTGAGAACAGTGCCCTAGTACGGATGGGTACAGGCTAGTGTGCATGGATCATTGAGACCAAAAGTTTTTTCATCCAATCTAATTTCATTTTCAATTGGATTCATGTTCTAATTCATCCTAGTTTAAGAGATATCAGGCTTTCTTGTGTGCTTTCTTGGATTGAAGGTCTCCATCAGGATTTTCGATAGGGTTTGATCTTTTGACCCAATTCCACCATGGGAATCTGATGCCCCTTGGTGGAATTTGAACTTTGTTTATGCACTTTCAAAATATGCAGGTTAGAGGTGGAGTTTTGCAGGGAGTTGGTTTTGCCACAAAGCCCTAGGTGTACATCTCTATGTGTGCACCAATTTGTGACTTAGGACAGTCACCATAACCTTTGGTTGGGGATTCACCAAGACTCCAAAATTTGGATTCTGAGTTCTTTTGTATGTCCATGCATGCCCCCATACTTAGTTTGTGCATTGGCTCGGGAGAAAGAGCACTTGTAGTGCATTTGGAGACCTAATTAGGCCTATTAGCCCGGTCTAACATTGTAACATCAGTGACTTCTATTTGTCTCCACTCCTTGGTGCTTGGATATGTTTTATAAACCCAAAAAGGGTATCAGAATACCTAACCAATTCAATATCTCATTTGGAAGAATTTTGACTTATGTTCAAATTTCCTTCTAGGAAGGGCTACAAGCCAAATTCTTGGTTTATGAAGCAACCTAGTGTTATGGGTGGCTTGTAGGTGAAAGAACCATTGGAACTAAAGGAATAATACCCAAATAGGCTAGATCAGTGATTGTAGGCCACCCTTGGTCTTATAAGTCATTTCATGGGGTTTGGTTGTCTATTGGGTTAAGGAGATCTCTTAGTAACTTCTCAATTGTTGGTGTTTGGGACTTGGCATAGCCTAGTGATTAGGTTGTCTTGGGTGTTTGGGTTGTGATAACCATTTCCCCTAGTCCTTACCACACTTGTGATAAGTATTGGGCACTTGGTAACCCATTTGGGTAGTTGAGACCTTGAAACTCACCAATTGTTCACTGTTTGAAGGCTTTCACTTGCCACTTTGCATCAAGTGGTATCAGACCTATGTATGCTCCTAAGGATGAAGAAATCCCTACAAGGGTCACAAATAGTGAGTTAGCAAAGATGGTGAGAGAGCAAAGGGCTGCAAACACAACCTTAACTAAGAGGCTTCAAGAACTTGAGAAGAAGCTTGACAAGAACAAAGAAGATGGGTCTAAAAATGAAGAAGGGAGTGAAGAAGAGGAGGATGATCCTATCAAACAAAT
This sequence comes from Chamaecyparis obtusa, assembly GCA_027943335.1. Taxonomy (NCBI): domain Eukaryota; kingdom Viridiplantae; phylum Streptophyta; class Pinopsida; order Cupressales; family Cupressaceae; genus Chamaecyparis; species Chamaecyparis obtusa. The sequence continues at coordinate 460,097 of BSBK01006252.1, forward strand.
CCTTGTAGACCAAAGGCCTTTCATAGATGCCTTGAAATCTATGGGGAGGATAACCATGGAGGAAAAGATAGATTTGTCGATCTTCAATGGCAAGATGAATGCAGATTTAGCCTTGGATTGGATAGAGGCTTTGACAATGTTCTTTGAATGTGAGGACATCCTTGAAAAGTAGAGGGTAAAGGTGGAAAGATCCAAGTTAAAGGGAGTAGCCCTAACTTGGTGGAACTTCATCCAAATAGAGAGGGTGAAGAATGGAAAGAGCATGATCAATTCATGGAACAAGATGATAGCATTGATTAGGGAGACATTTGTGCCTGAGGACTATGGGGTACAACTCCATAGGAGGAAGCAAAGTTTGAAACAAAAAGGCATGGATGTAGGCTCATACACTGAGGAGTTCCTAAAATTATGTATGAAGACCAATATGGCAGAAGATGAGGAAGAAAAACTAGCAAGATACATGAATGGCTTGAAGGTATCCATTCAAGAGGAACTAAGCCTACACTGCCCTACCACAGTCAATAGGTGCTATCAAATGGCACTCAAGGTAGAGGAAAAATGGAAAAGAAAATAGGATTTTGGAAAAGGGAAGAGTAATGATAATGGGAATAACTTTAGAGGCAAAGGAAACTCTTGGAACAAGGGGAAACATAGTGGCAGTAACAGCAGGACCCCTGACCAAGCAGACAAAGAAAATAGTGACTCTAATTCAAGAGGAAACTATAGAGGAAGGAGGCCCTTCAATAGGGGAAGGACAAACTCAGGAAGAGGTAATGGACCATTGAAATGTTTCTATTGAAATCAAATGGGACATCATGCAAGAAGATGCCTTGAAAAGAGGAACAACAATAACCAAGGTGAGAGGAGAGCACAACTTGTCCAAGAAGATAAACAAGAAGACAATGCTGATGCTAGAGCCTTGGAACCAGTGGAAGGAGTATGTTTGATGATGAGGTAGGTCTTCCTTCAAGTGCCACAAACCCAAGAACCTCCACAAAGGAAGAATCTATTCAAGACAAAGATCAAATGTCATGGAAAGGTATGCAATCTACTTATAGATTCTGGTTCAACTAAAAATCTTCTATCTTGTGAAATGGTTCAAACGTTAAAACTCCCTAAGAAGCTACACCCTTGCCCCTATCATGTTTCATGGTTAAAAAAAGGCCAACAAACTCTAGTAACAAAACAAGCATGGATAGAATTCTCAATTACATATTTTAGGGACAAAGTTCTTTGTGATGTGGCTGAGATGGATGCCTCACACATCCTTCTAGGCAAGCCCTAGCAATTTGATGTAGATGCCATACACCATTGTAGGAAGAACACCTACTCCATCACTAAAGATGAGAAAACCTTTACTATGAAGCCCTTGCTTGATAATAAATCTGAAAAAGAACCCACTATGATTATCATGGGTGAAAAGGAGATGTTGAAAACCTTGAAGGAACCTGATATTGAAGCCTTTATCCTAATATCAAAGCCCAAGGATAACACCAAGTCTGATAAAAAAGAGACTATACAAAAGGAAGCCATGGAACTATTGCAAAAGTATAGAGATGTCACTGCTAGTGACCTACCCACTAGCCTCCCTCCCATTAGGGATATCAATCATCAAATTGACCTCATACTAGGCTCATCCCTTCCTAATAAGGCACCATACAAAATGACACCCTTGCAACATGTAGAGATTGCAAAATAGGTCATTGAATTGTTGGAGAGAGGACTCATTCAAAAGAGTCTTAGTCCATGTGCAGTACCGTCAGTCTTGGCCCCTAAAATGGATGGCAAATGGAGGTTATGTACTGACAGCAGGTCCCTAAAAAAAATCACCATAAGGTATAGATTCCCCACGCCAAGGATTGAGGACCTATTGGATCAACTAGGAGGTGCTTGCTACTTCACCAAGATAGACTTAAAGTCTGGATACCATCAAATCAGAATCAAACCAAGAGATGAATGGAAAACAACATTCAAGACTACTAAAGATTTGTTTGAATGGTTAGTAATTCCCTTTGGCTTAAGCAATGCCCCTAGCACTTTTATGAGGCTTATGAATGAGATATTCATTGATTTTATTGGCAAATTTGTTGTTTTTTACCTTGATGACATACTAATATTTAGTCATAGCAAGGAAGACCATCTTGATCATGTGGAACAGGTACTAAGAGGACTCCATCAACACAAGTTGGTAATCAACTTGGAAAAGTTCATGTTTATGAGGAAGGAACTTGTGTTCCTAGGATTTGTGATCTCATAAGGTACCCTCAAGATGGATCCTGAGAAGGTAGAAGCAATCATTAATTGGCCTCCACCAAAGAACCAAGGTGATGTAAGAAGCTTCCATGGACTTGTAACTTTCTATAGAAAGTTTATCAAAAATTTCAGTCATGTGTGTGCACCAATGCTTGAAACTATTAAAGGTGGAAAGAAGATTAAATTTGTGTGGACAAAGGAAGCCAATGATACATTCCAATACTTAAAGAATAGAGTCTCCCAATACCCTATCTTGGTCTTCCCTAATTTTAGCAAAGTCTTCACTATGGAGATAGATGCAAGCAATTTGGCTATAGGTGCAATCCTAAGCCAAGAAGGCAAGGCAGTTGCTTTCTTCTTAGAGACATTGAATGAGACTAAAAGAAAGTACTCTACCTATGACCTAGAGCTCTATGCCATGGTCCAAGCCCTCAAGAAATGGAGGCACTATTTGATACCAAAAGAGTTTGTAATATACACTAACAACCATGCATTAAGTTTCTTAAATTTTGATGCAGGAGCATCCTAGGTGTAAGAGCAATCTTGCATCACCCAAAAATATTTTTGTTTTTGTATTCAATAAGGGTTATCTTGTGCATAGCTACTCTTTATGAAAACTTTCTATTTTTAGTAATTTGGTCATACGATCTCGGAATGTTTTGATTTTACATGTGGAGGTTCATCTCAGTCATATCAGCCTACTAGTAAAGTTTCATGGCTAGATTAGGTCTAGTTTTGAAGATATTGAAGATTTTCGGTATTGGCAGCAAGGTACAAAAACTTTGAACTTAGTTTTGAAGGCTTTAGAGGCCTCGGATGAGGTCAAAAATTTGGGTGACAAGCACTTGTGTGAGTCAAGCCTGTAGAGCGCTTTGTGGCCTTTCTGAAATGGGGCTATAATAGTCAATCAGGTCAACTAGTGATGACTTATGGTCTCCGAAAGTTGGGCCACCTAAAATGGCAGAAAATAATTTTCCTTCAAAATTTTTGTTAGGGTTTCAAAAGTTATTTTGAGCCGACTTTGATGTAATAAATTGAAAAATAAATTAATTCTAAGTTGGTCGGCCCTAAGGGCTAAATTTCTGGAACCTTCTCGGGTAGTGGAAAATGCCTATATAAAGAAGGCCCATAGTGTTGTCTAGGGTAGTTCTGGGTAGTAGATCTAGGTATTGATTCGAGGCTTTGTCCTACAAAATATTGTAAGGGAATGCCCATGTGGCTTTGCATATTGTAATTCTGAAAGTTTGTAATTCCACATTTGTGGAGATAATAAGAAGCCAATTTTTTGTTCTTGCATATGGTTGTTGTTTCTCTATTTTTGTTATGTGTTTGTGGTATTAAGGGGAGCACCCTTCATCAAATTCTCAAGAGAAACTCTCTGTCAAACATCTGAAATGTGTGGAGTAGTTGCAGGCCTATACCTTCAACATCAAGCATAAAAAGAGTGTAGCAAACAAAGTTGCTGATGCCCTTAGCAGGAGGATTGGTCTGATTGAATAATTTCAATTACAAAGTGTGGGAATTGAGTCCCTCAAACACTTGTACCTGGATGACCCTGAATTTGTAGAGATATATTAGATTTGCACAAAGATGGTTGGCAGATACCATACTGACTTTTCTGAATATCTGATTTAGAATGGACTTCTATTCAAAGGAGCCCAACTATGTATACCAAAGTGCTCAATGAGGACAAACATAATAAGAGAAAAGCACTGTGGTGGCCTAGGAGGTCACTTTGGCATGGATAAGACAACAAACATGGTGAAGAGGAGCTATTTTTGGCCTAAGTTGAACAATGATGTTAAGAAGTTTATAGAGACTTGCACAATCTGCCAGCAAGCTAAAGGAATGACAACAAATCAAGGGCTCTACCAACCCTTACCAATCCCTTCAAGACCTTGGGGGTCCATCTCAATGGATTTTGTAATGGGACTACCTAAAACTAAGCAAGGATTTGATCGTGTTTTTGTCATAGTGGATAGGTTCAACAAAATGGCCCATTTTGTACCATGCAAAAGCACAAATGATGCATCTCACATAGCAAATCTCTTCTTCAAAGAAGTAGTCAGAATTCATGGCTTTCCTCAAAAAATTGTATCTGACAGGGATGTAAAGTTCCAAGGACATTTTTGGAGGACACTCTTCAAGAAGTTGGGAACAAACCTCACCTATAGCTCTACCCATCACCCACAAATAGATGGGCAGACTGAGGTATTAAACAGATCCCTAGGCAATCTCCTAAGATGTCTAACCAAGCAATAGTCTAAAAGTTAGGATACACTCCTGCCCCAAGCAGTGTTTGCATTCAATGACTCTACAAATAGGTCAACTGGTAAGACTCCATTCCAAGCAGTATATGGCCTTCATCCCAAAGGACCATTAGACCTGATTGAATTGCCATCTGACTTCAAAGTCAGTGCTCAAGGCCAAGAACTAGCAGAACTTATCACAAAGGTGCAACAGGAGGTAAAAGAAGCATTACAAAGGTCAAGTTTGAAGTATAAGGAAAGTGTTGATAAAAGAAGAAGAGAGGTCCACTTCAAAGCAAGAGACAAGGTTTGGGCATTCCTAAGAAAAGAGAGACTACCTAAGGGTAGATACTCCAAACTAAAAATGAAGAAAGTAGGTCCATACAATATACTTAATAAAATAGGTGAGAATGCCTATGAAATCTCTCTTCCTCCAACCTTGCAAATCTCTCCAATATTCAATATGGCAGACCTCATACCATACAAAGCTACAACAGGTTCAATGAATGAGCAAGGTGAGGAAACAAACACTAAAGATGAATACTATGTCACAAATCTTCCCCAAAGAAAACCAGTGGACTTAGAAGAAATTTTGGACACAAAGTTATTAAGGCAGACCAGAACTAAGAAGTACATGCAGTACTTAGTCAAATGGAAGGGACTCCCCAACATAGATGCTACTTGGCTGACCGAAGACCAAATCAAACAACATGGGACTTCAGTGGACCAATTATCCTCAAGTAGGGACTTGAGTTTTAAAAATCAAGGGGAGTATGGTGCAGGAGCACCTACTCTAGACTCAACAAACAATACTCTTAAGAGTCCTAAACACATCTAGTTTAACTTAGATATATTAGTCAGGCACCTAGACCAAGTTGTAAGGCCTAGTTCCAGGATTGGCACAACTATAAGCCCCTGGCTAACTATGGTCAAAAGTGGTCAATGGGCCTAGAGTCATAGGATTTTAGTCATTTTCATGTTTTTAATGTTTTAGATCCATGTTGGATCAGTAGATTAGGCATAGACCAAGTTTGGTCTCCTAAAAAGAAAAAGTTGAAACAATGTTGTAAAAGTTGCTTAGCAACTTTAACAACTTCTTGCCAAAAGTTGTAATCATGCCCCCAATGGTCAAATGGTTTAAATTTAAGTTGTAACTGATGGGGGAGGCCTTAAAAAATCCATTTTAGGCAGGTGGAAGGTAAGATGTGTAATTGGCATTTGAATCAATAAAAAAAAAACCATTTCTCTGTAATTCTCGGGAACAGTGCCCTAGTATGGATGGGTACAGGCCAGTGTACATGGATCATTGAGACCAAAAGTCTTTTCATCCAATCTAATTTCATCTACAATTGGATTCATGTTCTAATTCATCCTAGTTTAAGAGATATTAGGCTTTCTTGTGTGCTTGCTTGGATTGAAGGTCTCCATCAGGATTTCCAATAGCATTTGATCCTTCGAGCCAATTCCACCATGGGAATCTGATGCCCCTTGGTGGAATTCAACCTTTGTTTATGCACTTTCAAAATATGTAGGTTAGAGGTGGAGTTTTGCAGGGAGTTGGTTTTGCCACAAAGCCCTGGGTGTACATCTCTATGTGTGCACCAGTTTGTGACTTAGGATAGTCACCATAACCTTTGGTTGGTGATTCACCAACACTCCAAACTTTGGATTCTAAGTTATTTTGTATGTCCACACATGCCCCCATACTTAGTTTGTGCATTGGCTCGGGAGAAAGAGCACTTGTAGTGCATTTGGAGACCTAATTAGGCTTATTAGCCCGGTCTAACATTGTAACATCAGTGACTTCTGTTTGTCTCCATTCTTTGGTGCTTGGATATGTTTTATAAACCCAAAAAGGGTATCAGAATCCCTAACCAATTCAATATCTCATTTGGAAGAATTTTGACTTATGTTCAAATTTTCTTCTAGGAAGGACTACTAGCCAAATCCTTGGTTTATGGAGCAACCTAGTGTTATGGGTGGCTTGTAGGTGAAAGAACCATTGGAAATAAAGGAATAAGACCTAAATAGGCTAGATCAATGATTGTAGGCCACCCCTAGTCTTGTAAGTCATTTCATGGGGTTTGGTTGTCTATTGGGTTAAGGAGACCTCTTAGTAACTTCTCAATTGTTGGTGTTTGGGGCTTGGCATAGCCTACTGATTAGGTTGTCTTGGGTGTTTGGGTTGTGATAACCATTTCCCCTAGTCCTTACCATACTTTTGATAAGTATTGGGCACTTGGTAACCCATTTGGGTAGTTGAGACCTTGAAACTCACCAATTGTTCACTATTTGAAGGCTTCCGCTTGCCACTTTGCATCACATGTATTCTGGCAGGACTGATAGGTTGTATGGTGGTCCTTGATCGGAGCTACTAGAAATAATTCTAGCATGTATGGGGTCACATTTTGTATGATATGTTGATGAAGCCATGCAGGTTTATTTGGGGAGCTTGTTTATTGTAGGTCATATGTACTGTGAGCTGCATGAGATAGTTTATCGGCATGGTAGGTGCATGGTAGTAGGAGCTATAATTTTATAGATATGGACATGGAAGAACATTCCCATTGCATGTCCTATTACACAGGCTGCCCTAGGAGTGGGTATGCCATATATTTTTTATTGTACCGACTACATACATCAACCCAATTTGGGTAAAACCTCATTTTGGCGGTGGCAGTTTGATGACATGACTACAGTAGTATGGGAGCCCTATTTATGCTATGAAAGGTGGATGAGCTTCACCCATGAGTATTCATTTATGTTCAGCAGTACACCATTGATTGGAAAGTAAGCTCCTTGTGATGTTTGGTGCAATGTTGATACTATACTTTCTTTCTAGATATATCTTTGTCCTTTCTGAATTTTGATATGTAGCATATATTTTGTAGGAGTGCTCCCATAGTAGAGTGATTTTGTATCAGTAGTGTATGGCGCCAGTTTGGGCAATGTCAAGACACACCCACTGAGTTCATGATGTATGCTCATTATGTTGATGAGGATGTTGATTGGGGTCCACAAACCATATATGTTATCGCAGTGTAGGAGCAATAGGATCTAGTTGGGGTGGACTGGGATTACCTCCTAGCCATTACAGATGTAGGGGTGACATAAAAATTTAGGAAGCACTAGATTGATCACCCTTTCCATTAGTTTAGAGATATGGTAGAGTGAGTGCCCCGACCTTAAGAGGATGATCTCATCAATGAGGCATAGAGGGGAGGTGCTACTAGAGGACAGGGTGGGAGGCCACAAGGATTTTCAGGGGCTAGTACTAGTAGGACACCAGTAGTAGGTCAATAGAGGGCTAGGGGAGAGAGAGGGTCTCTGGGGATAGTGGAGGTGGTAGTGGTAGAAAAGGAGGATATGGAGGCAGATGAGGGGGAAAAAATAGTCAAGAGAAAGGTGGATAGAGGACACCTCCTTTAGAGAGATAGGAAGGGTAGACTAATAGGAGATGACTCTAGGGCTAGGGATGAGGAGACAACAGTGTAGGCTCCACCTACAGAGGCATCAAGGACTAAGGGAGTGTAGGCTAGTGCTGGAGAGGTGATACCATAACTCAGAGAAAACTTGGCAGAGGCTAAGACAGAGAGAGAAGTCATCGAGGCATAGATGCAACTGGTGGAGCGAGATAGAAATTGTCAGGTTCGTGAGCTTTAGAGCATGTAGGATTAGCTACAATAGATGGCCACATACCAAGCCTCCTATGAAACCTACTATTATGTGTTGTATATTGGCATGATGTGAGATGGAGTGAGAGCACCCTCATATTCACAATTTTTACCTATTCTGAGGGGTTTGTGCCTGTATAGGTACCCACGAGACCATTCCCCTCCTCCTCCTCCTCCTCAAGATCAAAAAGAGGGAGTGAGTTAGTCCTGATTCCCCTTTCTCTTGTTTTATCCCATTCTTCTCACATTTTTGATGTACTTCATTTGACATATCTGCATTGAGGATGCACCATTTTTGTATTCAAGACACTGATTTTTGAGATATATATAGATATATATCAATTAGGATATTTGGATTCACAATTGTTGTCTCTTGATGCTCATATGTTTATATTTGTGTATGCCCATGTATTCTTTAATTTATCCTTCCTTTTATGTCATTGATGTAAATATCTCATGCCATGATTATGATGTTGATCCACATGTCTTTACATTATTTGTTACCACTGATACTACATAGTGTAGATATAGATAGTATTGTTTCCTTTTCTTTGATATCATGTCCATTCTAATGTATCAAGTTTATCTCTTCTCTTATATGTATTCATGTATGTGATGATAAAAATTTAGCACTCAAGGCCCCTTTTATCATGATACTGATCCTGTTCATGTAGATCGTCAAAGTCAATGAGCAATATTGTAGTTGATCACTTCAGCTGAGAGAAATGAAGGATTTCTCAAGGGACTGATAAAATGAAGCCCTAGAATAAAATGCAACTTAAGGGATGATTCAAGTCACTAATCCTATAGTCATTCATTTATCATCATTTGAGCGGTTGGGACATCAGGGGTCAGTACAACCTTCACTGGTGTGAGAGAAACCATGAAACTATGAATATGACCTTATTAGATAAGATGTAGGAAATATATGTAAGCATCGAGGCATGAGAGCCAAGATGACCTGAACATGGTTTCCAGTTTAATATTGTAAGGTAACACCTATATTGAGGCACAAGCTACCAAGATAGCTAGGACTATCATCATACGTGCTACACACAAGAAATAGACAAGGAGATAATTTCAACCTCACCTAAGTGTCCAAATAAAGAGGGTTGAGGTATGTGTGACATTCCAATTGTATGGAGGCTCTTACCACATGCACCTAGTTTATTAGGCCACTTAGGATCATTGAAATCACACCATAAGAAGAAATCAAAGAAAACATGTTATGACCCTAGTTGTGAATCACTAGTCAAGTAGACACCATCGAGAAACCTTACAAGAGATACCAAGCAAAAATAAATAATAATAGACAACACATAAGAAAATGGTTTAGCATATCTCAATCATTTTTAGTTTTCTAGGTTGTAGGTTGTGTTGGGTGTTAAGGAACAACTTTGTGCTTATATCAAAGTGCAAGTATGCAGTAGATAGTGTAAGATCCTCTATGTGTTAAGAAACACAATTATGGCCATATTTCTAGTGTTGAGAAACATTGTAGGATTGGGCTGTTGAGAAACCCCAAGTAGTGTCAGTGATAAATTTCCCATCAGGAAGGACTAATAAGAGTACTCAAGTTAAGCTCAAGAGATTGATCTAGTGATAAAGCTCTGACAGCTCATATAGGTATAGGATTTCCACTAGGTGTTTGATAATAACAGAGGACAAGACCAAGACTAGTTCCAACCCATGGCATCATAAGGAAACAAAGAGTGAGATGGAAAAGAAGATGAGGCTAGATGAAGAATGAGATCTTAGCCATGTATTGATAGGTAAAGTGCTGATTACAAGTGACACTTATTTGTTAGGTTTTCACCACTCGGGATTATTTATTTTTTCTACCAATGTGCCTATTTCCAAGTTTTCACGAAGGCACTTTTTTTTCAAGACATTATATTCTTTTTAGGATTTTTTTAGGATCATTATAGGATTTTTAAGATTATTTTAGGATCACGAGTTGTTGTGCATAGACACAAAATGTCTAGCTGTAGAATCATTTTACATGAAGAGCATTGAGAGGCTCTTTGAGAACATCACCATATGGAGTAGCCAACTCATAAGCTCCAAAACCAAATGTTGAAGTAATGACAAAAGGGCCTAGCCAATTAGGTTTAAATTTACCTTCTATTCTTGATGTTGTTGATTCTTTGGGTTCTCTCTCAAAATGAGATCACCGATTTGAAATTCATGATGATTAACCTTCTTGTTGTAGACTTTAGATATTCTCTTTTGATAGACCCTCAAATGGTCAAGTGCTTCTTTTTTGCATTCATCCAATAGTTCTAGCTTTGAAGTTAAGAGATTTTGTAATCATCATCTGTGATAAGCCCATTTAAGGATACCCTAAGTGAAGGTATATTGAATTTTATTGGTAGGATTGATTCAGAATTGTGGACCAATGAAAATGGTGTAGCTCCTCTAGGCATTCTAATGCTTGTCCAGAAGCCCATAAAGTTGGATTGATCTGCAAGTGCCAATATCTCTCTGACTTGTTAACCATTCATTGTAGGATTTTTAGGATTGTTTTGTTCGAGGATTCTTCTCTTCCATTCCCTTGAGGATAGTAGATAAAGGAGGAATGATGCATTATGTGGAACTTACTAAAAATCTCATCAATGTCACTATTCTTTAACTGGCCTCCATTATCTATAACAATCAAGGAGAGGATTACATATCTGCATATGATGTAGTTAAGGATAAACATGGCCACCTGCTTTCCTATTTCTTTGATAAGGGGTAATACTTGAAACCATTTGGTAAAGTAATCAATAGTTGTAATGATGAATTTATGTCCATTGGATGATGAAGGGTAAATATGACCCACAAGATCAAAAGCCCATTATTGAAATGACCAATGAGTAATGAAAGGTAGCAGGCCCTGAGTAGGAGTATGAATCAAGTTCCCATGAAACTGACATTTCTGATAGGTCCTAGCAAATTGGACAACATCCTTTTCCATGGTAGGCCAGTAGTAACCTTCTCTAAGGATATTTTTCTCTAAAGGCAAATCATTCAAGTGCGATCCAAAAATACCCTCATGAAAATCTCTAAGCACCCTCTCAGAATCCTCACACTCTAAATGCCTAAGAAGAGTACCATCAAGACTTCTCCTAAACAAGTCATTTGTGATGATGAGATACCGGGAGACATTTTGGATGAGGTTTCATTTTTCAATCTAAGATAAAGAGTCAGGTAGGGTTTGGTCTTTTAGGTAAAAATAGATCTAGCTATAGTGAGAGGCATTAGAAGCAATGATGGAGCAGACAATTTGGGAATAAATCATGTCATATGCAAGAAACGAGAGCTCTTCCACCAGGAAATCATAGCGAAATTAGTGCTCTTCAAGTTTTAGCATTAAGGCTAAAGTATCGATGGCTTTTGCTACTCTATGTGGTAACTGCTGGAAGGTAATGAACATAAAGTATTTCTTCAAATCATCAACCAGGTATTTGTATGTTAAAATATTTTTGTCTTGAGTTTGATATTCATTAGTGACTTGGTTGATTACCATTTGAGAGTCACCATAGATATAAAGTTCCTTGATCTTCTATTCAATAACCAGTTTGAGTCCATTAGCTAATCCTTCATATTCTGCCACATTGTGAGTGCATGGGAAGATCATCTTTTACACCTTAGGAATTTTGTACCCTTTCAAGGAGATAAATAAAACTCCAACACCCACATCCTATTGTGTGAATGAAGCATTGAAGTACATTTTCCAATGATGTTGCATTAGATGTAGGGTATTTTCACCAAGAAAATCTACCACAATGGGTTGTGTCACATGCTAGGGTTGTCATTGCACCAAAAGATCAACCTGTTAATGCCCAATACAACCACTATAATTATAGAAGACACAAGAGGTTGTTAAACCATGTCACAAATCCCAAGGGGAGTGTTGACTATTTTTCCAAAAATCTCCCCCTCAGTGTCACCCGAGGGGATTCGAACCTGTGACCAAGCTCTGATACCACTTGTTACAAGTATTAGTTGTCTTTGCACAAAAATATCGACCCATTAATGCCCGATACAACCACTAAACTTATAGAAGACACAAAAGGTTGTTAAACCATGTCACAAATCCTGAGGGGAGTGCTGACTATTTTGCTAACAAGTTGTGTATCTCATAATGGTGCATCTAGTAGTTGATCAACCAGTACTTTCCCTTTGATTTTCTTTTGGTCAATGTACGTGATATCAAACTCACTGAGGATCATAACCCATTTATCCAACCACCTCGTTAGTGTTTCCTTGCTTAGTATGTACTCGAGGAGATCTATTTTTTCTATCAGTTGTATAGAATAAGCCAACATATAGTGCTTGAATTTATGAGATGAAAAGACTACTACCAGAAAATCTTTCTCAATCATTGTATAATTGAGTTTATAAGAAACTAGTGTCCGACTGATGTAATAGATAGATCTCTCACAACCTTGGTCATCATGTTGTGTGATAAATGCTCCCAAAGAAGAATTAGTAGTTGATATGTAGAGTAACAAAGGTTTACGAGGAGTAGGAGCCATCAATACTGGAGGATTAGCCAGGTATTCTTTAATCTATTGGAAATTATTTTCACAATCCCCATTCCACTTAAATGTGACACCCTTATGCAAGGTCTTAGTAAATGGTTGTGCCTTGTCAACTAGTTGCAAGATAAATCTCTTGATGGATTTTAGCTTCCCTTGCAACATCTTCATTTGATTGATATTTTGTGGGGGTTTCATCTCCATTATTGCCTTGACCTTTGCTGGATCCACTTCAATTACTTGTACTAAGACTATGTAACCAAGAATTTTACCATAAGTGACCCCAAAAGAACACTTCTTTGGATTGAGCCTTAGTTTGAATTGCTCCATTATAGTGAAGATCTTTTCCAAATTAGAGAGGTTCATATCTATAGTAGAAGATTTTACTAATGTTTCATCCACATATTCCTCCATGTTTTTATGCATCATATCATGAAATATAGTTGTAATTGTGCATTGGTATGTTGCACCAACATTCTTTAGTTTGAAGGCCACGACATTCCAACAAAAGGTTCCCCATGCACAAGTAAAGGCAATATTTTATTGATCTTCAAGTGTGATGTGGATTTGATTGTAACCCAAGAATCATCCATTAAGGAATACAATTGGTAACCAGCCATGAGGTCCACAATCATGTCAATGTTGGGCAACAAAAAATCATCCTTAGTGAAACCCTTATTTAGATCCCCGAAGTTTGTGAAAATCCATATTGATTTGTCATCTTTGGATATAGGCACGATGTGTGATATCTAGTCATCATAGTCTATGGCTCGAATAAATGTGGCTTTGAGTAAGTTCTCGAGCTCTTCCTTAACCAGTAATGTGATATGTGGATGGATTTTTCTTATCTTTTTTTTTACTGGTTTGATGCCTGGAGAAATGTATAAGTGATGCACGATAAGGTTTGTGTCCAAGCCAAGAATATCTGAGTAAGACCATGCAAAATTAATCTTCTTTTTAGTGAAGAATTGGATAATTTTTCTCTTCTCTTCTTCAGAAAAGGATTGTGCCAGATGTATGATTTGGTGGTTTTCTACTATGCCCAATTTTACTTGTTGCATAGGCTCTATAAGTATTGGTGATCTTTCTTGGAAATGCTAGGGAAGGATATCAAGTATCTCATTTGGAGTCACCTCAGAGATTTTCACCATTGGATACATCATTTATTTTTACTATTTTAGGGTCTGATACTACCACAGAGTGGTTTTCACCACCGGACCACTTGTTCTTTTTATTTTTATTTCTTTGACTAAGATACTCGATATCTTCCACCGTAATTATGCTGCTCATTGCATTGGTGGAAGAGGATAAGGGTTCAAAAAAATTAAGGTAATAGGATAAGGTATGATCATTGGAAAAGGACAATAAATTGACTGACTTAGAATTATTCCAATCAATTAACTCAATGTGAACAAGAACTAGGTAACCAACGGGATCATGATTGAAGACTCTAGTATCATCATAATTATTTAGGGTTGCTAAGGATAGGTCAAGAAAGTTATCTTCCCTAGAGTTGTCTCAAATGCAACTTGTCAAAGGAATGTAAGAGGACTTACGAGAGGTACTCTATGAACTAAACCATCATGGTTTGAAATGGAAATTAAGATCCCATTCTACCTCTTCTCTATGGTGTAGGACTCTTTGCAAAGGAACCATCATGATCTGAGAATGTAAGACAAAGTTCTAGTTAAGATTCTAAGGAGGGAGAAATATAGGAGGACTGCTAGGAGGAGGCTCCTCTTCTTCAGAGACAACTTGAGCGGGAGGAACCATAATGGATTAATAGCTAGATGTTCTAGATTGGTCTCTAAATCATGTTATTGTTATAACTTCCACCAACCTAGAAAGTGAAAATGGGAGCATACTTATGAATCACATCAATCTCTATATCAATTGTAGCATCAGACAATTGATCCCATTCATATTCATGCGCGTTAGTTCTATTATTGGCAGATCACCCCAAGTATTGAGCTATGGTCATGGGAGCCTCTTCACTATGACCCTCTGGATTAGCATCTTGGAATTCAATCTTATCTAGATTGAGGTCAGTTGTGTCAGATTGGCTATATTGAATGTCCAATGTTTGAAGAGGTGCATAAGTTTCTATAGCTTGAGAGAAGTCTCCATAATCCAATATGGGTAAGGAGGGTAGTCTAGGTTGTCTAGACTCTCTAGATGAGTTAATTAATCTAGGTAAATTGAGGATATGTGCAATACTGAAAAGTTTCCCCCAGTTAGGGTGTCTCTCCTTAATAGAGTGTCCATGGTTTTGTTCAATTACTGGTGTTGTGCCTAGCTCATGTTCACTAAGTAGTTCCCCATTTTATTCTGTAGGTTGATCCATAGGTCTATGTAATAGCCTTTCATAAGTTCTGGGAAGAACATCTTCATCCTTGTCATCAGAGTCTCCAACTCTATCAAACATATGAACATTTGCAAATGATGGTGCACACTTTTTCTCATAGTATTCTACTCCAGTTTGTTTCTCTAGGATTGCAGAATTCAGTGTGTATGGGTTCAAGGAGGCCTTTACCTTTACCTAGAGGAATCTTTCCATCATACCCTATTTTTTGCATGAGTTGGTAGCGTACACCATATTTTTTAGGAGAGATCTATGCATAGTTTACCTCTTGTTTAGCCTCTTCTCCCTTATATAGCCATTTTATAATGACTCTCTCCTGATTCTTTTTCTATAGAGAAATATTTTCTTTAACCATACTAGTAACTTCATGAATTGTTAGGACACAAGTGCTAGTAGGTCAAAAAGATGAGGATGGCTTGCCATAGGCTCTAGGTGATATGAGAAAATTAACCATTGAGCATGAAGCATCAAGCCGATAGTCTCCCATTTCACTTTATTTTATACTCAACTTCTTTTGAAAGGAATCCAACATTGCTTGTGTAGAATTTTAAGTTTTTTAGTTCCTTAAGGCTTCCTTGTTGTGAGAAACCATGCTTTCAACCTGTTTAAGATTGTTACAAGTGTGTGCTGAGTCTGTAGGAATAGTGATCTCAATTCTTTTGTGTGGGAATTTGATACACTGGTGATATGTAGAAGGTACTACCTACATTTTTTAGGTCCATGGGTGACCCAGAAGTATGTTGTAGGAAAGAGGAAGATCCAGGACCTAATAGATTACATCCCTTTAATTAGGACCTACCCGAATGGGCAATACCACCATGCCTTTAGAGGATCATTCCTCCTCATCATATGCCTTGATTGTTATTTTTTGTTGAGGATGAATGACATGTTCCAAGAAACCAAGAGCTTTGTGTTAGAATAACTGAGAACAGGGGTGAATCAGTTATCTAGTGTCCTAATACAAAATGTATAATTCAAAACAATTTCTTCAATTTTTTCTCCTTGGTAAACAATAATTACTTTCATTGTCTGTGCTTTTATCGATTACTAGTCTAATACCATAATAGTTACCAATCAAATCTAACATGTAACATGTAAAGTATGATAACAAATAAATATCACAATCAACACATAACACAAGATATTTAACGTGGGAACCCTGTAAAGGGAAAAACCACCTGGGATCGGCAACCCAAAATTGTTCACTCTTCTAAAGTGAGGTTGGTTAAGACCCAACCCTATTAAAGGTTTACAAACACACTGTTAGGTGTGACCTTGTTAGAGGATTTTAGACTAGAAGTTATCATCCAACTAACATTCACTATGGGGTTGACATGATAACAATGTTCATTCTATGAATGATACATCATAAGACTTTCAGAGTCCACTCGGTTAAGAGATTTTGACTGTATACAATGGTTAAATATGTAATAGTAAATGATCTGCATTAATACAACTTCAATTGCAGATTACAAATCAATATTCAGTCCATACAAATCCTTCTGATCAATATTTCACTTCAGATTCAATACTGTATCAACTTACTGTCCGTTGGTAATTACTCTCTATAGCTCGATAATTATTCTGCAGCTCGGTTCTTACTTAACCAGTATGATCAAAATGCATGAAAACCTTGTTCACACGACATTCTTGCAGTTTCTACTTCTTTCGGCATCATTCCATAATGAAATTCTAGTCTCTTATATAAATGAGTAAATCATTTTCTTCTCCTTCATCAAATTTTGCCACTTAACCACATTCATAGATTTTGTCACTTCAAAATTTCTTGGCTGATGTGTGAGTAACACGTTTCAATCTACTCCATTAGATATTCCTTTAATTTTGTTAGCTGTCAATCTTCATAATAAACATTATCTGTTATCACTGAAATCAAGGTACTTTATAGCTCATCAATCTTATCGGCTAAACTAATCATTTAGTTCATTCCGTCCTGCTCGGTTAACAAATAAATGCGTCGGTGAACACTTCTCAATTAATACTTTGATCGGTATACACTACACTCTGTTAGTGTATACTAGAAATGCTTCATTTACCGACCACTATTTTGTGTCTTTTAGCTCTATACTTCATCATAGATGAATGCAACATAATAAAGTCAATATCATCAAGTCATAGACTCATCAACAAGTTACTCAATGTGTTCCTTATCCTCATCTATCTTGTACATCTTTTCCCATGTAGATTTCTCTGTTCTTCATCTCTTTCACCTTTCTTTAGATGTCTCGGTATAGTAACTTACAAGATAAGTGCTGTCAAACTAGTTGACATCAATGAAAACATAATACTAATTTAATCATATTACATATCTAATCAACAACTCCTCAGTGATCTTTAATCATAGATTCTTCAATTGGATTCCAAATCAGTTGTAGTCCAACACTTTGACCAAATTGAAAGTACAAATGTTCAAACATGCACCTCCATCTATCAAAATGTACTTTAACCTATGCTTGTGTATGAGGACTTTGATATGTAAGGTTTGGTAATGCGGGTGGCTAGCAGATTTTTCATCTTCCTCTAAAAAGGTCAAGTAGTGAGGTGAAATGAGATCACCACCCATAGACTAGAACTTATCGATGTCCAGGTCCTTAGGAATGTTTGCTGCGAGAAGGGCTTGATCTAGAATCTTCTTATGAGCATGATAGATTTTAAGCAGTTTAAGGATTGAAATCTGAGTTGATGTATGTTGGAGCTGATAAACCAGATTGATGAGTCAAGATTATGGAATGTTGTTTTCATGAGTTTCTGAGTTAAGACTTAAATATCTTATGGTTTTTCATAAACATTATACAGTCTTTTATGTTTCTAATCTTTAGCCATATGTATATTTGATACTTATGAAACTTAAGGACAAAACTGAATATATATATATATATAGATAGATAGATAGATAGATAGATAGATTAATGAATGTTATGATAAAATCTGGTATCTTTCTTCTCTAGCTTTAATGAGTAGATCTCCTACAGCCGTATGACAAGGCTACGTTAAAATAGGAAAACTTATTATAATATCTACCTTGGATTCATGTTTTGGATTATGTTATGTTAACCTTTTGCAGGAGAAGAATAAGTTAGCAAGGAGCGCACACTCAAGGATGAGTGGGTCTTTTAAGGTGGATAACTATTTTAGAGTTCATCATAGCTCCACTCCTTCCATAACTTTGCGGTTGCTGATTCAGTACAAGTCAATCTAGTTACCAAGCATTCCTATATTCTCGAAGCACTAAATATGGCTTATCTTCTTACATAAATGATTTCGTTGTTCCTGTAACTGAAGTTTTTATGCTATGTAATGAAGGACCTAGTTTGTAGGAGTTCTATTTTTCTTAGTTTCTTTTAAATAAACTGGAACTTATGATTCCAAGGTAGTTAGACATTTTGAGGAATTCATATTGTAATCCAACAATAGAGTAAAATACTTTGATATCCTATATTGTATCTATGTTTTGTTGAATGAATATATGATAGTTCCTTATTTCAATCTTTGAGTTATAATTCATTCATACTTCCGTGGGGCCCACACGGGAGATGAATTCCTTGTTCATGCTTAAGTAGGATTCAATTAAGTTTCTTTGAAGTTGTTAAGTACTATTTCTCCTGCAGCCACTGGTAGTAGAACCATTGACTATTTCTTGCAGTATAGGTTTACTTCTCAAGCATTATCTATTTACTGTTAAGTTTGTTTCCTTCAAGATGTGAGTTAATTTGTAGTTTTAGTTTCTAGTATAAATCTCCTATAGTAATAGCTTTTAATTTAGTAGTGATGACTATTGAGAAGAACTAAAGCATAAACTTTACAGCCATCATCACAAGTTCATGTTTCTAGATCGATACATTTAATGAAGTCTAGCATGATGTTCTAAGTAGATACATGATGATTTTCAGCAATGAATCACTGTTAAAGGATGTCCAATCCTTGAGTTACTAGGATATTATTCTAACTATTCAAGAGCCACTGTCAAGAAAGGAAGAGGCTTGAGAGCCTTACCTCACAAGTCCAATGGTGCAAGGGTGTCCAAAATGGAGCTATCCAATCTATTGTCAGATTTCAAGCAAGACATCATTAATGATGTTGCCACTCAGTTGGACACAATGCAAGCAAGGAGAAAGAAAGATGAAGCTGATGCAATGTTAGCAGAGTATTGTCCACACTATAGGGAGAAGAAAAAGAATTGTTGGTGTAAGTCTGTTGCAAGGTTGGAGTCCCAAACAATGCCTACCAAGTTCAAAGCCATTGATGAGAATAGAGAGGTTCTCTACATTGCCTAGTGAAGGCCATGGGATCAGAGACCAAGTATTCTCCAAGATCCTCTTCAAAATTTTCATAATACTAATGCATGGAAAAATCAACAACATAGTGGATTTAGTGGGTATAATAGTTGGCAGCAACCTCAGAAAGGTTGGCAACAACCTCAGCAAGGCTAGGAGTAGCATCAACAGAATTGGCAACAACCTTAGCAAGGTTGGCAACAACCTCAGCAAGGTTGGCAGCAACATCAACTAGGATGGCAACAATCTCAACAGGGTTGGTCCCAACCTCAGAAACCCTGGTAGTAGGCCCAGCAGGGGTGGCAACAACCACACAATTGGATGAACCAATCAAACCAACCAACTTTGATGCCACCAGCTCAACAGCTGGCTTTGATGCCTCCCCTTACAGCAAATACTACTTCCCCTAAATAGACTCAATTGCCTTCTCATCCTACTCCAAATCCCAACAATGCTAAACCAACAACGCAGTAGCAAAGCTATACAATTTCCCTGAATAATATCCATTTAAGATCTGGCATAACTCTTCCTCCTCCACAACAACCTATTATTACTGAAGTTGAGGATGCCTTGACAAAACCAACTGAGGTACCAGCCCAACCTGCTGCTCCTGCAGCACAAGAACCCCCATTTCCTCATAGGTTGGAGGAAGAAGTTAAGCTAGTGGAAAATCAAGCAGTGTTGTATTTGCTTGCCCAACTAAAGAAAATGACAGTAAAGATTCCCTTGTTAGATGCCATAAAATAAGTACCTGCATATATTAAAGCCATCAAGGAAGCTTGTATCAGACAGCCTACGAGAAAGAAAAAGGATCCCAAAACAATACATGTCCTAGGCCAGTTATCTAATCTAATGTTGAAGAAATTGACAGTTCCCAAGTATTCTGATCTTGGTAGCCCTGTGGTTACAGTCACTATTCAAGGAATGCAAGTCCAAAATGCTCTAGTTGACTTAGTTGCATCCATAAATGTCATGACCAAGGAAGTAATGTCTCAGTTGCATATCATTGATCTTAGGGAAACCCCAACCATCCTTCAGCTTGCTGATAGTTCCACCATTACACTTGATGGGATGGTAGAGGATGTAATAGTCACCTTGAATTCTTGGAAATATCTGGTTGACTTTGTTGTCCTTTCTCCAAAGGCTAACATGGGAGGATATCCAATAATTCTAGGTAGGATTTGGCTAGCTATTGTAGATGCCTGTATAGCTTGTCGGTCAGGAAAAATGACTATATCCAATGGAGTCAACACTAAAAATCTAACTCTATATTCCCCAGCTCAACCTCTATTGCAAGATGACCAGATAATCTAGCCAGATTTGGATGATACTGAACCTGAGGTTAATTCAATTCGTCAGTTAATGATGATATCCAGGGAGGCTTTTCTAGCTTCTAGGGATGAAGATGAAATCATTTCCTCCATTATTCTAAATGAGTATGGAGTGCAATCCCAAGTGTGTTCGCAAGAGGACTGTGTTCTTGACACTTTGTTACCACCTATTGATGCTCTGCAGTATTCAGAAACTTCCAAATTTCTTCATACATTACTGCCTCATGAAATGGAGTCTTCCCCCATTGCTCAACTATCCATGGTAGAAAATTTCACTAAGCTAGAGGTTAGCTCAGGGTGGGAGTTAAATGTAAATAGTGCTTTAACTCTCTCTCAGTAGACAGATGTCCTGCAGCTTCTAAAAGAACATCAATCAGCCTTTGCTTGGGATTATACTGACATGAAAGGTTTAGACCCTAAGCTCTTCACTCAAAAAATTTATATTAGCCTTGAATTCAGACCTATTTTCCAACCTCAGCGAAGGATTAACCCATCTCTAAGGGATATAGTAAAGAATGAGCTACAAAAGTTGCTAAATGCTAGCTTCATCTATCACATTTTTTATAGTCAATGGGTCTCCCCTCTTGTAATAGTGCCTAAAAAAGGAGGGAAGTGGTGAGTTTGTGTCAACTATAGAGAACTTAACATAGCCACTAAGAAGGACCACTTTCCATTGCCATTCATAGATCAAGTCCTTGATAACTTACCAGGAAAGAAATACTTCTCTCTTTTGGATGGATTTAGTGGTTATAATCAGATACAAATAGCCCCTGAAGACCAGGAGAAGACAATATTCACTTGACAATGGGGTACATTTGCCTATTTAGTGCTGCCTTTTAGGTTGTGTAATGCCCCTGCTACCTTCCAGTGAGCTGTGATCAGTATATTCTCAGATATCTCTATTGATTGCATGGAGATTTACATGGATGACTTTACCACCTATGGGCATACTTTTGATGAGCCCAAGGAAAATTTGGAGAAATTTCTTCAGAGATGTCATGATTATAACATCTCTCTTAATAGTGAAAAGTGTTTCATGATGATGGAAGAAGGGGTTGTCTTAGGACATTTCATATCTTCAAAAGGTATTCAAGTGGACCCTGCCAAGATTGAAGTAATTAGCACATTACCTACTCTAGCAAAACAAAAAGATGTATGAAGTTTTCTTGGACATGTTAGGTATTATAGAAGGTTTATAAAGGATTTCAGTCAGCTTGCAGCACCACTATATAACTTGCTCAAGAAGGATCCTGACTTTGCTTGGGATTCTAAGTGTGCAAATTCTTTCCTGAAGCTTAAAGAAGTTCTCACTATAGCACCAGTTTTGAGAGGACCTAATTGGGGCTTGCCTTTTCACATCCATACTGATACCTCAAAATATGCTATTGGAGTTGTGCTTGGCTAGAAGGTGGACTCAGTTGAGCATGCAATTTACTTTATCAGTAAAAATTTACAAGGCCTTGAGTTTAATTACACTGTCACTGAAAAAGAACTTCTTGCAGTCATTTATGCCCTAAAAAAATTCAGACACTACATTACTAGATATGAGATCTATGTGCATACTGACCATTCTACTATTAAGTATCTAATGAACAAGCCTGCAATCTCTGGTAGATTGGCTCACTTGTTATTGCTTATGCAAGAGTTTGACATTACCATAATAGATAAACTTGGTAAAACCAATGTGGTAGCTGATTTTCTTTCTAGCTTGCATTTACCTGATGATCCTGCAACCATTGATGATAGTTTTCTTGATGAACATCTTTTCTTGCTGACTACACATAATCCTTGGTATGCCAAAATTGTTAATTATCTCACAATTGGTAAGACACCAGCTCATTTCTCTGCCAAAGAAAGAAGGCTATTAACTGAAAAGAGCTTTAATTATTCATGGATTTATGGATTCATGTTTTATACTAGTCATGACCAAGTAACTAGAAGATGCATTCGAGAGGATGAAACCTATGATATCCTCAAGGCATGTCATGATGAACCTTGCGGTGGACATTTTTCTACCAAAAGAACATCATTGAAAATTTTGACTACAACTTACTATTGGCCCAGTCTACACAAAGATGCTGCTCAGTACACCAAAAAGTGTGACAAATGCCAATGCATGGGATGAAATTCCCTTGCAGCCACAGGTAGTTGTCGCACCCTTTGACAAATGGGGGATTGACTTTTTTGGTCCTATTGAGCCCTCCTCCCAAGGTAAATCTTATATCCTTGTTTGCACTGACTATATTACAAAATGGGCTAAGGCTAAGCCTATGAAGCACCCTAGGGATAACAATGTTTAAAAGTTCCTTTATGAATTCATCTTCACTAGATTTGGAGTACCAAGGGAGATTCAATTTGATCAAGGTCCTCAGTTTACTTCTAATTTGATTGCTACTCTGATGGAGGAATATAACATCAGGCATGGTAAATCTTCACCCTATCACCCCCAAGCTAATGGGTAGGTGGAAGTTACCAATCGAGAGTTGGAATCTATTCTCACTAAAATAGTAGCCATTCATAATAAAGATTGGGCTATCCAATTTCTTGAAGCACTTTGGGCATACCGAACTACATAGAAGTCTACAACCGGTTTCACACCATTTGAGCTTATCTATGGTCGCTTTGCAGTCATGCCTATTGAATTTGAATATAAGACACTTAGGATAGCTCTTGATCTTGGGATGGATCTCATTGCAGCACAACAAGACATGATTATGAGTTTGAATGGCCTCGATGAGTGGAGAAAATCTGCCCTGCATAACACTGAATTGATCCAAAATCAGCACAAGCGATGGCATGACAAGTTTGTCAAGGAAAAAGAGTTTTTAGTTGGAGACTGGGTGCTCCTATATGACTCTCGGTACCAGCATAACCCAGGGAAATTCTAAACCCGATGGCTTGGACCATATGAGATAATTACAGTCTTTCCAAATAGCGCAGTTCAACTCTCCACAGTTGATCTAGTATGTTTCAAACTGCTGGTCAATGGTCACAAATTGAAGTTGTATCACAAGCCCCAGAGCAAGGATGAGTTCCTACAGAAATTATCTTCTACCATTGGTGACACACTTCCTGCAGAAACTCGTAATGAGCTTTATGCTCATTTTCCTTCCTCGCTCTAAAAAGGTCTTTTCACCTTCATAATAAACACTTTCTTCACGAAAGTCACTTCTCCATAATAAATTTTTGCTTCATTTCTAGTCTATCACCCATCCACCTCATATTTTCTTTCATTCATGGATAAGTAACAACTGCCACCTCACCAATACTTCAGGTTAGCACATAATTCAAGGTATGCAACTTTAATTTGTTTTCCTCTTATTTTTATTGTCTGCCTTGTCATCACTGCAAGTGAGGGCCCACTTGCAATATTTTAGCTGGGGGGGAAGTTTATTATTATTTTTTTTGTCATTATGTTTATGCAATCTTTATATTTATTCCTTTCTCCTATCGTACTTGTATTTTTCTGCCATGATTAGACACTTTTGAAAATCATTATGTTGCATGTTATCTTTCGCATGTATAAAACTAAGGTGGCAAGTTATGTTGAGTACAAGTTCTGTGGAGAGTACTTATGAGTAATTATGAAATGATAATATAGTAATTTGCATTTATGTTACTCATAAGATCATTTCTCGAGATGCTTTGCTAAAAATTTCCAAATTTGAATCATCCTGCAACCTGCCTTTTCAAGCTTTCTTGTTCAAAATTCTGGTTGTCTATTTTATCTCCTGCAACTCTGTTTGGGTATCTTGGAAAAAAGATGATGGGTGGTGACCTCATCTGAAGAGAACCTACTATGCATGGTGTTTTGCTTGAAGACTAGAATTGTAGGCTGTATTTCTAGGAAAGGGGTTGGATAGATTATGTCCAAAAGTTAACTAGCTGGGATGATGAGGTTGCACTTTAGTTTCTTAGCTCCTTAAAAGATGGAGTGGCTGCAATTAAAGGACCAAAGGTGCCATTTTCTCAGTCAGTTTTGGTAGAGGTCATGGGATTACCACTAGATGGTGAGGAATTTGTAGAGAATCTTGACCCAACTACTTCCAAAGCTCATATCACTCTACATACAGACCCTCCACTTGAAGTTGATAGGAAATAAGGTACATTTTGACTATCTCTTCCTGAGCCATTTAAACAACGTGTAGTTTATATCATTAGGCATTTCACCTGTGAAGGGTGGCACTCATTCCTGCATGTTGTTCACTTTAAGTTCTTGAGTTGTTTGAGACATGATAACAGGCCTATCGATGTCCCTAGTTTTGTGTTTGGTATTTTATCAAAACAAGCTATTCTAGTCCAAGAGGGTAAATGAAATTTTGTCTCTCACCACTGTCTAATCAAGTTGATAGTGGAAAAAGCCTTAAGGGAGCAGTCAGATATTTCTTGGGAGGAATTTTTGCTGCATGGGTATAAGGAGCCTACCCCTGAACCAATTGGGCATAGAGTGGGATAAAGGGTTAAAATTGCTAAAGGGGTTAGGAATTTTTTTATTGAAATTGGATAGTGTTCTTCATCCAAAAAGAAATCTAGGGTTAGGACCCCTAATTCCCCTAATTCCACTAATTCCTCTACTTCAAGATCAACTCATGAAGAGGAATCAGAGACTCCTATAGAAAAGGTTGAAGTTGCTCCTGGAGTAGAAAGTGTTTCCCCAAAGGATAAGAAAAAAAAACATTAACCCTAGTACTAGTTGGCAGGGTAAGGCATCTCCTACAGCCACGAGCACGTCCAGAAAAAGAAAAGCTCCAGAAAAGGAGGAAAATCTGTTAAGGAGAAGTGCTAGAAGGAGGTCAAAAACAATTGAGGAGATTCCAGTTAATGAGCCAAATGTAACAGAAGATTCTGGGTAGAAGGAAGAAGAGGATGAAAATATTCAGCAAGAAGTTGAATTACAGCCTGAAACTTCTCAGCAGGAAGAACAATGGATTGAGATTACGGAACAAGAAACATTTGAAGGATTTCCTGATGTTAAAATAGAGCAGGTTCTTGATAAGACAGTAAATGCAAAAGTCATTATAATCGGAGATGACTCCAGCTCGGAAGAAAAAGCTTATGTGTTTTGAAGGAGAGGATCAACCTCTGGGAATATTTAGGAAGATGATTTAGAAAGTGATGACTCTTATAGTTACATTAGGGAAGCAGATGAAATAGCATTCTCTCCTACAACAGAAAGGGATCCCTATGAAGAAAATCTAGATATTGATATAGACCTTGTAAATAAGGTTGTAGAGAAAATTTTGAATGAAGGGTTAGATACATTAGCTTCAGTGGCTCAACAATGCTCTAACACTGAGAGGGCTATGATCATCTAGACAAATACTTTGAAGAGGACAAGTGCTAACAATGGTAAGTCATTTGTTCCTCCAGCAACAAATAATTCTTGTCGTAGTTCAATAACAGATCAATCTAGTTCAACATCTTTGTTATATGTTATCTTCCAATTGTCTAAGCAATTAAATACTGAGAGAGAGCAGTGGAAACAACAACGGAAAGAACTAAATAGGGTAGTAGACCTTCATTATTAGGAAACACTTGTTCAGGAGGAAAAGATAGAACAATTAAGTGTGAAACTTGACAAAATCACATCTTTAATTCCTAACCTTATGGGTTGTAGATCCCCATCACTTGTCTATAACTTGTTTCTTAAGGAACAACTATTAAACTATCAAATGACCTATATTATGCAGGACATATCTTCCTCATTACAAGAGCCTACCCAATTTTCTCAAGCTTTCCATAACTCTCCCACAGCCATTCAAAATCTATTATGTGAATGTTATCTCCACAACCTAGTAGTCCCTAATGACTGAGTTTGAAATCCCTTTCTTTATGTTGGGGATATTCAACTTAGAGCCCTCATGTCCTGGGTACAGAATGAAATTAGTTGGGACACTCAAGCTAAGGTGTATAGGGATTTGGAGTCATAAATTCCCCTGTGTCTAAGGCCTGAAGCCAAAGATCCTCGAACTTACTACTATAATTGGTTAAGGATTGCCCCCTCTGACTTGGGTAGCAAGATCATCTATCCAATGAGAAATGAATCATTTAATGCATATGAGTAGATGATAGATTTTGAACTGCCTGAGGCTAGAAATGCCATTCAGGGGTGTTGGAATAGTTTATCTAGGGAGATGAGAAACAAAGAACCACATTCACCTTCTAATTTTTCTATGGCAACCCAATGCACCCCTTGGTACATTTCATTGGGAAGAGAGAGAGAAAGTTTTTGGATTCCACTAACCTTTCAACCTCCATTACTAATGTCTCCTTTACTTGCAAACTTAGAAAATCTAGACAGTTTTGATATGCATAGGGAAAATGATAGATGGAAGAAATACAGGGAAACAAAGAGATTCTATTGGAGTCTTGCAGAGGGAGGTACTGGATAGAGAATAGCTGCTGACCATAGATTGACAGCTAGGTTGAAGAATTTATTTGTTATGGGTCCAGCAAATAGCTAAGCTGGGGGGAATGATGAGTCAAGATTATGGAATGTTTTGTTTATGATTTTATGAGTTTAGACTTAAATATCTTATGGTTTTTCATAAACATTATACAGTCTCTTATGTTTCAAAGCTTTATCCATATGTATATTTGATACTTATGAAACTTAAGGACAAAACTGAATATATATATATATATATATATATATATATATATATATATATATATATATATATATATATATATATATATATATAGATTAATGAATGTTATGATAAAACTTGGTATCTTATTTCTCTAGCTTTAATGGGTAGATCTCCTGCAACCGTATGATAAGGCTATGTTAAAATAGGAAAACTTATTATAATCTCTGCCTTGGATTCATGTTTTGGATTCTGTTATGTTAACCTTTTTTAGGAGAAGAATAAGTTAGCAAGCAGCGCAGACTCAAGCATGAGTGGGTCTTTTAAGGTGGATAACTATTTCAGAGTTCATCATAGCTCCACTCCTTCCATAACTTTGCGGTTGCTGATTTAGTACAAGTCAATCTAGTTACCAAGCATTCTTATATTCTCGAAGCACTAAATATGGCTTATCTTCTTGCATAAATGATGTTGTCATTCTTGTAATTGAAGTTGTTATGCTATGTAATGAAGGACCTAGTTTGTAGGAGTTTTATTTTTCTTAGTTTCTTTTGTTAGGAATAAGGTGTCTCAACCTTGGATAATTCCTATTCTTATTATTTGTTTTGTAAATGTATTTTTTGAAAATAATGTAATTAAGTGTGAGTGTACATGTCTAGATGGCATGTTGATGTGTCACTCCACTTGATGTGTCAGCATCTTGTGCGTAAGGAGATCATGACTGAAATGGTCATGATGGATTCCTATGATGCATAACAACTATTTAAGGAATGTGCTATGATAGGTGTAAGAGCATCTTATGACTTGGGCCTATTGGGGAACCCAAGAAGAAGTGGTTGGTGTGTGTAAGAGAATATGCCAAAAATAGGTTGGTATGACAGATTCTCTTACACTTCTCTTGTGACTGTTATTTTTGGCAGATTCTATGACAAGCTATCATAGTCTATTCTAGGGATGGACGCCTATTCTTGGGATTGCATGTAACAACTATGTACATGTGGCTTTGTGCATGGGTCTTGGCGGTTGTGCCTATTTTTGGGTCCAGAGGAGTCTATATATATGATGATGCTCCTATGGAAGAGAGATAATAAAAATTTAAGTCTTGTTAGCTTTGTCTCTCATCTCCTGAAAAGAACTTGCATTGCAAGTGTATTGTAACCTTTGTGTTGAAGATAATACATTGTGCAGGTTTTGGAGTGCTGGGGTTTTTTACTGAAAGGTTTTCCCCAGGGTATATCATTGTGTCATTCTCTATTTTTCTGTATGCATTGTATGTGGTTGCAATATCTTTGTTAAAGTAGTTAACGAATCTGAAATTGTAAGGATTTATAAGAATTTGCACAATACTCTCCTATAGAGATTAGCGTAGGAAGCTATTTCCACACCTGAGTTTCCTTACAAGTGGTATCAGAGCTTGATCAACTTTTGATCCTAGTTGTTGGGTAGGGTTTTTTGAGCTGATCTCAAGTTTGAGTGGGAGTTTTTTGCAGAGCATTCTGAATCTTATTTGCAGATTGAGATGGCAAGTTCATCATATAGAAGAATGGAGGTGGAGAAATTTAATGGCACTAATTTCAAGTTATGGAAACTCAAGATGGAAGACATGTTGGAAGATCGTGACCTATGGAAAGCAACTTCAAGTGCTACAAGACCAGCAACTATAGCTCAAGCAGATTGGGATATCAAAGACCGTAAAGCTAAGGGTCTCATAAGACTCTGTTTAACCGATGCAGTCCTTCTAAATGTTCTAGATGAGACAATCACAAATAGTTTGCGGGAAAGACTTGCGGCCGTGTATCAAGCCAAATCTCTGGTGAACAAGTTGTTCCTGAGGAAGAATTTGTACTCTCTATGAATGGAGGAAGGTGGATCCTTAACGGATCATTTAAATGCATTTAATCTGTTGGCTACACAGTTGACATCAGCTGGTGTCAAGTTAGAGGAGGAGGATCCTTGCTACACACTTTTGTGTTCTTTACCGAATTCATGGGACCATCTTGTGATGGCTCTTCAAAGTAATTTAGTCACCTTCAAAATGGATGATGTGGTGTCTTCACTGCTATTAGAGGAGATGCGGAGTAAGGCTTCCGTTTCAGAAAAAGAAGCCCTTGCTATTCGTGGGAGATCCATTGAAAGAGGGAAGAAAAATGACAATAAGTATGACAATAAGGGTAGATCCAAATCTCGTGGGAAGTCAAAGACTTCCAATAAGTCCAAGCCAAAATGTTGGAACTGTGATAAATTTGGGCACTTCCGTAAAGACTGCAAAGAGCCGAAGAAGAAGAAGAAAGGTTCAGATTCAGCTTTAGAAAGATCTCAAGAAGATGGCAATGCATTCATCGCAGCTTTGGTAGCCCATGCATCTAATGATGAGTGGTTGGTTGACTCAAGTGCATCTTTTCACATGACCTCTCATCGAAACTAGTTCTCAAAATATGAAGAGTTCGATGGTGGAAAGGTGTACTTGGGTGATGATTCTCACCTAAAGATAGGTTGACAGGGAAGGGTCACTATCAAATTTCCTGATGGATGAGTAAAGGGAATCAACAGAGTTATGCACATTCTAGGTTTGGCATTAAACCTATTATCTGTAAGTATGCTGAATGATTTAGGTGTGCAAGTTGTTTTTTTGAAAGAAGGATGCAAGATGATGAGAGGATCGATAGTGCTTGCAAGGGGTACTAGGAGAGGTACCTTATTTCAGCTAGATGCATGTATTCCTCTATGTAATAGTTTTTCATCCTCACCATTTGAACAAGCAGTGAAGAAGTCTGTGGCTATTGGTTCCGATGGTAGTGCAAATACTTTGGAAGGTAAGCTTCCTGCAGAAAAGAAATTGTTGTGGCATATGAGATTTGGCCACATTGGTGAAAAGGGTCTCAGAACCTTGAAAAATAAAAATCTCATTGAGGGGTTAAATGATTGCAATCTTGAGTTTGACTTCCATGAACACTGTGTCTATGGTAAACAAAATCGTGTTCAGTTTTACTCTAGTTCTCACAAATCTTTTGATGTTTTGGATCTTATTCATTCTGATGCATTTGGTCCTGTAAAAGTTCCTTCAATCTCCAATCTGTATTTTTTGTATCTTTCATAGATGATTACAGTAGAAGGATGTAGATTTATTTCCTTAAAAGTAAGACACAAGTCTTTAGTCGGTTCAAGGAATTTAAAGCTCTTGTAGAGAATCAGACTAGTAAGAAGATTAAGTGTGTGAGAACTGACAATAGTGGTGAGTTTTGCTTAGCAGAGTTTGAACAGTTCTGTAAAGAACAAGGTATCGAGAGGCATAAGTCAACTCCTTATACCCCACAGAAAAATGGAGTTGTAGAGAGAATGAATAGGACACTGATGGAGAAGGCTAGGAGTATGCTTAGTGGAGCTAGTTTAGAATAAAGGTTTTGGGCTGAAGCTGTGGCCACTGCTTGCTATCTGGCTAACAGATCTCCTACATCAGCCCTTGTTGGTAAGACACCCATGGAGGTGCGGTCTAGTAAGAAGCCTTCAATTAGACATCTTCATGTTTTTGGTTGTGAAGCTTATGCACATGTTCCAAAGGAGAAAAGATCTAAGTTGGAAAACAAAGCTGTTAAATGTATTTTCATCGGATACAGTGCTGGTGTGAAAGGAGACAAGCTTTGGGATCCTATGACTAGTAAGGTGTTGTATAGTAGAAATGTTATTTTTAGAGAGCTAACATCTTCTCCTATTGTGCTACAACCAGATGAAAAAGAAAAGGAAAAAGATGTTGTTCAGTTGCCTCCTACCCCTGAGAAGACTGAACAGAGAGACCATGTTGGGTCTAATGATGAGGAGAGCTCTAGCAGCTCTAATAGTTCAAAAGAAGAGGAAGAACAACCTCAACCTCAGCTCTTGAGGAGATCCACGAGAGAAAGAAAGCAACCAGAAAGGTTTGGTTATTCTATGTTAGATTCTAGTTGTGCCTTTGCTTTGATTACTAACACTGATGAGCTAGATCTGTGAAAGAGGCTTTGGGCATGGAAGATGCAGGTTCCTAGATTGAGGCTACGGATGATGAGATGGCTTCATTAGAGAAAAACAAAAATTGGGACCTTGTACCTTTGCCTAAAGGGAGAAAATCTGTTGGTTGTAAATGGGTGTTCAAGAAGAAATTATGTGCAGATGGTAGTGTTGAAAGGTAGAAAGCTAGATTGGTTGCAAAGGGGTATTCACAGGTAGAGGGAATAGATTATGGTGAAATATTCTCTCCTATTGCAAAGTTGACATCCATTAGATTTCTATTATCTCTTGCTGCATCATATGATTTAGAGATAAAATAGATGGATGTGAAGACAACTTTCCTTCATGGTGATTTGGAGGAAGAGATTTATATGTCACAACTTGAGCAGTACATTGTTAAAGGTAAAGAATCCTTAGTTTGTAGATTAAAGAAATCTCTATATGGTTTGAAGCAATCTCCTAGGATGTGGTACCTTAAGTTTGATGCCTTTGTGTTGTCAATTGGATTTGTAAGATCAAAATCAGATCATTGTGTTTATTTTAGAGTTGAAAATGATCATCTTCTTATTGTTGCATTATAGGTTGATGATATGTTGCTGTTTGGGAAGGGTAAGGGTATGATTTCTGATTTTAAATCTCAGTTGTCAGCACAGTTTGAGATGAAAGATCTTGGGGTAGCTAGGTACATCTTGGGTATGGAAATCAGTAGAGACAGGTCTAATAGAAAACTTTGGTTGAGTTAGAGTAAGTATGTGAAGTCTGTGTTGGACAGGTTCAACATGGCAGATTGTAGACCACTATGTGTTCCTATTTCTGTGGGAACAAAGTTATCTATAGATGATTGTCCAAAATCTCCTAGTGAGGTGGACATGAGTAGAGTACCTTATGCTAGTGCAGTTGGTAGTCTTATGTATGCTATGGTTTGTACTAGACCAAACATTGCTGAAGCAGTGGGAGTCCTGAGTCAGTTTATGGCTAATCCTAGATGGGTACATTGGGATGTAGTTAAGCGAGTATTCAGATATTTGAGGGGTACATTAGATTACTCCATATGTTATCATGGTAACTCTTCTAGATCTCCACATTCAGTTTGTATTCATGGGTTTGTGGATTCAGATTGGGCAGGTGATATTGATAGCAAGAGATCCACTAGTGCTTATGTGTTCACTATGTTTGGTGGTGCCATTAGTTGGATGAGTAAGCGACAACCTGTGGTTGCTTTGTCCACTATAGAAGCTAAGTACATGGCTACTACTCATGCTTGTAAAGAAGTTATTTGGCTTAGAAGATTGTGTTTTGATGTTGGTGTTGATGCAGACCAGATTACTATTTGGAGTGACAGTCAGAGCGCTATTTGCCTTGCAAAGAATCCAACTTTCCATGCTAGAACGAAGCACATTGATGTGCAGTTTCACTTTGTGAGAGATATGGTGGAAGATGGAAAGGTAAATTTGGAGAAGGTAGATACTATGAAGAATGTTACAGATGCATTAACAAAACTAGTGGGCACTAAGAAGTTTAGATGGTGTTCGGAGTCTATGGGCCTTTTGGCCTATAGCGGTTAAAGTTCCTGTTATGTTCCTATTGCTCTTACAAGGTGTTCGACAAGTGGGAGAATGTTAGGAATAAGGTGTCTCAACCTTGGATAATTCCTATTCTTATTATTTGTTTTGTAAATGTATTTTTTGCAATAATGTAATTAAGTGTGAGTGTACATGTCTAGATGGCATGTTGATGTGTCACTCCACTTGATGTGTCGGTATCTTGTGCGTAAGGAGATCATGACTGAAATGGTCATGATGGATTCTTATGATGCGTAAGAACTATTTAAGGAATGTGCTATGACAGGTGTAAGAGCATCTTATGACTTGGGCCTATTTGGGCGCCCAAGAAGAAGTGGTTGGTGTGTGTAAGAGAATATGCCAAAAATAGGTTGGTATGATAGATTCTCTTACACTTCTCTTGTGACCGTTATTTTTGGTGGATTCTATGACAAGCTTTCATAGTCTATTCTAGGGATGGATGCCTAGTCTTGGGATTGCATGTAACAACTGTGTGGTTGTGCCTATTTTTGGGTCCAGAGGAGTCTATATATATGATGCTGCTCCTATGGGAGAGAGATAACAAAAATTTAAGTCTTGTTGGCTTTGTCTCTCATCTCCTGAAAAGAACTTGCATTGCAAGTGTATTGTAACCTTTGTGTTAAAGATAATACATTATACAGGTTTTGGAGTGCTGGGGTTTTTTACCGAAAGGTTTTCCCCAGGGTATATCATTGTGTCATTCTCTAATTTTTGTATGCATTATATGTGGTTGCAATATCTTTGTTAAAGTAGTTAACGAATCTGAAATTGTAAGGATTTATAAGAATTTGCACAATACTCTCCTATAGAGATTAGCGTAGGAAGCTATTTTCGCACTTGAGTTTCCTTACATCTTTTAAATAAGCTAGAAATTATGATTCCAGGCTAGCTAGACATTTTGAGGAATTCATAATGTAATCCAGCAATTGAGTAAAATACTTTGATATCCTATATTGTATCTATGTTTTGTTGAATGAATATATAACAGTTCCTTATTTCAATCTCTGAGTTATAATTCATTCATACTTCCATGGGGGTCCACACGGGAGATGAATTCCTTGTTCATGCTTAAGTAGGATTCAGTTAAGTTTCTTTGAAGTTGTTAAGTACTGTTGCTCCTGCAACCACTGGTAGCAAAACCATTGATTATTTCCTGTAGCATAGGTTTACTTCTCAAGCATTATCTATTTATTGTTAAGTTTGTTTCGTTCAAGATGAGAGTTAATCTGTAGTTTCTGTTTCTAGTATAAATCTCCTGTAGTAATAGCTTTTACTTTAGTAGTGATGACTATTGAGAAGAACTAAAACATAAACTTTGCAACCATCATCTCAAGTTCACATTCCCAGATTGATACATTTTCATTCTATCTTTTGTATTCAAGATTATTAGTGTATATTGCATGTTTAGGTATTAATCTAAAGTTAAGCTTGAAAGATGATAACAACAAAGTTGAATCAGATCTGAAGTCTGAAAATATAGATCTAAGTGTTGGTAGCGGGCTAGCGTCCCTTGCAAGGTTTGCGACATGGCTTAATTGCCTCCTATGTATTCTATAAATCTAGTGGTTGTATCAGGCATTACTAGGTCAATCTTTTGGTGCAACGACAACCACTACTTGTAAAAAGTGGTATCAAAGCTTGGTCATAGGTTCAAATCCATGTAGGCCACAATGAGTGACGCTAGGAGGGGGATTGTTGGTAGTGTGCCAATGTCCCTCATAGGATTCATGACATGGCTTAACCTCCTCCCATGTCTTCTATAAGTCTAGTGGTTGTATCAGGCATTAACAAGTTGATCTTTTGGTGCAATGAAAACCACTACTTGTAACACTAAGATCTAAGATTACCAAAGTAATATCTGAATTTGAGACTACAAAGTTGTAGTTGCTGAACTTGAGAAATACAATACAATTGTGAAAGGAGAACTAACTCAATCCAAGCAACATCTTGAGAAACTGTATTCTAGGAGTGAAAAGATTGAAGAACATATTTCTTATCAGAAACCTTCTTATGATAAAACTGGTCTTGGATATTTTGAAGAAAATTTCTCAAAGAAGATCGAAGAATGTAAAGAACTAGATCCAAAAATTCAACAACCAAGGAACAAAGAAGAAGAAAAACAAAACAAGGTTGAGTCTAACCAATTTGAAGATGTACCTAAAACACCTAAGCAAGATGGATCACATAAAGAAATGTGAAGTGAATTCAAAGGTAGATGTTTTACATGAAATTCATTTGGACACATGAAAAGAGATTGTATAGGTAAGCAATTCAAATCTATCTCTAATTATTGTTATAATTTTCGTGGTTTTGGTCATATAGCTATTGATTGTAAGAAACCTAGATCTAATAGTAAGGATAATAGTGGAATGTTTAGAAATACTAACCTTGTAGATAAAGGACCTATTGGAGCAACAAACAATATATGAAATAGATTTGTGTGTTATAGATGCAACAATTTTGGACACATTGCCAAAAATTGAAGATCACAAATCAGTCAGTCAAGACCAAGATATGGAAACAATGTCATAGTTTGTTAGATGTGTAACAATATGGGACATACAACAAGATATTGCAGAATGAACAACATGAGGAATCCTAATCCTAGAAGAAATGTGAACTACACCAGAAGAAATATGGATATAAAAAATAATCAAAAGGGAAATAACAGTAACATGGAAGAAGTTATATTTGTCAAAGCCAAAGATGAAGCAAGTGCATCCACAATATTAGGAAGTCAATTAGGTGAAGCATTTGAGAGTAAGTTGGAATCAATTCTCAACCCATCTCAAACTAATTAAGCATCAAAATTCAATGAATTTAGCATAAGATAAAGCACCAGAATAACATAGAGTTTATCATAATTTAAATCAAGCCTTGCAGAGTTAATATGTGATACAAAGTGATGTAAGAAACCTATGGTTAAGAGTGCATGTAATTCTAAGCATGTATGTGATCACACGAAGTGAAAGAAGTTTGAAGTTAACCAGGAGCAACTTTTTGGTATGTATACACTTATACAATTAATGTGATGACAATGTCTTGAATGATTTGATAGATAAAAGTAGATTATTGACATCATTTGATCATTCAAGAGTTTACAAGAGTTTTAGAGAGCTAGCTAGTGCTGATTGTAAGCAGTTTGAAAGATTTGGTGATAGATTTTTGCCAGATCTACGTGGAAGCCCTAAATCATGATTCCAAGGTATTTTACTAAGTGTTTACTGTTAGAGCAATTAATTTTTAGTACATTCATGGATGTATCCCTAGTTCATAACATTAAGGACACACCTAGACCTAAGGTGAGAATGGAATTAGTAGAACCCTCTAAGGATGACCCTAGCTTAGTATTATCGTCCATATCAGATGGTGTATTGCATTTGGAAGATGTAAGAGGATACATGAAGTGAAAATTTGAGATTGTAGGAGACAATAGTATGACTGAGTATGAAAGAATATACAACCAGGACATGACCTATAAGGAAGGGTATGGACATTTAGGTCAACTAGACATTATCAAGTATATGTTTCACTACGAATTTCAGAATGATGAATGGACTAAGATCATTTTAAGCAGAATTCATGATGGAAAGTTTTGGTTGGATGATAGAGTGATAGATATCACAGTTGATTTGATACATAAAGTAACAATATTATCTAACAAAGGTGCAATCCCTCTAACTGAGAAGAATTTAAAGAAAACAATCCTAGACAACACTAAATCTTCATATAATGGAAGAGGTATTGTAATAAGTAAGATTGAGAAGAATGATGTTAAGCATGTGTGTAAGATAATGACTACCAAGATATGTGCTAGCTCTAGAGAAGATGATATGGCATTAGGTATGGTACAAGAAACTTATCTTATGTGTGTTGATAAGATTGATGTTGACATGAGTGAAATTATGAGGATCCAATTGATTAAAAATCTTAAGAAGATCAAGAAATATTCAAAGAATTCACAATTCAAATTTTCATCCTTAGTCACCTATATGTTTTTCCACTTTTTAAGGAGATTTCCTTACACTATAGGAGATCATTGGAATGATGAGAGAAATATAATTGAGAGAATCAACAAGGTGTATATTAGACACCCAATTGATAAAGTAAATGAGAGCAACACACTTATAATTAAAATCTTTCAGAATGAGATGAAGAAAAGGTCAAGAATTCCACCCTCAATAGTTGAGAGATAAAAAAATGAGATATGTTTTGTGATTGGTACAGACTTCACATATCTTGAAGTGGTAGAACCAAGAACTAAATTCATAGACCCTCTAGAATATGAAGTTTATGAAGAGGCAATTGAACGATATGTAAGAAGAATTTTGAAGTGCATAATAGATTCTAAAAGTCCTAGATTTGGAATATTTGAAGAAATTTTTAGCACATGAAAACACCAATCTCATCTGCAAAAGTCAGCTAAGAAAAGGGTTGACACAAAAATTAAGAAGATATTAAAGGAAATAGGTATGACTAAAGATGAATTTAACATTGCAAAGCAAACAACAACAACTATGAGAGATATTGGATAGAAGGAAGTGTTAACTGTACCACCTTTGGCATCCAAAGCAACCCCTATTCCAAATATTCAAAATCTTGATGAAGATGTCACAGAGCCTAGTGAGATGAGTATATCACTAGAAAATCCATTAGCAGAAGCCACAAGAAAATCTACTAGATCTACCTCCACTACACCGGCAAAAAGAGTAAAAGAAATGGCTAGTGGACCTGGAAAAAGGAAAAAGACTATATTTTCTCATGTGGAAAGAAAAAGGACACAAGAAGAAGAATCCACACCTATCAAGAAAATGAGAGGTCAAGTTTCAATTCAATCTCAAGGAGAAGAAGAGGTAGACAACAACACAAATAAACAATGGAAGCCTAAGATTGAGGAAGTGAATCCTTTGATTATAAATGAAGGAGATTTAACTAATTTGAATAAATACTATCATATGTACAATAGTTTTGAGAAACTAAATCTTGAGATTGCAATTTTTGGGAACATGATCCTCATTGACAAGAAATTTTAGAATATTAAAGACAAGATACCAAGTGATCTTTATGAGAAATTGATAAAAAGGAACAAAAGAGAAATAGAAGAAGATAAAGGTATAAGAGAAAGATTTGTGAGAAAACTATATTTAATCAAAGATGAAGAACATTTCAAAGAGATAATGAAGAGTATCAACATCCATTTGAGAAAGAAAAGAAGAATAGTTCTACTTATGGGAGGTAACTATGAGGAAGTTAACAAGGAAACTGAGGAAGCAGGTGTGACAGTGACGAATTTAGTACCGGGAGAAGCAATAAGTGAATTTGAATATGACACTCAAACAACAGAAGTAGTTTCATAGATGAAAGAAACTCCACCTCAACAAGAAACCACAATTCCACCACCTACCATACTTATTGATGATGAAACTATGCATGTAGAAGGTGCTAGCATCACCATCGATAGAGAAGAAGATCCCTTCAAAGATCAAGGAGAGGATGTTGGCAGTTTGGGAGAGATGGTGAATGAGGAAGAAGATGAGGAATAAAATAAGAAAGGAGATGAGGAAGAAGATGCAAAAGAAGAAAAGAGAGAGGATAAGTAAGAGGAAATAAAGGCATCAGAGGAGAGACAAGTAGAAGTTACCAAACAAATAGTGCAAGAGGAACAAGGTATATGAAAAGAGGTAAAGCCTACATAGGTTATACCTAAGCACATTCAAATAGTCACACCACAAAAGGTCACATCAAAAAGTTCATCCAAGTCACCCATTGAGTCAGTATTAGAAAATTTGGGAGCTAAAGTTGATGATGATGATCAAATAGAGTTGATTTAATCCCTAAATAAGATAATTGGAAAGAACAAGAAAGTAAAGAGCCTAGAAGGATCACTAATTGAGGTAACAAATAAAATTCAACATGTTATAACTACTCAAGTTAGTGAAGTTGATCCACAAGTCAAATCAAGAGAGGTAATTAAAGCTTTTGACAATGAGTTCACTACTTTATCTGACATTGCATCAGTGAAATCACAAACACTTCATGATGCACAGTTATTCCAATCCACTTGTTAAAACATTAAGAATGATGTAGACAACCTTGATATTTTCATTAAGGAGTTGAGGAAATGTTTGGAGAGAGGAAGAGCATTATATGGTCAGTGTGCTTTGTCACACAATCATATCTCAAATATTTTAGAGAAGTTGAAGAATAAAGAAGCAGAACTATAAGTCACAGTAAATGACCTACAAAATCCTAGCATGAAAACCACTGATACTAAGAAGAAAGTGAGCAAAATACATGATGAGATAAGGTTATTGGAAAATGAAAAGGAAAGAAAGTTAAAGAGGTTTGCATTACTCAGAGAGAACCTAACGTTGAAAGTCAGTAATGTGCAGAATCAATTGAAAGAATTTCTTTCATCAAAGACATAATATGGTAAATTTTCCTACCCAGATCTTAGAGCAGATGAGATAACATCTTATGGGCTATGTGCACTACTTAGTGTATCAGATTATGTTAAGGCTATATGGGACAAAGAGATTTAAAACTTGAAGGAAAACTTTATAGATTGCATTTCAAGTCTTCCAGCATTGCAAAATTGAAAACAAGAAGGTATATCACAAATTTTGACTTGTATATATACATATTTTGACACCTTTGTCATTGTTGTCAAAGGGGGAGTAATATAGTATGTGAAAATTGCTTGTATGTATAAGGTATAGATAAATGCAGAATAGTATATAGTATAATCAAAGGGGTAGTATCCCTATGGAAATATAAGTAGACATGTATGATCCAAAGACTTTTGCAAATCTTGTAGTGGCCATGTAACTCAATGTTGCAAGTTTGTTTTTGAAATTTTTTTGTAAGTTTTTGGGACTTAGCCAAGTTTCCCATATGTTTCCACCAATGAAAAAGGGGGATATTGTTGGCAATTTAGCTAAGTAGGATATCATGGTGTTGTCATTATGAAAACATATATTTAGTGTTAAGATAGCATGATCCAAGGAGGAAGTTCTAGATGAGAAATTAACACAATTGTCTAAGTATAACAACGTTTATCTGTCTACACAGAAACTATTTTTATCAGAGAGGTTCACAGAAGTACTTTCATTGAATGCACACTTGAGCACAAATTATATAAGGTATATTGAAGCTACATCCAAGAGTGCAAGACTATACAACATGTACAGACATATATATTTATGTTTTATAGAAATAGTGTTGAGCCGACCAAAACAAAGAAATGATTAGTAAATGATTATTTTGAGTTAAGGGATTATTTTTTTTATCAAAATAATGACTTAACTAATTAGGGACAATATCCTAGATGTTAACCCTAAGGCAACAAGAGTTAATATTATGTTTTGATAACATGGACGCCAACTGATAAGCTATATTTTAGATAGCTAGTATAAAGGAGAATATTATGTTATGAGAAGCGAGGCATGAGGCTAATGTGAAGTTGTAAAAAGGGTTTGTATTGATGTATTGATGTTGTATTATGCAAAATTTGATATATGATCAGATCAGTGAGAACTGATAGAAAGTTTTGTGAAGAGCCTACAAGATAGATCAGAATATTGAAGATATTCAGTAGCAGTAAAAGGTTTTTGCATTCTATCTTTTGTATTGAAGATTATTATATTATATTGCATGTGTGGGAAGTGGGATCATCTTGCATACATTCATATTTTTGTAATACTAACTCCTAACAAGGTTGAGGCTTCTAACAAGGTCTAAAGTCCTCTAATAAGGACCGAGACACTATACAGATGTAATAGACTCCTAACAGGGTCAATATCTTTAACCAAATACTTTTGATTAGTGGATCATTTTTGGGTATCATCCCCACCTAGGTTTTCCCTTGGCTAGGGTTTCCTCAAGAAGAAACACGGTGTTATCAGTTCCTTTAGTTTATGGTTATGTTTATTGTTCAGTTTATTTGGTTTAATTTCATATGCAAGTTACAAGTTAATTACATATATCCATAAGTGGGAAAAAGTAAAAGTTTGTGAAATATTGATTCACCCTCCTCTCAGTATTTCCTATTTCTAACAAAATCCCACTTTTCATATTTAGGAAAAGGCTCCTTGAAATCCTTATGATTAGTATTGGTTTGTGGGGGATCAATCACAATTATCTCATTATCGATTATATCCTAGATGAGATGTTTAAGATTCATACAGTCATTGGTATTATGGCCTTTGTTGTGATGATAATCACAATAGTGGTTGTCATTCCACCACTTAGGCTTTATCTTAGGATAATATGGTTTCAATTTGTTAGGAAAAGTAATGATTTTTTTGTTCAAAAGAATCTTCAAGGTGTTTGTTGGAGCTCAAAAAAGTCATGAATATGTTTTGAGTCCATACTTGTAAAATTTCTCAAGTGTTGGATTAGTGCCTTTGAAAAATCATTGTAAGAGCTTAGTTCAAGTGCATTGAAAATGGGGCTTGTTGTTTTTCATGATGAGTCACTTGGATAGCATGTTTATCACCTATCATTTGACATATGTAATAGGGTTGAGGTCCTTGTTTTTAGTTTTGACATGTTTTAGAAGTGGCTATTTGAAGATGTTTCCAAAAATTTGCATTCTGTGTGTTTCCAAAATTGTACTAAGTAGCCCACTTTGGAGGTGTGCATCTTTTGCCCAGTGAATGTTCATTGCATGGGGGTGGTTGCATCATGTTGTAGGCATGAGAGAGAGATTTTTCATACCCATTTTTATACCCCCATGAGCCCGTTTGACCACTTTGCCAGAGCCATCCAGTTTGCAGATTGCTAAGTTTCATCAAGTGTGCATAGTTCAGAAATCTAAGTGGCCTACTTTGAAGCTTTGTAGTTTGCACCCGGTTTGAGGTCAACTATAATTGAGAGTTGTTACATATTTTATACCTAGAAGTGTACTTTCTTGAGGATTTTTGAGTCTCTGCCAATCCGTCTGGTGACTTTCCTAAGCCAATTCTAAACCTAATTTCTGCATAATTCACTGTTTTAATCTTCAATGTCTAACAAGTTGACTTTGGTGTTTAATTGCATTTCACCATGTGATCTTTTGGATGAATTAATTGTGGATTCATATACCTTGTATGGAAGTAAATTGGTCTTCAAGTTGTTGGTTCATGAAGGTTTCAGTTGGAAAGTTTTCAGAGCCAGTTTTGGAGGTGACTTGTGTAGATTTGGTAGTGCAGACTGAATAAATGTTTCTGAAGGACCATGTTTGGTCATTATATAAATTTTAGCTCAAATCTATTCATACAATCTCCTTTGGTGAGTGTATTCATGTGAGGGAAATGAACTTGTATTCCTGATGGCGTGTTCCTATGGGGTCTCTTAGTCAATTTTTGAGGCCGCTTCCAGAGGCCAGTTAGTGTTATTTGGCAATTTTGCAAAGGTGTAAGAAATGAATTGTGTTTAAATCTTTAGTACACCATGGTTTGTTCTCGCTAAGTATTTGCATTGTGGATGAACTAGATGTAAAATAATGGTGTGAAGGACATTTTTAAGTCAAGCTCCCTAGTTGTTGTTCCCATTAAGTGTGGAAATGTTTGTGTTGTGCACATTTTCCAGCTTTGTATGTTTTATTAAGTGATACATGCATTCGTATGTCTCCATGGAATTGGTATACCGATGCTTCCATATTTCCATGCTAAACCATGCTATCCTTCAAATTTTGAACATGCCCTAACAGTGACTGTGCACTTTGTGTGTGCTGGCGTGTCTTTTGTGACTAGGCGTATCTCCTTAAGTACATCACATTGTTAAATGATGTGCACACTTTCCAGTGAATGCTACACACTATAATGGATTGGGAAGAGATGAGGGTGCATGTGCTAATGGAGGAGCTATGCTTGCTAGTAGAAAGGACTAATGATGCGTGCATGTTTTACTTACATTTAAATGCTTGCAGCTAAGACAAAATGAAAGATGAGGTTGCATGGAAGATGGAGGAACCAGCATTTACATGCAATGAAACAAAGCAAATATGCCAAGGATGCACACATAGTAAAGGAAGATTATGCATGCCAATACATTAGAGAGAATTTGGTGTGGGCTATGCACATGATAATTGAAGAAAGACCAGCGTATAAAAATGCCAACAGAGCATTGAAGTACAAGAGGAGGCATGTTTGATGGGGAGATTCACGTAGTAAATGGAGACCAAAGGCAGTGCCAACATTTTTGAAAGGGTATGAAGGAGTTTGGCATTGTGTGCATGGGTAAGAGATATGCACACACACCAAATGTAAACATGTAGCGTGAGTGTGAATTAAGACCAGTTTCTTTTTTTAAACAATGCCAGTTAAATTACAAAGGAACAGTGCGTGAATCATGCTTGGTGCACATTGTTTATTGGCATGTGCATGTGGTTTGGGGGCAAGACAATCAAAAAACCAAAACAAGACCAAAGTGACCAGCGTACAAAAACAAGGCAGAG
This sequence comes from Chamaecyparis obtusa, assembly GCA_027943335.1. Lineage (NCBI taxonomy): Eukaryota > Viridiplantae > Streptophyta > Pinopsida > Cupressales > Cupressaceae > Chamaecyparis > Chamaecyparis obtusa. The sequence continues at coordinate 503,376 of BSBK01006252.1, forward strand.
ATAAGAAGAGGGGCGGAGTGCTACACACTAGATATGGAGGAGTTTGTTGACTGAACACACAAAATGGAGTGCGTGAGGTTTGAGTGGAGGCATCAATAGCTAAGGCATGGGACGTATGTCAAATGCAAGTGACAAATAAAATGCTAAGGTGCGTGAAGAATTGAGGAAGCAACATGAATGTTTAATGGATGAATGCATGAGTTTGTTTGCTAAAAAAACCAAGGAATTGAGCGCATCAAGCATAAGGAACAAGCATGGAAGGGGAAAATTAAGGGAAACCACGTGGACACAGGCAGGTATAGTGAAGAAAAATGTAAAGGTGTGCATGTGGGTTTATCCCACATGCACCCAGATTGGTTAATTAGAAATTTTTTAAAGCAATAGAGCCAAGTAGAGATGTAAGCTGAAGTGAAGAGGCTTATGTGGTAGTCTCTTGCACTTGCGGGCCCACATTTAATGCATGCTAGTTGGGCATAAAACATAAGTTTTAGTGAAAATATTTAAAATGCTTAGAAGATTAGTCGCACATTGATGAGGATTGGAAATTTTCAAGTGTTTGTAAGAGCTAGAGCTCATATGGTAATTTGAAGAAAGAGCAGGAGGCTCTGGATGTGCATGCGCATGAGGCTACCTTGGGAACCATGCTGGAAGATCGATGACAAGTCAATTTTGTAGACAGTTGATGATGAGTAGGACAAAGGTGTGACACGTGGTGCTCAGTCGCATATTCTCCTGATAGGCGAGTGGTTAGTGCTAACATTCGGTGATCTGGAGAATGGCTTAGTCACGTGATCACCAAATCTTGGTAGTTAAGTCCCTGGCATCAAGTGATTATGTGAATGCATAATCGCCCAATCACCAAATGAAGCTATGGTTAGTAGTAACATTTGGTGATCCGTAGAATGCCTTAGTCGCTTGTTCTCCCAATCCTGGCGGTTAAGAGGCAAGCATTCAAAGAATTAGAGACAAAGGCTAGTTGTGTAATCTCCAAGTGTTGACCATGGTTAGAAATTGATTCAAAGATTCAGAGAACATATGCATTCGCCCATTGTCTAGATAAACCTAGGGTTACAAAATTCATTCAGAGATTCATAGACTAAGGTGATTCGCCCAATATCTAGATCAAAGGTTAAAGCTTGGGTTAACTCTTGGCACCAATCAGCCAGTGATAAGTGTCAAATTATGTTGGCTTAAGTGTGTGTAAAGTACAGGAAAATGAGGAAAAGTGCAAGATTTAAATATGAAATGTAGATTTAAATGATTTGCATAGTCTTCTCTGTAGTTCAAAAGGGATTTTTATTTTAAAGTGTTGAGAGAAGCATTCACGTGAATTTTTCTTGGAGGGAAAAATGTGGTCATTTCTTGGAGAGAATGGAATCAAATCAAGTTTGTTTGAGAAATGATTAGAGGTAGTTGAGGGAGAATCAGTTTGAAGATCAAAGTTGGAGGAAAATTTGGAGACATTTGTGTAAAGAATTGATAGCTGTCAGTTGGTTGGAGTTGGTTTCATTTCTCCTATATCTCATGTTTTCTTCATTGTTACATGGATGGTGAATTTAAGGTTGCAAGAAGTGGTCTAATTCTTGTCTACTTTCATAGCTTTTTGTCATTGTAAATGTATTGAAGAAGAGGAATTTTAATGAGAGAATAGCTAGATTCCATTTGCATGTCTATTGATGTCTTCATGTGTTTGTATTTGAATATTTGTGTATTGAGTTTGTAAGGAAAATTAAGTACACTAGTTATAAGGTAGCCATGAAATTGTTCTTGAGTTTCTTTCAAGGGAAGGGTAATTCTTGAGGGTAGTTTCAGAGGATTAAATATTTGCATAAGAATTTGATGTCTGGACATGGGAATGAAAGAGTGACTTGTAAGGCATTTCACTTGGGTTTAGGGTGTGCTTTTTTTGAGAGTTTTCTATGAATGTATGTTTACTTGACTGTTTTCCCTAGATTTGGCACTGGTCTCTACTTGTTTGGTAGTTATCGCCATCAATCAAAATTAAACCAGTTCTTTATTTTATAGTTTATTTGGTTTAAATATTGAATATCTGTGTTCAAGACACTTAATCCACTGGAAGATTCATTGTGAAGCAGTGAATCACAAGAGGTACACCCGCTTGAGTCTGTGGAGCTCAAAGTGAAAAAGGACTTGGTCCTTGTTAATTAGTCTTTTGTTGTTTGAGTCGGGAGTTTAGGAATCATAGAGTTCCATTTAAGCACTCAAGGCTTGTATTAAGATTCAGCAAGAAAAATAGTTAACAAATTGGTGACTCTGCTAGGGAAAAAATAAAGGACAACAAGTTTAAGATGTTATTTCCTTGCTTTGTTGAACCATCCCAGAGTCTAGTTCATTGTATAGAGTCATATTGTTTTCAAAAAATTGTTATATCTTCTCACCAAGTGTGAGTGACAACTCTGATGTCTCTATTTAATTAGTGTGTTCTTAGAATAATTGTAATACATTTGTTATCTTGACAAACAATTATATCCTTTTGAAGATGTGTTGTGTTTACTGGTTTTAAAAGAAGGTTCAGAATTGAGAAAAGGTTCTCAACTAATTCAGAATTTGTCCTCTGCAAAGGGGTGGTGACTCTACAAAGGTTTGAAAGGTGATTTGAAGGAGACTTCAGATCAGTATTTTACAAACAACAACAACACTTCTAGGTAATCTTTTTATCAAAGAAAAAACAATCCCTAAATAGGTGAGCAACTCACTAAGAAGAGGGAAATTAATCTTAAAGTTGAAGTCATATTTTTGGATAGAAGATTCAGTTGCTACAATGAGTATCAAAAATATGTTATGGCTAAATGAAGTTAGTGGTTGCATGAAATCAAATAAAGATGTTGTCATAAGAACAAGGAGAATTGTTTTGTCAGTATTTGAATATGGAGTTTCCAGTCTTAGTGGATCAAGATGATGTTTCTAAATCTGAAAGTTTTTAGTCAAATTTAGAAAATTATAATAATGAACTTCATTTGATGGATCAAAGAATCCAGCATAATTTCATGTTGATGTTAAGATGTACAATAGGAGAAAGGAAAGAAGAGTCTACACTTTCATATTACAAGAAATTTCTTGTAGCTTGTAGTGAACTTCTTGTGGGTCTTGATTTTCAAGAATCCTAATATGGTGAAATGTTTTTAGAACTTGGTATGCCTGAATCAGTCAGTTGGACTGCATCCCTTAGAAAGGAAGCACTAGAAAATGTTAAAAAATGGATAGATTCATTTGTAGATGCGTAATCTAGTTGTGCTAAGGATGTTGAATCTTGTGATGTTGATAGTGTTGGTTATGATGCTGATAATGAAATCTATGAATGTCAAGGAATAGAAGATGAATTTGCAGTTGATAGTGATTCCCTTGAGTTTATAGATTTCCCTTTTTATCAGCATGATGTTAATGGTTCCTTGTTTCATCTTGATGAAGTTTTGTGTGAACATGAAGAATATGATTATAATACAGATGCTAGTTCTTGCAGTGACTACTTTACACAAGGTATTATGAGACAAGAGATTTCAGTCCCTATTTCAGATGGGGAATATATATGAAGCATCGGCAATGAAACCAAAGAGGTAGAATGTGAAGTCCAGTGCTTACTAAGTAGTGAGAAAATTTTAGAACTCTTGGAGACTAAGTTTTAGAGGTATAATCCTAAATTTGTTTCTAAAATTCCATGCTCGATAGATATAAGTTTTGACAAAGATGATTCAAGTGATGGAATGATGTGTGAAACATTTATTGATGTCCTTTCTCCCATTTTTTATCAACAATATAAAAGTACATATCATTTTAATAAGATTGATACTATTATATTTGATGAATATAGTGATGTGTGTACTAGTGAGGATTCAGATTTTCAAAAGGATAATGTCAGTGGTTCTTGTTTTCATTTCAATGCTGGAAATTGTGACAAATTTGAATGTGTTTTCTTAGATTTACAAGTGATTGATGAGTTATAAACTGACAATGCTTGTTCCTTTCTAGAAGATGCTGATGTAATTTGTGGTCAGCGAGTTGACTCTGATTTGATGCAATCAGATTTTCATTTTGAGAAGTTCCATTTTAGTTTGCAAAGTGATGATGACAAAATGACTTATTCTTTTTTGCAAACTAATGATCAATATGCTGATGTTTCCAGCCATGAAGTTGAGTTGGAGTGTTTCCTTTTTCAGCATGGCAGTGATAATGAAGAGTGTGATGATTTGATGTCACAAAGTGATTAGTATTTATGGCATCTTGATGGCCTAGTTTTGTCAAGTGATGGTGAGTGTAATGATCATTTTTTATATGATATGTTGAAAGTGGATCACAATATTTTTGACAGGCTGGATGAAAGATATAATTTAAATTTGCCTCCTCTATATGGAGATGAAAACTATTTGTTTGATAGGGGTAAAAATTGATTAGAGTTTTGAGGCATTGATCCTTTTTGTAAATATTGTAAGTCCTTGTATAGTTGCTTTCCTTTCAGTTGTGTGTGTCTTTGCTTTCAATAAGAGGGTTCATTATTTTAGGAGTGAGGAAAGTGAAAGTTGATCTTCTTGGGATGGTCTTCTATACATGAGATTCTGGATTCTCGGCATGCCTGCAAGGGGCACCCATCCCCAGTCAGAGCCACTGTTGGAGCTCAAAAAAATCTTGAATATGTTTTGAGTCCATACTTGTAAAATTTCTCTAAGTCAGATTAGTGCCTTTGAAAAATCATTGTAAGAGCTTAGTTCGAGTGAATTGAAAATGGGGCTTGTTGTTTTTCATGATGAGTCACTTGGATAGGGTGTTTATCACCTACAATTTGACATATGTAATAGGTTTGAGGTCCTTGTTTTCAGTTCTGACATGTTTTAGAAGTGGCTATTTGAAGGTGTTCCCGAAAATCTGCATTCTATGTTTCCAGAATTGTACTAAGTAGCTCACTTTGGAGGTGCGCATCTTTTTCCCAGTGAATTTTCATTGCATGGGGGTGGTTAAATCATGTTGTAGGCATGTGAGAGAGTGTTCATACCCATTTTTATCCCCCCATGAGCTTGTTTGACCACTTTTCCAAAGCCATCTAGTTTGTAGATTGCCAAGTTTCATCAAGTGTGCATAGTTCAAAAATCTAAGTGGCCTACTTTGAAGCTTTTTAGTTTGCACCTAGTTCGAGGTCAAGTATAATTGAGAGTACTTGCTTGAGGATTTTTGGGTCTCTTCCAATCTGTCTGGTCACTTTCCTAAGCCAATTCTAAAACCAATTTTTGCATAATTTATTATTTTAATCTTGAATATGTCTAACAAGTTGACTTTGGTGTTTAATTGTATTTTTCCATGTGATATTTTGGGTGAATTAATTGTGGATTCATATACCTTGTATGGAAGTGAATTGGTCTTCAAGTTGTCAGTTCATGAAGGTTTCAGTTGGAAAGTTTTCAAAGCCAGTTCTAGAGGTGACTTATGTAGATTTGGCAGTGCAGACTGAATAAATGTTTCTGAAGCACCATTTTTGGTCATTATATAAATTTTAGCTCAAATCTATTCATACAATTGTGTGTGTGAAAATTGTACCTGATCTGTAGACACAACACTTCAGTAAAACATTAGAGGTTAGCTATAATCAAAATCATGCAAAATTGAAATCTATCTAACCAAGTGATTTACTGCCTTCTAGTAGGTGCGAGATTGATGTTCTCAGATTGTAATCGAGATCAGTGACCTAGACGACACCTAAATGAAGGATTTGAATGCAAAAGATGGATATGAAATTGAATGCAATTAATCTATTTTTTTTGAATTTTCTATGCAATAAGAATGAAAACTTCATATAAAACTAATCTATATGAAAAACTTGATATGAAACTATCTAAGAATGATATGCAAAAAAAAAAGATTGATCTCACAAAGATGTTGATTCGCAAGAGCTTTGATTCTCCCAATTCCAATTCTCCAGCGTGATTGTGCAAAAATATGAGATGAATTATGAAGAGCTGAGCCTTGTTTTTATAGAAATCCAGGGCTTTGGAGGTGCATGAGAAAAAGCCATAAATCACTCAGATTAACTCAGCTTGATTTTTGAGTTATCTGATAATAACAGATAATTAAGTCACAAAAACATGCAAAAGCTAAGCTTTAACTCAAAATAGAGTTTAGCTTTAATTGATAATTGATAGTTGTCTGCTTTTATGATTGTGCATGTTTTATTTATGAATTAATTTAATAATAAAGTGATTTATTTCCAACTTAACTGCTTTTAAAAATAAAACAATTGATTTATGGGTTAATCAATTATTTAATCAAACTTTTATTAAAAACTATATTATTAAATAATGACAACTTGCTTTAATTAATTAAATAAGAATTTAATCAATTATTCATATGATATTAGATTTATTGTCAAAATTAAATAATATAATTAATAATAGATAGAATTAAATTTAATTACACAATTAAGTGGCAAATATTAAATCTAATTAATTAAATATGAAAATATTCAATTAATCAAACTTTAGGATAAATGTGATTTATTGCCAAATAATTATAAAATTAAAGATAATTATGATGATTAGGAATATTACTAGGAATATTCCCCGATGTAGAATTTAAGATAATCAATTATGATTCGATGATGTTTAGATGTGCCTTAGATTAGGACTTTGATGTCGATTTCATTCGAATTGAATATGTAGGAGATTAATGAACTTATAGCCCATTTTTGGGGTATTACAACAATCTCCTTTGGCGAGTGTACTCATGTGATGGAAATAAACTTGTATTCTTGATGGCGTGTTCATGTGGGGTCTCTTAGTCAGTTTTTGAGGCCGCTTCCGAAGGCCAGTTAGTGTTATTTGGCAGTTTTGCAAAGGTGTAAGAAATGAATTGTGTTTAAATCTTCAGTGCACCATGGTTCATTCTAATTGAGTATTTGCATTATGGATGAACTGGAGATAAAATAATGGTCTGAAGGATGTTGTTTTTAAGTCAAGCTCCCCAGTTGTTGTTCCCATTAAGTGTGGAAATGTTTGTGTTGTGCACATTTTCTAGCTTTGTATGTTTTATTAAGTGATATGTGCATTCATATGTCTCCATGGAATTGGTATACCGATGCTTCCATGATTTTCATTCTAAACCATGATATCCTTCAAATTTTGAAAATGCCCTAACAGTGATTGTGCACTTTGTGTGTGCTGGTATGTCTTTTGTGACTCGGTGTATCTCCTTAAGTACATCACATTATTAAACATTGTGTGCACTTTCTAGTGAATGCTACACACTACAATGGATTAAAAAGAGATGAGGGTGCATGTGCTAATGGAGGAGCTATGCCTACTAGTAGAAAGGACTAATGAGGTGTGCATGTTTTACCAGCATTTAAATGCTTGCAGCTAAGACAAAATGAAAGATGAGGTTGCGTGGCAGATGGGGGAACCAACATTTAGATGCAATGAAACAAAGCAAAGATTCCTAGGATATGCACATAGTACAGGAAGGATGTGCATGCCAATAGATTAGAGAGCATTTGGTGTGGGCTATGCACATGATAATTGAAGAAAGACCAGTGTATGGAAAATGTCAGCAGGGCATTAAAGTACAAGAGGAGGCATGTTTGATGGGGAGATTCATGCAGTAAATGGAGACCAAAGATGGTGCCAGCATTTTTGAAAGGGTGCGAAGGATTCTAGAATTGTGCGCATGGGTCAGAGGTATGCACATGCACCAAATGCAAACAGGCAGTGTGAGTGTGAATTAAGGCTAGTTTTTTTTAAAACAATGCCAGTTAAATTGAAAAGGAATAGTGCGTGAAGCATGCTTGGTGCACATTAATTACTGGCATGTGCATGCAGTTTGGGGGCAAGACAATCAAAAAACCAAAACAAGACCAAAGTGACCAGCATACAAAAACAAGGCACATATAAGAAGAGGGGCAGAGTCCTACACACTGGATATGGAGGAGTTTGTTGACTGAATGAACAAAATGGAGTGTGTGAGGTTTGAGTGGAGGTATCAACAACTAAGGCATGGGATGTATGTCAAATGCAAGTGACAAATCAAATGCTAATGTGCTTGTCCTTGTTATGTTTGTTATTGGAAGAAGACTTGTGTTCTTTATACTAAAGAGTAATCTCTCCCTTTTGAACAAGGACATCCTCTATGCGCATAGATTATTCAACCAAATTGTCAACTAAAGCATGTGTTTGCATTTGTAATGCATAGTTCATCTGAGGAACCAAAGTGTTGGTGAATATGTCAATTTTCTCAAGTCTCAAGAATTTGTCTAGGATATTGGACAAAATTTCAGTATCATCACTGGAGGAATGTGACAAAAGGTTCTCCCGCCCGCTCCCTTGTGTTGCATAAATCAAACATGGTGACAACATGAGAGATATTATAGGAATATTGCTAGATAAAATTTTAGAGAAGCTCATCCAAGGTCTTAATGCCAAGGGAAAGTGAGGTAAACTAGCTCATGGCCAGGCCAACGAGACTCCAAGGAAAGAGTCTCGTTAGATAAGTTTGTTCATGCATAAATTCCATGCTTAGAGAACAAAATTCATGCACATGGTCTTGGGGATCCTTATTACCATCACATTTGTCATATTTTGGGATCTCCACTTTAGATAGGAAAGGTTGCATGTAGAGACTTTTGTCAAAAGGGAAAGGATAAATTGATTTAAGTGATTACCTGTTAGAGGGTTGGTCCTTATCCTTCTTTAGTTGGGAAATCTCACGGCATAGGTCCTCTAGTTGTTTGGTAAGAGTAGCCAGAGGAGATTCTTCCTCTTTTTGTAGTAAATCTTTGACATCAAAGTCAGGTGGAAGCTTGGCACCCATAGAAGAAAGATGCATGAAATAATGATCTTTATCTTAACTCACGATGGCTTGCATCACTTGGTGAAATTTTTTATCTTCCTGGCACTTTCAAATCTCTTCTTGTGTGGGTTCTTCATCCTCAGAGGAATCTGAATCATGCCTTATACAAGCACCCCAATCAAAGTTTGACATGTCAATGTGATCAAAGTTCTTAGCATTGGAAAAGGGTACTGATTGATAATCAGGAGCTTGACGCAAAGGTTCTTCATAGGAGGATGGTATAGTAGTATTGTAAACAAATTTTCCTCAGGGATCATTTGTAGCCTTGTAGGAACAACAATAAGTTCTGATTGGCATGGAAGATGGGATTAAGAAACTACTAGTAATAAGAAGAATAAGCTATTGTAGGAAGATCAAGGTAATGATGGCTCTTGTCTCAAAGGTAAGTGTAAGACTAGAAAATGGCATGAGAAAGCATAAATGAGAGAACCATAAGTCTCATACAATAAATGAAAACTAATCTAATCTACCATAAAAACCACTTGAAATATAAAAGAATTCAAACATTAAAACTCCCTTTCAAGTGTAGCTCCTATGTTCTCCTTTCTTCTCCATAAAAATGATGTGATGTATCTCTGTGATCTTGACAAAAGAAGAACAAAATGATTGAAAGAAAAAATGATAGAGAGAGAATACTAGGAGTGTGGTTAACCAAAAAATGAGAGAAAATATCTCAATTTATAGAATCTGAAGACCAACTCTCAAAATTAGCAAATTGATGTGCAAAATGGAAATTGTCATAGATAATTAAAAATTGGAAAATTTGAAAGAGGACATGTCATTAATTATGACAAGTTATGACAAATTGAATGCACAATTAAAAATTAGTGAGTTAAAAAGGGGAAATTTGTCATAAACTATGACAAATATGACAAAAAGAAAAAATGGAAAATTGTCATAAACTATGACAATTATAACAAAAGGGAAAAAGGAAAATGTCATAAACTATGACAATTTTTGACAAAAAGAAAAGGGATGGTGGAGGCTTAAAAAGAGGAAGTGGAGGCTAGAAAAGTGGGTGAAGCACAAATTAAGGGATAAAATCCCATTTGGCAAAAGGAGGGAATTATTGAATTTTAAAATTCATTTATGCCCACAAAATAGAAATTAGGATTTAGGAATTATGAAAATTCCATAAATCAATAATTAGCTAATTAATTAATGTCAAATTAATTAATTGTAAAACTTAGGGAAAAGGGGATAAATAAATGTAATTTATTTATCAAGGCTAAGACTTAGACATAAATTATGGGTTATTTGCCCCTAAAGAAGACAAATTAATTGACTTGACCAAATTGATGATTTTGATGAGGCAAAGGATCGATTTTGCTAATTTTGTTAATTCTGATAATGGATTGAATTGACTTCAAAAGAAATTGAATACGTCAAAAATGAGGAAAAATCAAGGAGAAATATTAATGAATTAGGGATGAAAATAGGTGTGAACCATTTTTTATGGTCTACAATAAGTAGTTGGTAAATAACAAAGTGCCTAAAACAAGGTGCAAGGTACCGAGAATGAGGCCTAAATTCCTATAAGGTGTCACTTGCGACCCGGTTGATGTACTCAAGGTAATTCAGTACAAGGTACCAAGAATGAGGCGTGAATGCCTGCTGAGTGGCACTTGTGACAAAGTTTGAGCAAGTGTGTTTTCAAATAAGATGTTTTGAGACAATAACTAGAGCACTTCCAAGATATAAAAACAAGAGAGAAGAGAGATCAAACCACTAGCAAGGACTTAATCAAAGAAGGATACTAGTTCTAAAATGAGAAGTTTTTTATCAGAATGATAGAGAATCAAAAAGAAACTTAGACAGTGAAGACACTAAAATTTTTAAGAACTCAGTGCAACTTTGGTGATCAGTCAAGAAAAAAATCGTACTATAAAACTCAACATTGGATACGATAAAACCCAACACTAGGTACGATAATATGGTGAAGGTCAAAGTTTTCGTGTGATAAAACATAGCATAGGGTGGGATAATGCACTCGTATCATATGATACGATGTTGGACAAAATGAAAGAATGCAAGAAAACTGACAATTTACCACTAGTTTTGAGAATCTTGACCAGTTTGGATGAGTTTTTTCTTTGAATCCATGATAAATATAAGTGTTCCTAAATATGGTCTAAATATTTCCAAGAAAGAAATAGTGTGATCAAACAGTTGTCTCCAAACAATCCACCAAAGGACAAAGAAACTTTGGGGACATAAGTAATTGTGAAGTCTAAGGGAAGGTTGCAATATGTCAAGAGTGTCAAGTATTTGTTACACAATGATTTTCATAGGTCTTAACACATTCGAAGAAACATCAAAAAAGAACTACCTAAGGTCAAGGCAAGTATCAAAACCTTTTCCCACAACTTTGTATTTTTTTGCCTCACTCAAAGTGATGTTGGCTTTTATGAGGATAGCATCCAAGGGAATACATATGGTGAGTAATCTTGAGGTGATCCGAGTAAAGTCCACTTGGATCAATCCTTACAAAAATGTTATGATAATTTTGGAGGTAGGTTGGGTGGCTTCTAACCAAAAGTTTCTAGTAAAAGAATCCATTTGTAACTATCCCTTGTATTTCTTCTTAGCAAAATTGAGGCCTATAGCCCTACAAGTGCTTCGAGTAGAGGAAGTCTTGCAAGCAAGATTGAGACCTTGTGACCCTACACATCACTCTCATGTGTGTTCTCCCAGTCAAACAAGTGACCCAATACAATTAATAGACATGTCCTTATGGTTTTTGGCTAACAAGGCAAAAAATTTATAGTGGCTTTTCTTTGTCTCACTTGGGTAGTTCCTACAATATTTTTACCTCAACAATAGACCCTCTAAAGGTAAAATGGAAATAAAATTAAATAGGGCAATGAAGGTCTAGATTTCTGATTTCCATAAAGGAAATGAGCATATTCTCCTACTCCCAAGCACATCAAGCACATGTTCATTTACCAAAGATTCCTTTTACAAGTAACAAATCAAGTAGGTCAAGATTTGTGATTCAACCTCTAGGAGGTGAAGAGAATACTCTCCTACTACTCAACTAATCACAAGAAAATCATTCTCCTAATTAAGCTATAGAAAACTAAGTTTATGAAAGCACAATGTTGATTTGTATCTCCAAGGAAACTTGTAAATCAAATAGCCTTAATAGTTTTCTAAAATATGTCTTTGGAAAGCGTTCTACAACCACAAAGCATTTGTAGGCTTGAAATAAGAAAGTGTTGATGTATTTGAAAAGAGATTTAACTATCAAATACCTTGCAAAAAGATATTAAAACCTATAAAATAGAAGGTTAACGCCACGTCAAAGCCAAATCAAGCATCAAAATCCAAAAAAATTAATGCTAGACCCTGAAAAATGCTCACTATTTTTAATATGGTAAAACATAGCCGGTCACCATATTATTGTACAACATAACCCAAAGAGCCACATGATGAATTGCATGGATGTTGTATCATATGATGAAAGACAATACCACATGCGATAAATCACCCTACACCATATTATCATATGATAATTCTCACCACTACACGTGATGTAATTGAGTATCATACGATAATATGAACCCATAGTATGATATTAGTTGTAGTTTCAAAAAATAAATAAAAATATCCTACAAGAAAAGGGGCAATTTTTTTATTATAACCCCATAGTGGGTGCCAAAAATGTGTGGTTAAAGATTGGTATCAAATTGGAAAACAACCAACACTCAATAACGCATTAACTCAAAAATTTAGCTATAGGAGTCCATGTCACATGAACCAACTAAACTCTCAAAAGAGGCTTATTGCTTCCTAGTTGAAGCAAGTTTAATCCTTTTTGCGATGCTCATTAGATTGGCATGAGGGATTAGTAACTTGACTACTCCAAAATGGAAGATTCTAATGAAATGCAAAGCTAGAAATGAAACTAGAATGCAAGATTAACAAAGATAAAATGAGAGAATTAAACTAGCATGGATGCAAACAACTAGAATTCTTTAATGAGAATGAAAGAAACTATGCTATGGTAAACAATGCAATAAAGTAAACTAGAATTACTAAGAATACTCAAGAATGCTATTATGGAAATTGTTCCCTAGAATGCAAGAGAATCAACTTCAACAATCATCAAGATGGAACCTTTGAGCCAAGGAAGAGCTTCCTTTTAAAGTAATTGCCTCAAGAATGGAGGGTGGAGATTAAGAGGCAAAAGATGCTAGGTAGAGATGAGTGGTGAGAAGGATCAATCCATGTGAGAGGATTCAATATTTTTGATTGGTCAAGCTTGGTGGGAGAATAAGAAAAAAAGGAAAATCACCTTTTAATTATCAAGTAATCAAGATTAAGTTTTCACAAAGTTTTCTTTTTAATAAAAGTGCTAAAACTTTATATTAAAGGTAAGTTTTGACAATTAAATAAATTTTTCATGTTTAGAAATGATTCAGGCTTAGAATTAATTTAATTGTGCAAGGGAGACTAATCAGTTTGCTTACATAATTATGTCTAGTAATTATGCCTTTGAATTTAGAATTTGTTTTAAGCCAATTTAATCAAAATTAGGGGCTTAGGTTCGATGAGACAAATTTTTGGTGATTACATCTACAACCCTTAGGAAAGCACACTTCTTTACAAAATAGATTGGACTACAATCTAAAGAAGTGAACTGAAAGATTGAATCATGTATGCCAAAATAGTTGCATGCAAGTATATGAAAAAACATCTCTTAGTTGTCAATCAAACCTCTGACTTCACACATACAACATATCACCATAACATACCCAACTATCTATACACTCAAAATGTGCACTTCTGTAAGTCATTGCTTCCAAGAGAATCCACGGATTGGAAACCTTGAGAAAGTGACCTAGAGATCCCTAGGCATGGAGTGCAAGGGTGTTAATAGTACTCTCAGGTAGATCTAGTAAAGCATATGACCTTGCTAGTAAACCATGCAATGGGAGATTCAAAGAGACAAGGGCAAGAATGCCAATATCCTCAAGAATCTTGATGAAAATGCAATGCAACTATGCTAGAATGAAGAATGCAACTAAGCTATTGAAATGAAAGTGTTACAAGCCATTTCTAATTAAGCTATGTGAGTTAAACTAGAGCATGAACAGGAAACTAAGCTAGAATGCTATGAGAATTTAAGCTACAATGCAAAGATAAAGACTAGAATGCAATACGATTTTCAAAAGCTCCAAGAAACCTACAACATAACATTAGCATAAAGAGTTGGGATCCTAGAATGAGAAGAGAGCTCTTCTTTTATAGAAAATGAGAATCAACGGACGATGGAGATTAAGAGGCAAAAGAGTTGATCAAGGGTGGGGTTTGAAAGAGGGAGCAATACATGTGCACAAGTCTCCTCCAATGAGAGTGAAGTGTTGACTGTTCAGCCTCATGTGAGACAAAAAGGCCTTTTCTTCTTTTTATAAAATAAGAATAATGCTTTATTTGTGCAACTTAGGATAAAAAAGACATGTGGGGACTTTTTATTTAATAAAAGGGGAGGGAATTCCTCTCAATTAAGTAAAGAATTAGGATAAAATGGCTAGTCCATACAATATAATCGAATAAATGATAGAATTAGGATTTGATCAAGAATAAGAAATTGATGAATTTAGCAAGTAATGCTAGAAAGGGGCTAATAGTCTAGGTGACCATTTTTGGGTGATTACATTTTCCCCTCTTTGACTAATGTGTGATCGATCTGGGAACACATTATGTCAAAGAAAAGATCAACCAAGAAGGCAAAAGATAGAGATATGACTCCAAAGAATGAAGTAAAAAGAGATAGAAAATCCTACATGGTCAGCCTGGTAGTGACAGTACTGAAGACTTAGGAGAGAGATGGACAGTATTAGGACTTGAGATGAGAAATAACATGTCAAGCGCCAATAGACAGATAGATCGATTAGAGAAAATAGAATGGTCAAGCATATGCTCTAGAAAATAGCTGATAGAGTATGATGTGTCTGTCCCCTTGGGATCGAAATCAAAATGAGGTAGAGGGAATGCAGAAGCAAGAGCAACATGATCAAATCACCAGAAATCATAATCGAAGATGAAAAGATGACAAGATAACCATCAAACTATGAAGATAGCCCCAGTCAAGACCTCAAAGAGATGAAATGAGTGAAATGAGTGAAAGACTAGAAGGGTAAGAGAGATGGAGATGAAGAAGTGAAGATGCCCCAGCGAAGAGTGAAGGATCAAGCCTCAAACAGTCAACCAACTGCGCAGAAGAAGGAGAAATTTTGAGATGTAATTTTGACTATCAAGATGAACTCAAATTTTGATTTCGATCCCGAAAATGGATCCAAGATGTCGAAATTAGCTAGGGGTGCAATTTTTGCCCAATTTTGAGAGGTTTGAAAATTGGGTCAAAAAGTCAAAGTGCCATATAAGGGGTAAAAAGGTGATTTTCAAATTCATTTGTCTTATTGTGATTTTGAGAACTTTGAGAGCTTAGAGAGAGATTATGGCTTAGTAGGTAGTGATTCTAGTCCACACACATCGATTCAAGCGTGGTCAGTTGCACAACCAGCCTCCTCATTATGGTGCCCCGGTAAGTTTTCAGAAAAACTAGCCTTTTGAGTTATTTTTAGCATTTAAAACACATTTTTTTATTGTTTTTTAATATTTCAAATTATATTCTTGTGAAAATTCGTATGATACTTTAACAGTATCGCACACTTATTAGAGATTGTATCATGCGATAGTTCATAGGCAAAGAAAATATCGCATAGTCATTCGAGAAAGCATCACACAATGCTAGATGAAATGTCGTGCGATATAGGGTGAACTATCATGTCAAGAAATAGTATCGCACCACTATGCAAAAAACTATTGCATGATACAATTTCAAGAAAAAGTATTGCAAGAGTATAATAGGAATTATCACATGCTTTGAATTTGAACAATATAACATGGGTCTAGACAATTTTTGCATTTGATATTAGTTGTATTGTTTTTAATCATCCATAATGATATGTTCTGACATCTAGTTTGCAGGTTTATGGCTTGCAGGAGGATTTTCAGGTGCTCATCATTAGAGCATCAAGAGTGGTTGGGCTATGCTACATCAGGGAGTTAGATACTCTCGGTAGAGATGATCTGATCAGCATGGGATTCAGGTTCTTGTTGGATATGCCCCATATATGGACAAACCACAGGTTGTTGACGGTGTTGGCCGAGAGATGGCACAGTGAGCACAATACCTTTCATCTACCGATGGGAGAGGCATCGATCACATTAAAGGACATCTATCATATCCTCTGTGTACCTAGCCATATAGATCCAGTGAGTATAATCATGTTTATAGATGTAAATAAATGTAGAGTTTCCATATTATGAAAACTGACATGATTTTCTGTTGGCACAAGTATATTATGATCAAACTCCCACAGATGGGAGATAGGCCATCTAGGACCTATTCTAGGATGTGACCATCATCAATAGGCATCTCAGCTAGGATCGACTAATCAAGTAGTATGGTCAAGATTATCTGGTTCCATGTATTGTGTGCTTGATAGTAGCATAGGCCTTGGTTACTGACAGGAGTCAGAGAGGGTTCCCACTAGGTTGGGGCAGGTTAGTGGTAGATTTGGTAGCACATCTGAGGCAGATGGCATGGGGCCCAACTATCTTAGTAGACATGTACCATGAGCTACATGAGATAGTGTATAGGGACAACATGACTTGGGCATGTGGGGCCGTTCTAGCATAGATATGGGTGTGGGAGCACATAGCCATTGTGTGACCACATGTATAGCCTTGGGAGCGAAGATGTCCCTACATATATAGATACATGGGATTTATTTCACATCCCCATAGCAGATATCTAACATACTATAGGAGGCTACTCGATGAGCTCACAACCTTCAAGTGGAGGCCAGACTGACAGTGTGTGCAGTGGAGCGACAGGAATTGCGAGCTAGGGTATATGTTGTACAACTGACCACTACTAGGTCGACATTCAAAGATTATTGAGTGCTTCATTATCTCTCAGGTATGGAAGCAGTTTGGGTGGTAGTAGAGGGTATCCATAGAGACTACCACATATGCCCAGTGTAGGGAGGATGAGGGATTGGGGTGGTTACTGATGTTGGACTACCAACAGGAAATACAGGAGACTGCAAGTCTACACAGGGAGCCCTAGGACTATTTGCCTGATATGGCAGATGTAGGAGTGGATGCAGCTTATAGGGAAGAGTGCAAGAGATGGCATTTCCCTAGATTCATGGTTCCAAATGCAAACCCATAGGTATAGGGGGGAGATGGGGATGATGATGATGGGGGAGATGGAGGAGGGGGACAAGGGAAGAGAGTGAATAGGGGACAGGGATCTAGATTAGGTGGCCAGAGATGGTCACAGAGATAGGTGTCAGATGACAAGGAGGATGTGGTGAGACTAGTTCGCTGATGGGTGGATGTAGGATAGGATCATCCTATAGATAGGGAAGGGGAGGATCTTCATGCTTGGATACAAGTTTTGGAGGCTGAGGTCCAACAGTTGAGGACCACTATTGCTATATGTGATCAACAGCTCCTAGATGCATGAGCTGAGATAGAGTAGGGGAATAAAGCAACACAAGAGTATGCCACAAAGATCCAGAGAGAGGTGGCATGGTTGGCCTATTACCATGGTCTATATATAGTAGTTGTACCTGCAAGATAGAGGGTGGCACTCTACTCTGAGAGGGCTGGGAGATCGGACATCGTTGGTGATAGGATGGGCCTATTGGCTCCACCACCACTAGCTCCACATGATAGGGCAAGTCAGTCCTAGGTCTAGGGCTTAGATGTACAGTCATATCTTGAGACATTATCTAGATTCTGGATCCCATATTGTACTTGTATCATGACATATATATGAGATTATTGGATGTTTGATTTTGTGTACTTGTCTCACTTGTGATGGATGTTTTAGTATTATTGTCTTTTTATATTGCTCAAATGTATGATGTATGTGTTTATGAATGCACATGTAAAATCTCTCTCATAGATGTATGTTTAGTTCTCATGTTTATGATATAGACTCATGTTCTTGAAAATGATCTTTTTATGATATAGATATGATGATAAGATTAACCCCTTGTGATGATAGGAAAAGGATGTGATGTGAAAGACAAGGAGCGAAAGACATGATCGAGAAAAAGCAAAAGGTGAGCACAGGTGACTAATAGGTCCATGAAAGATGAAAGGAGAGCTCTCTCCATATGCAAGATGCAAAACTAAACTAACATGAACCTAAAAATGCAAGCTACTATGAAAAGTGGTTTACTTGCAAGGTTACAAATCCATTAGACTCTAATAATCATCATCAAGCATTATTGGTAGTGTCACAAGATCATACAATGCACACTAGTATAACCATGTGAATCTGAATATGATCTATATCAGACAGATATGTGGGAATCTCACCTAAGCATCAAAGACATGTAGGTCAAGATTACTAGTGCAGTGAGGTTTCCTAAGTTTAGTATAGCAAGATTATGCTCTCATGGAGACACAAGAAAGTCAAGATGACTACAAGCATGCACTTACAAAAAAAAGTCAAGGATAATACATTGTAGATCCTAGTGTCAAGTGGAACAAGCATAAATGCTCATGACTGTTAGGATCAACAAAATATACCCACAGGCAGAAAATAAATAAAACATGTCCTCATGCCCCCAATCTTCTAGCTCGGCATCATCGAAAACTATTAGGGAGAGAACACTCAACACAGAAATCATCATAGATAGCACACAAAGAAATAAAGTCAAGCAAGTCTCAGCGAGGAAAGTGTTTAAGTGCGTGTGTGTAGGTCATCGAGTCAAACTTTGAGTATCGCATCTTCCAATGAGAAATATTGTATCATTCTAGACTGTGGGTAGGATATTTGATAAAGTGTTGAGAAACACTCAATGCTAGGTAAGTGTTGAAAAAAATAGTTGGGGAGGTGTTGAAAAACACTGTTGGAACCAAGTTTCCCAAGAAACCCTGACGCATAAGGAGACCCAAGATAAGCTAGAACAATGTATGCCCCCTAAACTAAGACAAGAGTCAATTCCAGGCTAGGAGAGGCAAAGCGAGAAGTGGAGCGAATGAGCACCATGCAAGACTGATAGACATAGGTGCAAGGGTCTCAAGCAACACCTGTTTCCAAGTTTTCACCAAGGCACTTTTTCTATTTTTTTGAATTTTTTGCAATTTTTTATTTTTATTTTGATTTTTTTTGTATTTTTTAAGGACTTTTTATGCTTTTTAGGATTTTTTCAGCATCATATATGAATTTTTTTGAATTTTTTCAAGATCAATAAAATATGTACAAAGAGTGCAAGAACCTTAAGCATAGAATTTCTTCAGATGTAGAACATTGATAGGCTCGGTAAGCTCTTCTCCCTCAAGTGTAGATAGCTGATAGGCCCCCGACCCAAACACTAGTAAATTTTACCTCAAATTTTAACGAGAATTGGTCGAATCCATGACAAACTTTCATCATTCTTTTTTCATCAAATTTTCTACATATTTCCTATTGGTCAAAATTTTGACCATAATATTGGTCAAAATTTCGATTGCAGCAATCGCTTGAAACTAGAAAAATCACCGTCATTTTTTTGTCCAATGGTCAAAATTGAGACCATGCAATGGTCTCAATTTTAACCATACTATTGGTCGAATGTATGGCATTGTGGTCAATTTTTTTGGTCCAATGGTCGAAATTGAGAACATACTATCGTTGATTTTTTTTGGTCCAATGGTCAAAATTGAGACCATACTATCCACCAACTATCGTCAATTTTTTTGGTCCAATGGTCTCAATTTCAACCATGGCATTGGTCAAAATTGAGACCAATGCTAAAAAAAGTTTTAAAAAAATGTCTATGCAAAGGTCAAAATTGAGACCAATACTAAATTTTTTTTATAAAAAAATGTCTATTAAAAAGTGCATTTAATAAAAGGATTTGACCAAACTATTTATTGTTGATATACTATCTAGATGCTATACTTAGTTAATTTCTGCATCCAATAAAAGGATTTGACCAGACTATTTATTGCTGATATACTATCCACATGCTATATACTAGTTGAAGAAAATCAAGCTTTACATATATGTAAATATTTGCTTACTTGATTATCAGTCTGAGCAAGCGGTCGATCTACATCATTGAATTGAAACTTGGACACCTTTTCAGCTAGTGGGACATATGGGGAAGCTGGATCTCCACTCAAAGTTCAAAGCACAAATTAGTTTTCCCAATAGATTATTGAACCTGATATAGAAAATATATAAATGATAAAATGGAATATAAGCTAAGTAATACTAAGAATTTATTGACTCTAATATTATCATCACAAGAGCACATAAGAATGGCTTCTATGTGCTTTCTCAGTCCCCTATTTCACCCGGGATGAGAATTTTCATGTGATCACTTTTTTGATATACAATCATATTAGTGGATGAGGACCTCAATCCTCATTGACCGATCAAAAAATATATTAACATCACAAGGAAGTTAGATGAAGATCTGAAAATAAAAAATTATTCTTGTAGTCATGAATATAAAATACCAAATCATTCTAAATCCTCATTGAACCCTCACCAAACTCTTGGATAGTGTGTATATATCAAGGCTCCCCTGACCTGTTCCTATTTTGTAACATTTTTTAGGAAAAATTACAATATCTGATATTACTTTGACAAAAAAATCCCTAGCTTATATTGTAGGTGCTGTTAGATATACCACAAGCACTAGTTAAGCATTGTAGTTTAACTGTTTATGTCTACGATAAAAAATGAAGGCTTTCTACATGCATTGGTGGCACTTTGAAATCTGACAACTTTACAATATAAAATGGCCATACAATTGTTGATATTGGAAAGTCAGTGCAAATGGATGCTGGTATATCATTATTAACTGTGTGGATTTGGGGTTTAACATAATTTTTCAAATGGATCTTTCAAAGTCATAAAATTTTATTATAAAATTGTAGAAAATACCAACCCCTATTCATGGAGTCTTTTTAAAGCATTCAGTGTGCTCTTTATAAAAACTTACTCATGGGTGACTGCATGAATATAAACAATCATGGTTCGTTAATCTTAAATCATATATGAAAACTAGTTAAGACTGCCATGCAAGGGAAGCCTCCGTGAAATAATGTGTCAAAGTAAAGTGAGAAATAATCAAAAGAATGACTTTGATGATAGGAATACCGTAGCCTATAAAATTAGGCTGTAGGGAAAGACTCTATGGTCAAACACAAAAATCTATTAACAAAATTGGAATGTAGTGTATCCATCCAAGATTGCCCCCTGACATCCATTGTGGGTTATATGTATCAGCACATACAACTATTAAGGGATTTCAGGATTTTATAAGTTGCATGTTTCTTATAATGACTGAAAAAAATCTTTCAAAATGAAACAAGTCAGGAGATAGGAAGAAGAACATAGAACTATGAATATGAGTCATAAACTATTCTTGACAAACAAATTCACAGTCCATGCATACCCACTTATCAACTGGGTATGTGTATGTTGGATTTCAAAGGCTGAAAAGTTAGCACACTTCTTATCACAAACAAAAATAAATAAATTTTCAATCTGAAACATACTAGGAAGTAGGAAATAATACACATATGCATAGAACATAGATGCAATATGAACTTCACAAAACCTAGGCAAATGCTTGACAATGTGTTCCTTGATGAGTCTGAAAGCGTTCTTCTATACAAAAATGAAATTTCTATGGAATTATCAAAGTGGGGATTGCCTTGGCAGTAGGAATATACTCCCTCAAATTGCATACCTGCCATACAAAGCATAACATAACCAAAATTTCAAAATGCTAATCAAACAACTAAATTAAAAAGAAAAATCAAAGAAACTTGATCCTTGTTTTTTAATGTTTCCCAGAATTGTAACATCATTGACAATTCAAATATGTAATATTGAATGTAAGACCAAGCAACATTAAAGAAGTTATATAGCAACAGTTTCAGCGAGACACTTGTATAAATAACATGAATGTATCACAAACACCTATTTGTATCATTGTCTAAACATTTAGTCACAAAACATTAATTCTCCACACTGTGGTGACAAGTGCATACAAAAACATATATGAAATCTTGCTTGTTATCAAGCAACAAAAGACACCTCTCCACTTTAATCTAATCCAAAAGCACAGATGGCATTCAAAATTATTTTCAGATTAGTTAGACTGAAATTAATAGTTATCAATGCAATAAATAAAATTGTGAGAGTGGAATATATCAAAGTAATAAATCAGATTTTGATTGAGTTTTTTGCAGAGTTACAAACAAGTGCTAAATGTGCTCACAAGCTTTTATAACAAACAATAATGGCCCCAAACAACTGGGCAGTGCAGGTTCATTGCAAATAGTTTGGGCTCTAACTTTTGATTTACTAATGTGGATGAGGATTTAGTTTTATCAATAAAGCCATATTATGTAAGAGCATCCTACATGAATACAGTTATAACAATGAATTAGTCTATCACAGCCCAATACAGAGTGTAGTTTTCTTGACCTATCTTGCCTGTCCTCCCTCAAGCTTCTGCCTTTTATTAGAAAATTGATTTTCTCTGTGGATTTGGCTTGCACCTAGAATTTTGGACTTAGGTCTCTGGCTCCTACAGTCAAATGCACCCAAAAAGAAATAAGAAATTATTTCCCTTCTCACAGAATTTATTTAATATCCTTGTACAGGAAAAATCTAGACAGTTCAACACTTAGAGTCGTCTAGCTTGCACCAGACATCAAGTGAGGTTTGGGCAACGCTGTAATAATGCCCAAAATTCATTGTCCATCCAGAGTGAACAAGTACACCATATAATTCATATTTCAAATCTCCCTTCAATTCATGTACATGAGCTGTATTAGATGTTGAGATGGTTATGAATTGTAAGCCAGCAAAAAACTAAGCATACCTATATATCCTAATCTTTGTTCAAGTAGCAAATTATACCTGCATATCCTGGGCATTATTAACGTATGGCTTCAAATCCAAGATTTGAGGGAATGACACATCTTTAAGTATTTTGGTCCCATAAGTCCCAGTATTGGTAAAGTGCTTCAGTTGGATTGAGAGGACCTCGGAAGCCTTGTCAATTGTCAGCTGTTTATATACAGACTTTCCAAGCTTGCATTTCTTGCACTGATATTTGTCATCACACTCAATTATTTCAACTACAGTAAAGGAGTCTAATGCTTCAATTATTGAATCTGAATTGTTGATTTCCAGACTTAGATCAATTAGTGGCTCAAAACTGTTAGAGCAGTGTGCACACTCCACACATCTTATCTGAAACAAACGGAACCAATATAACTATCACTCTTCAAGTATTCTCTACTTGACAAAAAAGGATATCTATAACACATGGACCAATGTACCACAAATAGGAAAAGAAGAATGGAATGTTACTCACTGGTTTACAATCATAAATATAAAATGATATTGCCTTGTAATCTATATATAAAATGTTAATTTATTTTCTACAAACCTAACTTCTTAAACGACCACCAAACAATTCCTTCACAAAGATATCACCTTGAAAAAGCAAGCATACCTGAGCAGCCTTCAGAGATAATGTACTTTTATGTAAAGCTTCTAGCAAATAGTGGATGTATTCATGTGCATCCTCTTGCTGATATTTCTCAAAAGAAGATGATAAGTCTAAATGAATAAAATCAAGGAAAGACATCAGAAAGACTAAAGAGAAACTTGTAATAGCAAAAAAATGGAGAACAAAAAGATGACTATAATGACATGGTCTATACCAGCTATGAAGTTATGGCAAGAACTAAAATAGCTTTGCTAAAATAAGCAACACAAACACATTCTTTTTATAAAAAAATCTCAAAATAGCATACAGAAAATAGATGTCAATTTTAGAAATTTAGAAAACATTGCATGAAAAGGATACTGCTTAGATTATCAACTAGTTGTAAAGGCTCAACAATTCACCCAGATGATGATAGTACTATATTTACATGTTCCCTCAAAGCACATAATGCATAGAATCCTTCATGTTCACCTTCATTTGAATTGGCACATTAACAAAGTCATCCATAAAAACAAATGGAGCTGAACAACCGTTTTAAAAACATGAATAATTGAAACCTAAACATTAGAACCAATAAGGCATCAAGCAAAAATGTGAGACACATTCAAGAAAATTAGGTGATGCAAATAAATAACTTACATGGAGTTGAATGTTGAGTGTTCTTGAGATGACTGACTAGAGGTGGGGTATATGTGAGGCACTGCACAACTGCATTGAGAAAACAAGTGTTACCCAGGTTCCTGAGCCCTGCACCCTGTACAAATCGTACAGTATCCAATAAGTTAGTCAGGCCCAACATACATATCATCCCAAACTCAAGAACATGGTAGGTTCTGAGCACTATCCCTATACACTTTTGTATATAACACACCAGAAGTCAAAGATGACAAGATCACTGAGTCCAACACTGACATCAGAATTCTTTTTCATAATATACAAAAAAATGAATGCAAACAATAATATGAATAGTATAGATATCTTAAATATATGACAAGGTATATCAATCTCAAGCTATTTTATTTACTTAAAGAATTTTTTAAGAACCATACTTGTGCTTGCTTTATTTCTAGACTTAGATCAATCAGTGGCTCAAAACTGTAAGAGTATAATCCCTTAGATACTATGGTATGAAAAAGTCATATGGCTTATATGTATGTATGTCAAATTATATGCAACATGCTTGAATTTCAATATCCATACATTTATCAATCATGTTGAGGGAAGGATGGGAACATGAGGAGGGGGAATGGTTTAAGATTCCTCACTAGGTATGGCACCTTGTAAAGATGGTTAAGGACTATCAGTTAAGGACCACATGAGGCCAAGGAGGATAAGGCCTTGAACTCAATCATACAATGGAGAGGTTGACATGATGGAGGGTTGGAGGAAATAAGATAGGGAGATGTAGTTTACCGGTTCCTTGAACTAAGTATGCCACCCCAAGAGGATGGAATTGGTCATAGTTGGACATGCGACAATATTTGATATTCATAAATGTGTAATTACAAATGGAGACATAGTCTCCTTATAAAGAGAAACAACTGAGAGTGAAATAGAAACTTTCTAGACGACCAACTAAGAAAAGTTTCTATGTTATCTAATAAACTAACTAATAACCTAAATGACATTAATATAACATTAAATACTTATTACCCTCCCTTAATGGTCATTTTTCTAACTAAAAAATTAGGACATTCTTGCCTCGTCTGGACCAAGAGATGATTTGGTTACCCCAAGGTGGGAATTAATCATAGTTGGGCATTCCTACCACTTGTGGGATAAGGGCAATTTGCCATAATGTGAATGATACGTGCTCTTGGGCTTAGTCAGACTAAGTATGCTGACCCAAGGGATGGAATTGGTCATAGTTGGACTGTCGCTTGTAAGTTGTGGGCAAGTTTTCCATAATGTGAATGTGACCTACTCTTGGGCTTAGTAGGGCTGGGCAGTTTACTAGTGCCCTCTCAAAATTCCTCCCTCCCAAGATGATTTTGTGATTGGTTATGGAGTTGTCATACTACTTATATTAAGAACTCCTTATGCTCTAGCTAATGTATGTGCACATTATTTTCTCAAATTATTGATGGCTAACAAAGTTTGTTTTGGCATTATATTATTGGATTTGTTCTTTATGTGCAATGTGAAACTCTAAATTGGGGATATTACAAGAAGGCTTGAAATGGAGGCATTATGCATTGTTTCCTAGGGTTATGTTTCCATTACCTCCAAGGATTGAACAAAATCGATCTCCATGGAAGGCATAAGACTAATATTGCATTGCAACATTGTTGTTACTGGGAATACATTGGTTTTGATGCTTTGGAGGCTTGATTTTACCTAAAAAGGGTTTCCCTAGGTATATCTATGTCACTCATGGTGGTTCTATTTTTCTTCTTCTCTGGTTTTTTTATTGTTTTATATGCTAAAATGCTATCTATGAATCTCTCCTTGTGGGGTTAATACATAAAATTTATGCATTTAGTATATAAGTTTAGCTATAAGTTTAGATGCCAAGGGCTTCACAGAGATATTTTCCCAGCTAATGTGAAATTTTAAATCTACTTAATCATGTTGTGTCCATGATAAAAGATCAAACTTTTTGCCTTTTAAATTTTTAACCTTAAGAGAAATATGGCAGGAAAAGATTGAGGCTATGAACATTTAGATGGTGAAACAAAATGTATAAACTGTTAATAGACGTAATAGAAAAACCTTGTGCTCTCTTAGTGCCCCTTGGTATGCTACATCTTGGCCCTCTCTCAGCTGCCTGTTTGACAAGATCCCATGTTCTTCTTTAAGCCTCTCGTTCATCAAAGTTGAACCTTGTTCCTCTAATGCTCTATGTAAGACCTCAACCAATGCTTCTGGAGGCACTGGACCTTCCACCTAATCCAAACAAGAAACACAAGTTTAAGAGGAAGATCTACAAGGAATCAACTTGACAACTAAAATTGATGATGAAAAAATACTTCATATTGACTTGATAGAATTGAATTGATATTAACCTTTAGAAATGTAATCCTCCACAAGTGGCATAAGAAACTAGAGAAATAGTTGTGGTGTATATAGATATTATGGGTAGAAAAATCATGGATAGCCAACAAAAGTGAAAAATAATATTCTAGAAAATATTGGAGACTATGAATACCATATGAAGACTCCAAGAATTGATAACAAAATAGCGTGCAAGTTTTTTTTCAAGTAAACTATTTCTTAACAACTACATTTAGGATCAAACTCCGTGGTTAAAAAGTGTGATCTGAAATATTGATGTTAAAATTACTTACACAATTTACTCCACACAACTTGAAAACATTATTATAATGTGAAAAAGTAATAATCTCAATAAAAATATTAATAGCAACAATAAATTAGAAGACAAAAAACTGCATGATATGTAATCACTCAAGCGTTAAATTGATATTACCACATATATTGTTAAATTTTGAGACCAAAGCATAGAAAGGCTCCTGTTTAGGGTGATGATAAGGTCAAAAAATCTTGTTTGTTGTGGAGCTAAATTTGGAGGGTTTGTAGAAAATTGTGTTTCCTCTAAAATTTTCAAATCATCTACTAAATAACCAATTGATATTGATGGACATATTCTCCTGGTAAATAGTGTCCTATTTGTGCTAGCATGTATTTGATTGCTTGGAAATGGTGACTTGACCTTAAGTAGTGGAAAAAGGAAAATGCATCATTAGTTGCCAATGGAAAGAACTGGTTCTAAGGTCAACGGCCAAGGAGAAATGTAAGTAACCCAAATCTAAGGCCCATCAAATGAAGTATTCAAGTGACCAAGGTGAGTAATTCAGTGACTCAAGGACTTTTGATTTTTGAAGTAGCTTGATAGGAAGACATGTTTGTAACATGTACGGACACAAAAGGATGATTATAATCTAGTAGTGTTTGGTAAATAATGTGGGTGTTTGATAGAGGATGTGGACTTGGGACATGTCCACGAAAGGAGATAGGTAAGAGGCACTTGAAAAATTCAAAAATTCAAAAATTCAAAAATTCAAAAATTCAAAAATTCAAAAATTGGTTTGCCTTCATAGCACTGTCAAGTCAACAGCATGAGCATTATTTTGTGTCTAGAGTGTCATCAATGTTTTTAAATATAGAATGAAATGGTTGTAAGTATGCATTTCTACCACATGCAAATGATTTTGAGATACATGAATCAACAAAACATAAAGTTGTTTCTAAGCATGAGTAAGGATCCTAAGTGGCTTAACCCAACTTTTCTAGTCTTAATACACTTCTGGTAACTGTGATGCTCTTCCAGCAGATTTCTACAAGAGTTTAGATTTCATTCATTTTATGCTTATTTCAATGTGTTCTTGTGGGTTTGTTTCATTGTGTTCTTGTGTGCAGTACTTTCTGTATGCACCATTACTGTTGGAAATATTCAAGACTATCCAGGTTACTGAGAAGGGAGGGGTGAATCAATAACTTCAAAACTTTTAACAAATTCAGATCTTAATAACATTAGATTGATAATCTGACTGCATGCATGAGTAACAGAAAGAATAAAAAATTCATAACACTTTGAACACAAATATTTGGTGACCCAGAAACCTTCCAAGTAGAAAGTAAAACTGGGGTGGGGATGATACCCACAAAACTTCAATACTGCAGTATAAAGTTTGTCGGTTAAGGCTTACAATGATCACTTCTGATGATCTGCCCTGTTAGGAGCAATAAGGACTGCTGGGTCCACCTTGTTAGAGGATTTACAAACATACAATAAAGTATGCACTCAGTTAAGAGATTTTACAAAGACTGTTAAGTCTACCTAGTTAAAGGATTTTAAGCTGATTCACCTGTTAGGATGAAACAGTAGATCTCTTACTTGCAACTGTACTTGCTGATTGAGATTCTTTGATGTACTAATCACCTTCTATGATGGATAGATCTTTGTTGCTTCTTATACTGTTGTAGCCCTTTGTAATTCTCTTATCTCTTCCTTTCTCTCCTCTTCATACTTCGCTATTTCACACCTTGGATATGATATAAAACATTGTTTATATATCAATCCAAAACAATTACAAACTAATTACAAAATAATTACAAAGTCGGCTCTTAAACAAGCTAACACAAATATTACTGAGTCGGCCCAAATATAGTGACTCGGTTACTACAAACTAACTCGGTGACTTTCTGATACTTGGCATCCACTGCGTTACTCGGCATCATCATGCACTCAGTAGAAGTGGAGGCACGGTCCATACTAACCACTCGATTGTAGTTTCGAACACGGTATATACTGGAGACTCGGTAGATATAGTGTCACTCTGTAGAGACCTAATTCCCTATTTACCGTACTGGCACTCGGTAAATGTTGTTCTTCTCGGTAAGCACTGTTCTACTCGGTAAGCACTGTTTTGCTCGGTAAGCACTGTTCTGCTCGGTAAACATTGTTCTGCTCGGTAAGCACTGTTCTTCTCTGTAAGCACTATTCTTCTTGGTAAGCACTATTATGCTCGGTAAGCACGCAGAGTCTAAATAAGTGTTGTCACTAATGACAATCATACTTAATGTCAAATATCTCCCCCTTTGGCATTAGTGACAAAAACACTTATTGCCCAAAACTTATATACACAATCATGCTGACACTGGTTTTGATTATTCAAAAAAAAAATTATTTTTCTCATACTGCTATATATACATTTCATGTCTCCCTTATATAGTATATATACAAATATCTTATTTCACCTCATACTCATATTTCCTATTTATACTTTCTCCCCCTTTCATATCTCATATACTTTCTCCCCCTTTTTGACAATAATGCCAAAGGTGTATATAAATTTTTTTTTACACTGACATACCAAAACGTGAGAGAAAATTAGAATGCACCTTTCCAATTAGTGCTAGAGGTCTATCCCAATTCTCTTGCAGAATCTTGCATGTATGGAGTGCAACTTGGACTTCTGCAGAGAGTTCAATCATGTGATCTGCAATTGAAAACTGATTGTCATGGATCAATGTTTTCGAGTATGCAATATGCTTCTGCATTGTATCCATGATGGGAAGGATCATGTTCTGAATATCTATTAATGTTAATCTGATCCTTGCATCTTCTTTCAATAACTCTGACTGCTTATCAGATAGGAATCTGACTGTCATCTGATGTGCAGAGCTTGAACTAGGTTCAAGTTGCAACTTTTGTGCACTAATCTTCAAATCCTCATCAATCTTATTTATTTTGTCTTTAATCTCCTTTGAGAACTTGGCAACATTATAGATTTTGACAAAAAGAGATGTTACCTTGGAATAGGAGGACTCAATGCTAGTCAAAACTGAAGATAACCCTGCCTGATTGATAGCTATTTGCTGAGCAATGTGCTCAAGCACTCCATTTTCAAACTTCTTCTCATCCTTTTCAAGCAACTTGTCTATTCCAGAGGAATCATCATTAAACTTTTTAATTGCTTTTGCCAACTGCAATAAAATGTGTTGAGAGGAATCAACTTCAACACCTATAGCTTCTATCAAAATGTTCTTGGCATCCTCAATGATCTTATATTCCTTATCTCTTTCTTCTTTTAGTTTCTTCTGCTTTACTTTCTTCTGGAGGAGTTCACCAACTATTTGCATTTGATCTGCAGTGAGGTTTGCAAAATCTAGCTGGGGAATTTGTATCTCCTCATCTAGATCTATACCTTCTACTACACTCTTACTCAGAAATTTTGTACTTGGTTGAGTCTTTATACTTATTGCCTTTGTAGTAGAAATTATTGTAGACACAGTAGGACTTTTAGTGAAAAATGATAAACTTCCGACTGATGGGATGCTAACTGGAATACTTGATAAATAAAAAACTAAAGTATTTACAACTGTAGAATCTGAAGTACTTACGGCTGAAAAACTCAAATTTGAAGAAGGTACAAAACACTACAACTCGATGGAAGAAGGAGGCTGAAGCTCGGTAGATGAAGTGGTAGCCACTTCTATCATTGATACATTGAGTTTTGCTAGTGATGATTGGACATTTGATGTATCTGAGGGAGTTGTTACAATCACACTTGAAGTTTTCTCTGGGCTAGATGTAGCAATTTTTACTGGAGAGTGGGGAAGTGAGGCAATTACCTTTGCAGCTATCCGAACTGGATCATCTTCCTCAACATTCTTCTCAGCTTCCTCAGTAGCTTCTTTCCCTGCTTCCTCTGTCACAACATTATCAATTTGAACTGTTTCTTCTTCTTCTTCATCACTGTCATCTTCAATATCTTTAATTATTAGAGTTTCAGTACTCGGTTTGTGAAGATGATAGATGTTTTTCCAAGTAGAATTTGCACTCTTCACAACTGACTCTATATCTTTGATCAAAATCAAACAACTGTTGAATTTTAGTGTCATCTTGCACTCATTTTCTATCAATGCTTTATTTATTTCATCATCTTTCAAACTTGTCATCAATTATCTTAAGGTTTGAGCATATATGTCCTTGACAGTTTGTCTTGCATTGGACCATCTCAACTTGACTTTATCCAATAGAACACCTGGAATTTGAGAAGCCATATCATCAGGTGAGTACTTCCATTTTCCCATTTTCTCAATAACATCTTCTATTTCCTGCTGCTTTGCCTTTGATTTAATTTCATATTTGAGAGATTTGAAATTTGAAATTCTAGATCCTTCTCTCAAATCCTTAATCTTTTTTTCAAATGAGGGAGGAGGCCTTTTGAGTATTATATCATCATTGATTTTACCTGCCTTGCCCCTTGATCTTTTCCTTGTGAATACTACAGTGGATTGCTCGGGTTCCTCGGTGATAGTTACCTTTCCTTTCTTCTTTACAGGCACTTGTTCTTCTTTATTCTCATCCTTTTCTTCTTTACTCTTATCCTTTTCTTCTTCTTCTACAATATCTTCTCCTATGCCCTCAGTTAACATTAGAGGTGAGCTAGATTGCATCTTGGCCATCCTCTTTCTGCCTTTGTTAACCGCCTGTGGAAGTTTTATGCTTAGCTCAATTCTTATCTTAGCTTCATCATATGTTCCAAAGTATGGAGCCTTTGGATCAACAGGTTGATTTACTAGGGCTTCAATTATATCCTTTGTTTCATCAATGTTTACCTCATAAGGAAGAGGTTTCACCCATACAATCCTAGGCCTTACTACCTGAATGTATACTCTATCACAATCAACCATGAAACAAACATCATCTTTATAATCTTCCACCAACTTTAGTGGAATCTGAAATCTGTTATTCATCTTCTCCTTAAAAGATTCAAAATAGTTATCCATTATGCTTGTAAAATTCTCACCCATTTCTACAATATACTCATTTATCTGATAAAGAATAGGCACATCCTTGCTCCATTTTACCGTGCCTTTTGATGGGAAAAACTTTTGAGCATAGAAAAATAAACAAACCAACAGTGAGCCAAACTTACATGGATTGTTCTTTGAGGTTTGGATGCTCTCCATATTCTTGTTGAACTGTTTCAACAAAAGATCTGCTAGGTCAAATGACAGATTGTTCTTCACAATTTTATAGGCTAGGTCAATTGCTTCACATGGAACACTATTCTCCCGACTTGAACTGTATATCTTGTGAGCTATTACATATGTGCCAAATTTTAGTTCTACATCAGTAATGCTATTAATTCTCATACCTCTACCGTCCCATTCGGCTAGGGTTTTCTTTTCCAGCTCTACCCAACCTAGGGTTTTTGTAGATTTTTCCTTGGCAAGCATGGGAAGACCAGTGATTTGGTGAATCATCTTCTTTGTTATTTCCATTGGTTTCTCAAGCCAAGTTTTACCTTCATGCACTCGGCTTAGAATATATCTTATCCATTTTATCTAGAAACCCCGAGGCAAGTGGGTGATATGTGTTAAACCCTTATCTTCCAAATGTTTATGTCCCGGTTTGAGAACACCATCAACACATAGTTCATCATGAACAACATCTATCTCTAGGGTTCCAAGTTCTTGAATTGTACCTTTATAATGACTGCAAATGTCATTTACAAGTACCTTTGGAGGAATTTGAGACTGAGCTCCACTCAGATCTAGGGTTTCTGCAACTGCGGGCACGAGTTTGAAATCTAGCACTTTCCATTCTCCATGAACTAACATTTTCGAACCTTTCTTTACTTTGGTGTTGGATGAAGCCATGGTAGCTTGGTAGAAAAATTTTTGCTTCAAAATTTTGCTTCGAGTCGCTTGATCACACTAGAAATTTCTCTGCTCAATATGTTGATATTCGTGGTGAAGAATGAACTCGATTTCATGCTTTTTGTTAAAACTTTGTCATTAATGCTCAATAGGAATTAGGGTATTGAATTTGACAGACTATCATCCACTATGCATTAAATGCTCGATGAAGATTCCACAACTCAGAGAACATACAAATTCATACTTCTCTGACCTTACTCGGTAACCAAATGAAATTAGGTTACTCCCGACCTTGCTCGGTGGTAACTGATACCGACCTTCTTGTGATCCTGTTGTATCTTGCATACTGATTTGGATCTTTCTTCCTTTCAGTTCAGGAAGTGTTTTGGAATATGTCTATGAAGATACAGTTCTAGTGCTTTCTTGGAGACTTAGTTAGAGTTCATAGAGCCACTCCCTTCATGAGTGACTGCATTACTTGGACTGATTTTCTTGGTAGGTTTAGGAATCCACTATTGTCTCATCTACTTCCTAATGCTATTTTCTTTTTCTTTCTTTTCATCTTCAACTTTGTCTAAATTCATGTAGTTTTTAGCTATGTGACCAAGCTTAGTGCAATTATAACATCTTATGGTAGAATCCCTTTTTCTCAAGTGATGCCTTACACAATTCATGCCAATGTGTCCATATTCTCCACAGTAATGACATGTACACCAAGTGTTGTAATCCCAACCATACATTGCTTTAATAATTTGTTCTGCTCGATTGAGTGTTTTAGTTCTGCATTCTGATGCCTTATGACCTTGTTTGCTACATTTGTGACATTTGCTTTATGACCATGCTGATTGCAATTGTAGCATTTTCCATTGAATTTTTCTTTTCCATTGCTCCAACATTTGTTTGAAGTATGACCAATTTTGCCACAGTGATTACAAGTAGGTTTCTGATTCTTTTAAGTACCTTGTTTGGAGGATTCACCTTCCTCTTTGTATCCAAGTCCTTCTTTTCCTTTTTGCCTATGAAGGTTTCATTCATACACCTGATTCATATCTTCTTGAGATTTCAACATTCTCTCATTGATTTTCCTTTCAGCATCTAGGTCACTCATCAATCTTAAATTGATTTGCTTTTCAGATCTCAGCTCCTCTCTTATATTTTCATTTTCTGATCTCAGAGTCAAGATTTCTTCATTTGCATTGGAGATTTGATCAATAAGGTTTTCCAGCTGAAGGGTTTGATTTTGGATTTCATTGTTCTTTCCATCTATTTCATCTTTCATATTGTTTCTTTGTTCCAAGA
The DNA here is from genome assembly GCA_027943335.1 of Chamaecyparis obtusa. Lineage (NCBI taxonomy): Eukaryota > Viridiplantae > Streptophyta > Pinopsida > Cupressales > Cupressaceae > Chamaecyparis > Chamaecyparis obtusa. The sequence continues at coordinate 537,212 of BSBK01006252.1, forward strand.
TTTCACAAAATCTTGTTGACTGAATTTCCTGTTCTCTTTTCAATTTTCTTACTTCTTCTTGCAGAGATCCACTCTTTTCTAGAAGTTCTTTGATTGCATTGTTTGCTTCATTTGAGCTGCTTGAAGGGAAAAAGTCTTCAATCTTTTCTTCAACATACTGGTGGTCATTAATCTGATTTGCAAGTTCCTTCCTTCTTTTTAGGGAAAGGGAAAGATGCTCTCTTGCTTCTTTGAGTTGAGTTATGGCCATTTCCAGATCTAGCTTTTCATTCTCAATTAATTTGTTAAGTTTGAATATCTTCATTGTCCTGAATCTTTTCTCAAGCTGTCAAAATTTATTCTGAGAACCACGGAGCTCTGATACCAATTGTTGGAAATATTCAAGACTATCCAGGTTACTGAGAGGGGAGGGGTGAATCAATAACTTCAAAACTTTTAACAAATTCAGATCTTAATAACATTAGATTGATAATCTAACTGCATGCATGAGTAACAGAAAGAATAAAATATTCATAACACTTTGAACACAGAGATTTGGTGACCCAGAAACCTTCCAAGTAGAAAGTAAAACTGGGGTGGGGATGATACCCACAAAACTTCAATACTGCAGTATAAAGTTTTCCGGTTAAGGCTTACAATGATCACTTCTGATGATCTGCCCTGTTAGGAGCAATAAGGACTGCTAGGTCCACCTTGTTAGAGGATTTACAAACATACAATAAAGTATGCACTTGGTTAAGAGATTTTACGAAGACTGTTAAGTCTACCCGGCTAAAGGATTTTAAGTTGATTCACTTGTTAGGATGAAACAATAGATCTCTTACTTGCAACTGTACTTGCTGATTGAGATTCTTTGATGTACTAATCACCTTCTGTGATGGATAGATCTTTGCTACTTCTTATACTGCTATAGCCCTTTGTAATTCCCTTATCTCTGCCTTTCTCTCCTCTTTATACTTCGCTATTTCACACCTTGGATATGATATAAAACATTTTTTATATATCAATCCAAAACAATTACAAAATAATTACAAAGTCATCTCTTAAACAAGCTAACACAAATATTACTGAGTCGGCCCAAATATAGTGACTCAGTTACTGCAAACTAACTCAGTGACTTTTTGATACTCGACATCCATTGCGTTACTCGACATCGTCATGCACTCGGTAGAAGTGGAGGTACGGTCCATACTAACCACTCAGTTGTAGTTTCAAACACGGTATATACTGGAGACTTGGTAGATATAGTGTCACTCGGTAGAGACTGAATTCCCTGTTTACCATGCTGGAACTCAGTAAACACTGTTCTGCTTGGTAAGCACTGTTCTACTCGGTAAGCACTGTTCTACTCAGTAAGCACTGTTCTGCTCGGTAAACATTATTCTACTTGGTAAGCACTGTTCTACTCGGTAAGCATTATTCTGCTCGGTAAGCACTATTCTGCTCAGTAAGCACTGTTCTGCTTGGTAAGCACGCAGAGTCTGAATAAGTGTTGTCACTAATGACAATCATACTTAATGCCAACAATTACTATTCAAGGCAGCAGATGAAATATGGAAAAACAGGGGAGAAGGCTACTAGTTTGTGCACATTCTTATTATATCCTTCTTAAGGTGTTTTCTGTACCAAGTTTGGCAATCTTATTCTAGAGCCGAATTCCTCTCCAGAAGACATCAAATCCACTGGAATTCTATGGAATTCAATCAGATTGATAGAGAATTTCACTGGTTAGTATGCTCATTCTTGTCATGGATGAAAGTTTTTAAACACCCTGAAACTGTTGGCTTTTCCAAAGCTCTGCAATAGGAGAAACATTAATTTCTAATTTCACATTCATTTCCTAGTTTTTCAATGCTCTACATTAATAGAAACCTGTTACTTTTGGATGTTGGCTGTTTAATGCAGCTCTGTCTCAATTTATAATGTTCATTTTCAGATTTGGTATGAATTGGGTATGGATTTTGACATTTTGAAAAGGAAAATAGGAGAGAAGATGTAGTGCGCTCACATTTTCAATTTCATGGTTTTGAACTTCTAAATAACTTACACTAGCTTATTTGATAATTCTTTGCTTGTAATTAAGATTTCTAGGCTACCTCATTAAATAGGATGTCATATACCTTATTTTTATTACGGCGTCTAAAATGACCCAAAAAAAATAAGTCATGACCCAAAAAAAATAAGTCTGACCCATATTTGTGGTTTATGTGACATCACGGAATTTGTTGTTTATGATTAGATTTTATTAAGATATAGACAGGTTCAGAATTTGATGGTTGTATTGGCCCTTTTTTTTCACTTTTGAACTCTCTATGACAAGTTAGAAATTTATTGGACCATATAGATTGACAGACTGACACTTAAATTTATTAACAAATCATCAAAATTTGATATAGCCAATATAATATTTTATTTAATAATATAAATATATGTTATTTTATAATATGTTTCTATTTTGACTATTATATTTTCATAAATAATATATGAATTTGAGAAACTTGTTTTATTAATTTACAATATTAGCACCTAATATACATGTTTTTAAATTATTTATTATATATTTATATTAATTTATAATTATTTTCAAATTTTATATTTTTTATCATAAATAAAAATTTCTATATATTATTATTGATCTAGAATTTTTTTTTATGAATTAAATGGAGGCTTTGTCATATTTCTTATTTTCTAATTTTACATTTTTTTATCTATATTTGTTATGCTTAATATATGTATTAATAACTATATTAATAAAATATTAAAATTTAAAATATTTTATTAAATTTTACATTTTTTTAATCTATTCATATGATATGTAGGGGTGACGGTCTGGTAATAGGTAGTCATCATCAACACTAACAACTTTAAATTCACAATTATCCGTACAATATTATTTAAAATGTTAGACATTAAATCAACAAGTACTATTACGACATAAAATCTAAAGCCAGATGTAAAAACAATTCAAATTATTATTATGTAATTTCCATGTTTGTACAATTACAGGGACAACTATATCATATTGATTCCTGGGTTGGTGGGCATGCTTCCCATGTGGAATTCGAGAGGGGTTTTAACAGTTTTGTTATTGCATATGGGACCTACAGAACTATTTTACTACTATTCTCATAGGGCCTTTCATAGGGGTTATTTGTTCCAAAATATCATCATCTTCACCATGAATCCACCAGAACTGAACCCTCTACAAGTAAGTTAAGCTCAATTTACAAATTTAATAAGTTATACTTAGTTATAGTCTATTAGTTTGGCATGTTAATATGGTAAATTGAACTTCTTACATTAGATTACTTTTATTTATGTGGGGCTGGGGTTGGTATGTTATTGGCAGGTGGGACAAGTAGTTTCTTGGAGCAGTTGGTAATGGTGGCTTTGATGAGCATTCCAATTGGTGCAGTAGCTGCCATGGGAGAGGCATCCATTGGCATGTTTTATGTTTATCTTCTAGGGTTTGATTTCCTCAAATTCATGCAACATTCAAATGTGGAGGTGGTTCCACTGTGGCTTTTTCATAAGTTATCATTCCTTAAATACCTTATCTGCACACCCTCGTAAGTACACTCACCCATTAAGTTTGAGCTGGTTTCATGAGTAATCCATTGGCATTGTTAATCAATTTTCATGTCAGAATTCTTTTTAAATTAGAGGAAAGTTTCTACAGTGACATTTTTCCTGTAAATTTGATAATTGATGTATAAATTGTTAACTTTATAATTTTCGAGTCAAGAATTCAGAGATATTCATTCTACTAAATTCATTTGAATCTTGAATCTAATCTTATTGTTTAAACACTACACTCCATGGTATTAAGGGGATGGAGATGGTGAATTCCATCAAATCCATCTGAATATAAATTTAATCTTATTACATAGAAATTGTGTTAAAGTATTTTGGGGATGGAGATGGTGAGATGACATTTCTTATTACTAGAGTACGATTTGGAAATGTTTTAAAGATTTAGAGTTTTTAGGGATGACTAGGGAACGTCTTCTACCATCTCCAATATTTTGGAAATGCCACTACTAGAGGACAATAGTTTGAGGGTTGGGGATATGTCTTTGTTAAACATAACTTAAAAGTAGTTAAAACCCCATTATTTTGAAAAACCAAATGATTCCACTGGGAGTAAGCAGTTGAAGGGCTGGGTATGTTTGTGAAACATTAAAAGGAGTTTTTTGGGAAAATTTTAAAAACTTATAAAACAAGTTTTAATTAACACCAAATGATTCCTCTATCTAGATGATCTATGGCAAATGTTACAATAAATATTGCTGATGACTCAAGGATTGTTATGTAGAGAGTCAATTCAAAATTTGATATTGATTATCAGATCTTATTCATAAATTAAATAGTATGTAAAACCAAATAATGGATAGCATGTGATATTAATTCTAAATGTTCATTTCAATATTCTCTGAGTTTAAAAAGATTTTTTTTTTAACTTTAATCTCATCTAAGGTACCATTCTATCCATCACACCAAATTGGATTGCAACTATTGCCTCTTTATGCCTTTATATGACTATCTAGGTGGAACATTGAACAATAAAGAGACCTCCATTCTCCAATCAAAGTTGAGAACTCAAGGTGGGTGTGTGACTGAATTTTAAGTAACTACAACTCAAAACTAATAATTGGTGACCTCTCAAAGTCAACAACAAGTCGATGATGTTATGTAACAGAGTATCGACACCTGCAAAGGCATGATGATAAAGTCCATAATTATTCATCAGTTTCACTATTTATTATTCTGAGATGCATCTGTTGTTATTAAGTTTACCACATGAAGGATACCCGACTGGCATCAATCTGCTGGCAAAGCATATATATTATATTAGGTTTAGGGCTTCTCTAACATTCTCAGACTATGTTGACCCAAATTCAAACATTCCAACTTTTATCCTTTGTTTTGATGTTCAGTTTACTGATGGTTACACAATACATTTCCCAATTTGGGCATCAACTAAGAAGCAAACCTTAACAGTTCCTGCAAATCTGAGGGTACATTGCAATACAATATTCTACCCTAACTTGTTTGTCCACCATCAGTATTGGAACTCCGTGGTGTAACTTACAAAACCAATTTACTGAAACTAATTTGATTGAAAATTGCTGTTGTTTTAACATGTTAGAATTTGTTTTGACACTCAAACTATTTGATTGTCATGACCGACTGAATTAGGAAGAAATATTTAATCTTATCAACAATAAAAACTATGAACACAAAGTAGATGCCCCAACTAACAAATTTCTTCGCACATTACATGTTCTACTATATATAGAAGAAAAAAAACATAAAGATTAAGAACGTACTCAAATTTGTTGGCCCGATCACCCAGGTTAAGTTTTCCTGTGAACTCTCAAAAACTTAGAAGGGTCTGTTGTTTGAAAATCCCCAAATTGAAGGCAGTAGGTTCTCATTCAACTTCGCCCACGGTCAAATGAAGTTTCATTTTTCTTTTTTTTAACTTTTAATCCCATTTTGGTCTCAATTTCGACCAACATGGGCATAAAAGTTTAAAAAAACAAAATTTTTCCTTTGTAATGTGACCAAGCTAAACATTTTTATGATATGGTCAAATTTTTAGGTCAAAATTTAAGGTGAAATGTACTATTGAAATGCTACTGTGATGATATAAGGTCCTAACCAATTTGGCTCAAACTTGCCTTTCTACTCCCTATTTTGCTGAATTTTAGGATTTTCTCCGAGAACTAGTTCACCCACTTGGAACTCTCTAGGATGAAATTTCTTATTGTAAGCAGTAGGCATTCTCTTCTGATAGGTGTGCATGTGATCAAAGGTGGCCTTGTGGGGTTCTTCCAAAGTAGTGAGCTCATGCACTCTCATGGCCCTCTGGTCTTCATTGGTAATCAAACCATGTAGAGAGACTCTCAGTGAAGGTATTTCAATCTCTAATGGTAAGACAACCTCAAAACCATAGACCAAGGAAAAAGGTGTTGCACCTATAAGAGTGCGGATAGAAGTTTTGTAAGCCCCTAGCAAAGGATTGATCTGCAGATGCCAATCCTTGCCTGATTTGTGCACTATTCTGTAAAGAATTTTTTGCAATGTTTTGTTTGAGGCCTTAGCTTGGCCATTCCCTTGAGGGTAGTAAATAGAAGACCAATGTTGTTTAATTTTGAAATTTTTGCGCAAGTGCTTCAGGTTTTTGTTTTTGAACTGGCCGTCATTATTCGTAACTATGGAAGAAGGAATACCATAGCGGCAAATGATGTGATTCAAAATAAATAGGGAAACATGTTTGCCTATAGGTGCAGACAGTGGGATAGCTTAGTGAAATATTCAATAGCTATAAAGATGAACTTATGCCCACTCGAAGAACTAGGATAAATTTTTCCTACCAAGTCAAAGGCCCATTGCTGAAATGGCCATTAGGTAACAGAGGGAATGAGCTCACGTCTAGGAGCATGAATGAGATTCCCATGTAGTTGACATTTCTTGCAGGACTTGGCATATTGAACATCATCATTTTGCATAGTAGGCCAATAGTAACCAGCCCTAAGCAATTTCTAAGCTAGCCCAAGACCGTCAGAGTGTGAACCACATATGCCATCATGGACTTTAGCTAGTGCTTTCTTTGACTCCTCTATTTCTAGACACCTAAAGAGAGTTCCATCTAGACGCTTCCTATATAAGTCACCAGAGATGAGGGTAAAGTGCGAGGCATTGTGAATGAGTTGGCGCTTCTCATTGTGCATTATATTTTTAGGGATAACTTGATCTTAGAGATAGGAAAAGATAGCGGCATAGTGGGATGAGTCATGACCAACCATAGTGTAAATAACACAGTCATCAGGGGAATTTTAGGTACGATAACGCAATACTTCCACCAAGAACTCAAAGCATGATTCATGCTCTTCCAGTTGTAGAACGGATGCCAAAGTAGCCATGGCATCAGCAGCCTTATTCTCAGCTCTAGAAATTTGTTGGAATGTGATAGATGTGAAATAATTCCTTAGTGAGTATACCATCTTCTTCTAGGGAATCAACTTGTCATCCTTTATTTGGTAATCATTATTTACTTGGTTTATGACAAGCTGAGAATCTCCAAAGATATGCAACTCAGTGATCCTCCATTCAAGGGCAAGCTTAACACCATTCAGAAGGGCTTCATATTCAGCTATGTTATTGGTGCATGAAAATAGAAGCTTATAGGATTTAGGAATGGTGTATCCGTGAGGGGTAACAAATAAGATTCCAGTACTAGCCCCATTTTGTGTATAAGAACCATCAAAGAACATTTTCCATGCACACCCTGTGATATGCATGACTGAAGCATCTGGGAAGTCTATCTAAAGAGGAGCATTATCCATCATGGGGAACTCAGCCAATTGATCTACAATTTATTGCCCTTTAATAGCTTTCCTTTCAACATACTGAATGTCAAATTTTGAGAGAAACAACATCCATTTAGCAAGCCATCTAGTAAGTGCGACTTTACTTAGGAGATAATTTAAAGGATCAATTTTGGCAACCAGCTATGTAATATGTGCAAGCATGTAATGTCTAAGTTTTTGAGATGCAAAAACCACTGCTAGACAAGCCTTTTCAATGCTGGTGTAATTGAGTTCATAAGCAACTAGAGTGTGACTGATATAGTAGATAGCTTGTTCTTTGTCCATATCATCTTGTTGTGCAAGGAGAGCTCCTAAGGAATTTGTTGTAGTAGAAATGTATAGTATCAAAGGTTTCCCTTGGATAGGTGGCATAAGAATAGGAGGTCGTGCTAGGTAATCCTTGATCTGGTCCAGGTTCTTTTGACACTCCTCATTCCATATGCAAGTAGTGCCTTTATACAAATTCTTATTGAAGGGTTGAGCTATGTTAGCTAACTAAGAAATGAACCACATGATAGATTGAAGACAACCCTGGAGACCCCTTAATTGTTTGATGTTGCGAGGAGGTGGCATCTCCATGATATTTTGCACCTTTTTTGGGTCTACCTTGATCCCTTTTGCTGATGTGATGTACCCTAGAAGTTTCCCAGAAGTGACACCAAAAACACATTTTTCAGGATTTAATCTGAGTTGAAATTGTTCCATTCGGTCCAATACCAAACTCAAATCGGATAGATGAGTGCTCCTTTGTTGAGATTTAGCAAGGGTGTCATCAACATAGTCTTCCATGTTCTTATGCATCATATCATGGAATATAGTGGTCATAGCCCTTTGATAGGTTGCACCAACATTCTTAAGACCGAAGGGCATGGTATTCCAACAAAAGGTACCCCATGCATAGGTGAATGTTGTCTTCTCTTGGTCTTCAGGGGCAATTCTAATCTGATTATATCTGGAGAATCCATCCATAAGGGAGTACATTTCATAGCCCGCCATCATGTCCACTATCATGTCAATGTTAGGAAGTGGAAAATCATCCTTAGGGCATGCTTTATTCAGGTCCCTGAAATTAGTGCATGCGTGAATGGACTTGTTGTGTTTGAAAATAGGGAAAATGTTAGAAATCCACTTAGCATAGTCGATAGCTTTGATGAAGTTGGCTTTTAGAATCTTCTCAAGTTTAGCCTTAACAAGTAATGCCACATGGGGAAGCATCTTTCTAAGCTTCTACTTGACAGGTTTTACCCCGGGAGCAATGGAGAGATGGTGCATGATAAACTCAATGTCTAAACTAGGCATGTCAGAATATGTCCATGCAAACTTGATCTTTTTCTCTTGAAAGAATGCGGAAAATTATTCTTTCTCCTATGCTGAGAGGGACTGAGCTACATGTATTATCTTAGGATATTCTTCTATCCCTAAGTTGATTGGCTGTGTAGGTTCGATCAGAACTGAAGATCATTCTTGAAAATAGTTGGGCAGACTACCAAGTACCTCATCCTCGGGCACCTCAAAGAGGTTTTCACCCTTGGATATGTCTTTATTTTTACTATTTTTAGGTTCGGATACTGCCACAATGTGGTTTTCATCATCTGACCATTTCTTTTTTCTTTTGATTTTATGACTTAGGTACTTGATATCTAATTTAGTCATGTTTGTTGCTAGTTCACTGGTGGAAGAGGTAACATGTTCAATGGCATTGAGGTAGTAGGAAATCTCATAGTCATTTTGGAAAGAAGGCAATGCGGGTATTTGATCCTGGGCAGACCAATCTATGAGATTTGAGTGTATGAGAGGAAGCAAAGTGACAGGTTCAAGGGCATTTATGCGATATGTGTCATCTTTGGTGATGAGAGAGGTTGAGCCTACAGAGTACTCCCCAAAAGTGTCAAGATCTAGATTTGACATAGAAGGACCAACATGGTCCACTAAAGCAATATGCAGATTGAACTAATCAGACCCTACACAAGACTCATCAACTATGTCGGGTTGGGCACTATAAGTATGAACCACATCAACTTCCATATCCATCATGGAAGATCCCTCTAAGAGAGTGTCCCATTCGTACTCATTTGAATATGTTGTTGAGCTTTGATTGGGATGTTTGCACCAAGAAGGCTTAGGATGCTGAGAAGTAGAGGCACCCATGTCATTATGTGTGAGATCCCCTCTTTCTACCACCCGCAAGATATTTCTACGTTGTCTACTTTTATGCGTAGAGGCTTCAGTTGTGTCCTCATCAGGTATGTGTTCTTCTCCTCAAAGGAGTGAAGTAGAAGGGAGACTATTTTCTATTTGAGCCATAGCGTGCAATGGTGACTCATCTATATCTATGTCTGAATCACTGATCATGGGAGCATTTCTGGAATATTCAGGGAGGTCATCTTTGGTACCGTATCCTAGACCTATGGTATCCTTAAAGGGTTAGCCATTGGTATGACTTAAAGGCTCAACTAGGGCATGTCCATTATCATTTATAGGTCCTTGACCTTGATAGCCCATTTGCTGCAAAAATGTATAGGCTTTACCATAACGCTTATGGGAGATAGGAGTAGCAATTATCGTACTGCCCTCTTCCTCTCTATAGATCCACTCCCTAATAGCTTGTTCTTCTTTTTCTACCTCTAGGGGTATGAATGAATGAACAAAGGTACCAAAGACTATCATGGCAAAAGCGGAAGGCTTCATCTTGGTAGAGGGTCTACCATATGATTTAGGAGAAGTAGGCATGGAAGAAATGGAATCGAGTGTGTATTCACCCATACCAATACTCATCATCTTTAATTTTTGTTTAGCAGCAATCAGTGATGCACTAGGATCATGAGAAGGTTTGTTGTGAGGAACAAATTTTTCAGCTGCACCGAGAGTATTGATAGCAATAGTGTTGTCCTCGAGAATCACAACTTCAATGCCCTTGTATGGAAATTTGACGCACTGATGGTAGGTGGAAGGGATAGCTTGCATATCATGGATCAAAGGATGACCCAAAAGAATGTTGTAGGCGAGTGGGATGTCCAACTCTTGGAACACATTATCTTTCATGACAAGGCCCACTCAGACAGGCAACACGATAAGACCCTTGGAAGAACTTTCCACTTCATCGTATGCTTTTATAGTAATCTTCCACCTAGGATCTACAACAAATTCTGACAATCCCAACTATTGCACCACATAGAAAGAAACAATATTTAACCCTGCACCATTGTCTATTAGGACTCGGTGAACTCGAGTATGGTAGACTTGGACTTCGATGTGTAAAGCAAGATTATGGGGGTGACTAAGAGATGTGTCATCTTCTGCAAAAAAGGAGAGGTAGTGGGGAGATGAGATATGATTGACCATAGCCTGGAACCGATATGGATCAATGTCATTGGGGACATTTTCTATAGGCAGAGCCTTCTCAAGGATCTCTTTATGCAAAGGGGATAACTCAAGCAACTCAAAAATGGATATCTAGACTGGTGTTCATTGCAACTAGTGCACAAGATCATAGCTAGACAAGAATGAAGGAGCCGCTTGTTTGGAAGAAAAGGCTTGCTTGGGATCATGTGCAGTTTTAAGGACAATTTTGGCTTTCCCCCTAGTAACAACATTTAGTGTTTCACTTTGGGAAGACAAACCATTCAGTGTTTGCAAGACCAACTTTGGCATACCATGATTGGCATCATTATCATCTTGAGATCTCATCATAAGAACACTCTCAATGGGCTCTACCATGTTGATCATAGGCGTATCATGGGTAGATGTATAATTGATCTTGGCATCATGATTCTTCTTATTTGCTTCAGAGGAATCCCCCTTTTCGTGCTCAGGTAGAGGGGTCTTGAAAGCCTTGTGATCAAAATTTTTAACTAAGCCATCTGTGACAACAATGCCTCCATCAATGAGATCTTGGATAGCATCTTTAAGCTTGAAACAATCATCTATCTTGTGTCCCTTACTTCTATGATAGTTGCAGAAATGATCATCTCTCCACCAATCAGGCTTAACTAGTGGATTGAAGGGACAAGAATTGTCAGGAAGCGTAAGATACTTGTTGGCAACCAAATTCTTAAGAATCACATCGTATGGTTCAACCAACTTGGTGTAGACGCATTGTTGGTATTGCTTCTTTGGCTTGTCTTCATACTGAGGCATAGGTGCACTTTGAGCATTGGAAGCCTCTTGTTGTTTCACTACATAGATAGCATTGGAGAGGTCGAAAGCAGGATCTTTAGCTTTTGGGACATCCACAACCCCATCATTGACAACATACTTGTTTCTATTCCAAGGTTTGCTCTTGTCCTTGCCATTGCCTTTGGTATCTTTATTAATAACAATATCCCCCTTTCTTATGGCCACATCCTCAATCTGATATGCACTTTCAACCATGTCGTTGAAAGAGGAGAACAATTTTTTCTGTTGGAAATATAAGTGGGACAGTAGTACTGAGAGGGGGGGGTGAATCAGATATTACCTACTTTACCCTTTTAATCTGATAAAACTTTATGCATGACATAAACAGAACTTGATCATTGTAAGTAACTAAACATATTAAGTAGCATACATGAAATCATTCATAACACCATGATTTTGGTAACCCAGAAACCCTTGAAAGGTAAAATTGGGGTGGGGATGACACCCACAAATCTTCACTACTGCAGTAATAAGTTTTGCCTGTTAAGGCTTACAAAATGTGATCAATTCATGATCTACCCTGTGAAAGGTATACTCTATTAAAAGCTAAAAGACTTATACAGTCTACCTTGTTAAAGGATTCATAAACTTACAACAAAGTAAGCACTCGGTAAAGAGATTTACATAAAGTCTGTTAAGACTACTCGGTTAAGAGATTTACCTTGATACACTGGTCAAAATGTCTCAGTACCTAATCTTTCAGTTTGCACTTATATGTAGATTACAAATCTCCTCTTTACTATATATTAGTGATCTCTACTATCTGATCTTTCTTGATTCTATCCTGTCACTGCTTAGCTCGGTCACTGGACTCTGTCTGAATACTTGACTATTCTGAATATACCTCTCTAATCATTCTCTCATACTTATTTGATCTCAATATCTCTTTTCTCTCTGATTCACACACTTCTCTTGGTTTAGATCTTGACCTTATATAATGGCAGAAATGTTTTACCGATTCAAGATCTACGGTTCACATTTATTTCTATTGCTGCTCTAGCTATACAATTTTTTGATTGGCTCTCGATATTACATAGGGATCAATGATTAAAAGATGGATGCATAATTACCTCTGTAATTACCTTAATAGACAAAATACAAAACATCACTATCACCAAAAATGATTTACCTCGATCATTATGCCATTTCAAACTTGTATGTCATCCCTGGCTAACTCAGCAAAAGTTATTCCTGGCACTCGGCATTAACTGTACTTGGCATTTGTTAAAATTCTCTATCACTCTATAATCATTGATATATGTAACTCAGAAAAAACTATACGTAGCATATTATAAACACATATTGACCATGACTTTAGTCGGCAGTACTACTACTCGATAAGTATACAATACATAACTCAGCCTTTACAAAATGACTCAGTCGCAGTGATGACCGACCATCATTGCCTAGATATATGACTAAGTGTGAAGCACTAATTGTCAATAAAATTGTAGAGATCTACAATCTCGCCCTTTGACATTAGTGGCAAAAACACTTTGTCATGACATTTGTACTTACAATTACAAAAATATGTTTGTACTAGCTTAATACTCCCCCTGAGATATATATGCATTCAAAATTTTTGTTACTTGTCCCTATTCTGTCCTTGTCCTTACTCATGTCATGATGATTCCCCCTTGTTTTTGACACGATGAATCTCATCATTAGTAGGTAGCTCACAAAATTTCTCCATAAAAGGTTTATGCAGCACCATGATCATTTAGAGTGCATTTGTCCAAGTTGTTGAAGCAATGTTTAAAACTTATGTCTACACTTCTAGATCGGCAGCTAAACTAATGAGGCTCTCGACTATGGACAAATGTGGATTAGTCTGCGTTAATTCCTTAGCTTTTTCTAACTTTCACTGTATGGCCTCCAGATGTGGTGTCAAAATTGTTTGTATAGAGAGTAGGCAAGAATGAATCTTGCCATTATTAGCCATCAGCTCAGCTAACTTTCCTTGGGTCTACATGATTTTGACATAATGTGCAACATTGGTGTCTGCATCCAAGCTCGGGGACTAACTTTTAGCCTTAATCTCTTGCTTTAATGTATCAAGCAATCGTTGATTCTCATCAGTGAACAGGTCAACATTACAGATTTTGGCCAGTAGAGACTGTCCATTCACAACTAATCCCTCGGTCTCCTATACCAAAGTGGATAGCTCAACTTGTTTCACTGCTATCTCGGCAAATATCTTCTCGAGCATTTTGGTCTCAAACCTCCATTTTGACCATTCAAATAACTTATCACTTGCACATCTAACTTCATTATTTACTTTTTGGACAATGTGTACAAGTTGTTCCAATATGGGAATGGAACTATATACACCTGATAAGTCATATACTTCATTGAATATATCTTTTATTTCATGAAGGACCTGTTTCTACTGATGCTCCCTTCGGAGTTCTGCTTGCCTTCTTTTCCTTGTCAGCAAATCCTTCATTATCTGCAGTTGCTCATAAGAGAGGTTATCTGTATCCCATTTAGGAATAACAATGACTTCATCAATTGTTACCTCATCTTTCTCCTTCTGTGCTCTCAGTGAGATGCTTCCAATTGGCATCTATACAAGAGCTTTTATTGCCTCTTGCTCCTTTGGCTCCTTCTCCTCAATGAATTTTCCTTTGATACTTTCTTCTCCTTTCCCCTTATCTTCGGCATGAGGACTAACAGCTTGTCCATCTAACTTACTTCGTTGTTCTTCTTTGTTGTAATTTTCTTCCATAGGAGGACTTTTAATTTTGCCATATACTTTGTCCTCTTGCTCAGCAAATGTAGATTGAGTTAGTGGGACCAACTTGATGGGTTCCTCAGTAAGGCTTGTATCAACTAACTTGTCAAAAGTAGCAACTTCAGGTAGAGTAGGACCCACATCAATAGATTGTCTGCTAGTAATTATGTTAGAACAAGTTTCTTTCTCGGTCTCTTCATAGCCTTATTCGACACTATCTTGAGTTGTGTAGGTTTTCACTTAGCAAATGCAAGAGGCATCTTAGGAGTCTCGGTAGAATTTCTTCTGGTTCTGGGCCTAAGTGATGGTGTCGCTGACACTTTAGTTTTCAACACTCTTTTCTTTGCCGGGGACTCGGCAATCACTAGTTTCTTCTCTTTTTCTTCTTCTTTTTCACTACCACTAGTTTCACTCTATTCATCTTCTCCCAATCCTTGGGTCAACTCTAGTAGTGCATCCTTCTCAGATTCTTTGACATAATTTTCTAGATTTTTCACTATCTTCTTTCTTTTCCTCTTTGTGGTGGTAGCCAATAATCCCAAAGAGATATTGGATTTGGCTTCATCAAATGTTCCAAAGTAAGGTGCTTTACTATCAATTTGGTTAGCTAAGAGTTGTGATTGTAGCAGCAGCTTCATCTATGTTGAGTTCATAGGGTAATGGCATTAACCATGAAACCCTAGGTAGGACTGCCTGTGCATAAGTAAAGTCTGTGTCTACCAGAAAACATATATCCTTGCTATATTTTTCAATTAAAGACACAGGGACTCTAGTCCTATTTCTCATCTTTTTCTTAAACTCAATGAAATAGTTATCCATTATTCCTTCAAAATCATCACCAATCTAATTTATAAATTCATTTATTTGAACAGTGATGGGTTTCTTCTTGTCCCATGTAACATCTCCATTTGTAGGAAAACACTTCTTGACATAAAAGAATAGACAGATCAGTAAGGAACCGAACTTACACATAGAATTCTTTCTTGTCCAGATGGAGTTCAAGTTCTTGGCAAGTTGAGTCATTTGGAGCTTGGCAAGGTCATATGTGTGTCCTTTCTTGATTATCTTCCATGCCTGGTCTACTGCCATATAGGGGACACTATCCAACCGACTAGATTGATAGAACTTGTGCGAGATGACTCTAATAGCAAAGTCAATTTATGGATCAACTATGGTGGAAATTGTCATTCCTTGTTTGTTCCAAACTACCTGGGTGTTAGCTTGAATATCTTCCTTTCCTGCACATTTCATCATTCTTTTTCCTTCAATTGTAGGGTAACCAGTGACTTTGTGTATCATTTCCTTTGTGATCTTCACTGGTCCATCTTCCAACCATAAATGCATGTCATGTACTTGATTCAAAATGATTTTTATCCATTCTACTTTAAAATTTTGCAGGAAGTTTAGGGCATGCACTAACCCTTGATCGACAACAACCTTATGTTCGAGCTTCAACACTCCACTGACACATAGTTTATCATAAGCTTCCTTGATCTCATAATCATTGATTTCTCCAATTTTACACATGTAGTAAGACCTGATGTCATTCATTAATAACACATTCTCGAGAATGGAAGATAGGGCTCCGTTTAAATCTCCTTTAATAGCACTTTTTGATATTGCCTTGAATATCTTTAGCTTACAAACTTTGTTCCTTACAAGTTGCACATTGAAAAATTCCATCCCTTGTTTCTTGAGTGGTGCAGATGAATATGATGCCATTTTAAATAGTAATTTTTGAAAAGAAAATATTTACTCGGTAGAGTACCTTTTTTGTCAATGACCCTGTAGATAAATTTTGCCAACGACACGCTGAGAAAATTCAGAATCGCCTTTCTTAAACTAGTTTCACAAACTCTGAATCGCTCTCTAAAATCTCAAATAGCCTGGTGAAATAAAATTAACGACAACTTTCCGCTTTATAGAATTTTAAAAAATAGAATTAGGGCCTCATAAATGCTCCATATAGGTTTTGGTGGATTACAGATGTCTTAGCAAACTCAAAATCTTGGTCGATATAACCGTTGTGATAAAGCTTGACATACATAGCATTTCAGCCATAGCAGGTGCTCAGCATACATTGATGGCTTGGTCAAGACACTGATGCTTGACATCAAAAATGAAATTCTCTATTTTTCTCAGATATGTCCTAATGCATCTTTATTTATGCAGATGTGGACTTTTTCTCAATTCTATGTTAGGAACTGATGAAAAATAAGACTTTGCAAGACTCAGTTCTGAACATACCTTCCAAGCTTAATTGTAAGAGGTGTGATCACCTGATCCATCAGATTGGGTGACCACAGATGTGTTAGCTTCACTTGAGTTTTCTTCTTCTTTCTTCCTCCATGTCTTTTCCATCTGATTCTTCAATTTCTCACAAATATCTTCATTCTGATCATTATCATTGCTCAGCATGGATGATCTACAATCTTTCTTTAAGTGATCGACATTATTACATTTGTAATAGACCATGCTTCCATTCATCCATCTTTTAGATTTGCCTGTAAAATGAGTCTTCATGTAATTTTCTCCGATGTGTCCATATTTACCACAATAATGACAATTATACCAAGTGTTGCAATCCCAATTGTAACAGTTGTGCTTTGTGATTGGCTTGGTTTGTTCATTTGATGACCACCTTGGTCTAGATCTTCATTCAAATGCTTTGTGCCCATACTTATGGCAATTGAACCAACTTCCTTGAAACTTAGGTGAGGTGGATGAATTGCTAGCCTTAGATCTACATTCATGTGCTTGATGTCCATGTTTTTTGTAGTTAAAACAATGTCCATTAAACTTAGGTTTAGAATTAGAATTACCATGTTTTCTTCTACATTTTTTAGTTGTATGTCCTGGCTTTCCACAGTGATGACATGTGGGCTTGGTGTTCTTTGGTTTAGCAATCTTTTATTTTCCATTCTTTGATGATTCTCCTTCTTCAGTAGATGAATGTTCATTTAGTCCAAGTCCAAATCTATCACCAAATCTTCTAGGTGATCTTAACAGCTCTTCAAAATATTTTGCAGCTTCATTGAGTTTGTTCATCCTTTCATTGATTTCCTTTTCAATTCTCAAATCATGTTTCAACTGATCATTTTCAGACCTTAGCTGATTGATTTCCATATCTTTCCTTCCCAATTCTTGGCTAGCCATCAGTAGTTGATTTACCATATCTAGTTGATTATTAGTCAACCTTTGCATGTCACTTATTCTTTCATCTAGCCTGATTGCAATTTGTCTTTTGTCTTCTTCAGTCATTACCTTATCATCTTCAGCTTTCTTTTTCTATTCCACTAATTCACAAAGTTTGACAGATTGAATTTCTTGTTCTCTCCTTAGAGTTCTGATGTCATCATTTAGTATGGTATTTTTCTCCAGTAGTTCTTTTATAGCTTTATCACTCTCGGTAGAGTTACCATTGTCAAATAGTCTAGAGATTTTTTCTTCTTTGTACCGTGGCTCATTTTGTTGAATTGCAATCTCTCTTCTCTTGCTCTAGGATTTCTTCAATTCTCCTCTAGCTACTTCCAGTTGCTGTAATGCCAACTGTACTTCAATCTTTTAATTCTCTATGATCTTTCCCGATTTATAAGCTTCCATTTTAAGATCTTTTTCCTTAAGTTGTTAGACTTTCTTAAGAGAAACCTTGCTGCTCTGATACCAATTGTTGGAAATATAAGTGGGAAAGTAATATTGAGAGGGGGGGGTGAATTAGATATTACCTACTTTACCCTTTTAATCTGATAAAACTTTATGCATGACATAAATAGAACTTGATCATTGTAAGCAACTAAACATATTAAGTAGCATACATGAAATCATTCATAACACCATGATTTTGGTAACCCGGAAACCCTTGAAAGGTAAAACTGGGGTGGGGATGACACCCACAAATCTTCACTATTGCAGTAATAAGTTTTACCTATTAAGGCTTACAAAATGTGATCAATTCATGATCTACCCTGTGAAAGGTATGCTCTATTAAAAGCTAAAAGACTTATACAATCTACCTTGTTAAAGGATTTAAAAACTTACAAAAAAGTTAGCACTCGGTAAAGAGATTTACATAAAGTCTGTTAAGACTACTCAGTTAAGAGATTTACCCTGATACACTGGTCAAAATGTCTCAGTACCTGATCTTTTAGTTTGCACTTATATGCAGATTACAGATCTCCTCTTTACTGTATATTAGTGATCTCTTCTATCTGATCTTTCTTGATTCTGTCCTTTCACTGCTTAGCTTAGTCATTGGACTCTGTCTGAATACTTGACTATTCTGAATATACCTCTTTGATCATTCTCTCATACTTATTCGATATCAATATCTCTTTTCTCTCTAATTCACACACTTCTCTTGGTTTAGATCTTGACCTTATATAATGACAAAAATATTTTACCGGTTCAAGATCTACAGTTCAGATTTATTTTTATTGCCGCTTAAGCTATACAATTTTCTGATTGGCTCTTGATATTACATAGGGATCAATGATTAAAAGATGGATGCGTAATTACCTCTGTAATTACCTCAATAGACAAAATACAAAACATCACTATCACCAAAAATGATTTACCTCGATCATTGTGCCATTTCAAACTTGTATGTCATCCATGGCTAACTCAACAAAAGTTATTCTTGGCACTCGGTATTAACTATACTCAGCATCTGTTAAACTTCTCTGTCGCTTGGTAATCATTGATATTTGTAACTCAGAAAAAACTATACTCGGCATATTACAATCACATAGTGACGATGACTTTACTCGGCAGTGCTACTGCTTGGTAAGTATATAATACATAACTCGGCCTTTACAAAATGACTTGGTTGCAGTGATGACTGACCATCATTGCCTAGATATATGACTAAGTGTGAAGCACTAATGGTCAAAAAAATTGTAGAGGCCTACAGTTTCCTTAGATCATAATACAACTTAGGCACAAGAGTGTTGACGAAGATGTCAATCTTTTCCCTCTTGAGTAGCTGAAGAGGATATCGAGAAGACAACAACCTCCAATGTTGCAAGTAAGTAGCAAATGGCTCACCTTGATTTTTCTTTAGAGCACTTAGATCTATCATGGTGATAGGCTATTGAATATTGTATGAATAATGTTGGGTGAAGTGCCTATCCAACTCATCAAAGGTCCTGAGAGGTGATGTCAACTTTGCAAACCATTCCAAAGGTTTTCCTCTTAAACTTCTAGGGAACAATCATAGTAGAAATGTGTCTTCGTGAAGGAAGTCCATGCTAAGAGCATAAAAGTGATGCACATGGTCATGGGGGTCACCGTTTCCATAATACTTGTTGTATTTGGGAACCTCAATATCCCTAGGAAATGAGACCATGTATAGACTCCTATCAAAGGGAAGAGCACAAATAAATTCTACAAAAGAGACCTTTGGAGGTTCTTGTTCTATCGCCATTTGGGCAAGACGTTGATTTGTCCATTGTAATTCCTCTCTAAGGATTTCCAATTCTGTTGGCACTCTTTCTTGGACAATTTGTTGGACATCATAACCGGGAGGAAGCTTGTATCCTCTAGAAGTCATGTATTGAAAATAATGGTCTCCATTATGCTCTAAAAGCTTATGCATCATTCATTGTGAGACCTCGTCTTGTTCAAATCTCATAAGATCCTCACTAGAAATATCATCAATGGCCTCTTCCTCATGATGAGAGGGAGGAGGTTTAGGGGGTGAAGAAGATGTAGAAAAAGTCTATCTTGGAGGGGACCTTGGTGGCGTGTTGTTACCATAATTGCCATTAGTACCAAAAGGTGGTCTATGATCATAACCACTAGTCTCAGGTTGCTCGTGAGACATTCCTCTAAAAGCCACGCACCTAGCAGCATCCATTATGTTTTTATTCTTTTCTTTTCCTAAGCACGCTTGGTTGTCCTTATGCTCGAAGTGCTCTCACAGATGAAAAAATTTCTCTTGTTTAGTCAAGGTGAGTGAGACACTATCTGTGCTTTTGGAGGTCTTGAATGCGGAAAAAAGGAAGCCTCCCTTATACCACAGGGTGACCTTGGAATCCTCAGATTGGTCAGGACTAGAACTGTCATTGCTAATTGGCACTTGTGAGTGTCTTGTTGGAGAAGGTAACTATGTATAATTAAACAGAGGGTGACTCCCTTGCTCAAATTGAGATCGAGTTGTAATCGGCATGAAAAGAAATTTTGTTTGACTAACAAAATGAGACAAAGTTTCTTAGATATTGAGATAAGAAAAGCCAATAATGATCACTTGTCAAGATAAAACAATAGAGATGGCTCATCAAAGGTTCTCAAGAACTTACAGCAATCAATTGAGTCAAGCCAAGATATGAGCAAGAAGCTCAATTAGAAAGTAGCTAGAGAGCTAACCGTAGTGTGACAAGTGATCAAAAGTACCATTTGTTAGGCTCAAACCCAATAGTTTTAACTCATTTGTTAGTCTAGAACAAACCTAAGCATGCAAGTAACAAACCAGCCTCAGGGAAGAATAGGAAAAGACACTCTGTGATAGGTTAAAATTCAATTTAGTAGCTCTGGATTGCAACATCAGCAAGACAGCAGAATAACTCAGGATGATGCAATTTATCAAGATGATATTTCGCATGAGGAAGTATGATAGAATCTAGGCAGGTGATACGATAAAGTGTATAGTATGTAGGTGATAAAAAATTAGGAATGATGTATCACGTGACAATTCTCAGAAGGGTGTACAATTATTGTTTAGTATTGTATGACTCTTGACCTGTGAATGTGAAAAATGTAGTTTTAAAGGCAATTTGGTCAATGTTGTAGGTTGACAAGTGCAATTTCTTCATTTGAAACATAGTGATATCAGAAAATAGATAGGTTTGCAAATAGTAGGTGATCAAACATGTCATAAAATACTTGAACAAGGGAAAAAGTAACCTTGTCAAGACAAGCACTTGAGATATCAAAGCGAAAAAATCCTATGAATACTACTGTGATGTTTGCTATTCAAGAACGTTCACACAAGTAGATCACGGGGATGACAATTCAAGCACTTTCTATCCTAGAAGGACAAAGGCTCAATACTCAACAACTTGGCCCACACTTGATGTCCCATTGCCTCACAAAATTTGTTGCCCACAATAGATGTTGGCTTTGTCGTGGAAGTTCCAATGACACAACCAAAGGAACACAGCTGGTGAGTAGTCTTGGAGTGATCCAGGTTAGTCCACTAGGATCGATCCTTGCACCAAGATGTTAAGCAAAAAAATTGGGTAGCTTCTATCTATGGTTCATAGTAAGGGCTTCCATTTGCAATACCCCTCTTGCTCCCAAAGGGACTCCTTACCTCGCGGCAAGTAATGGACCTCATGGCCACAAGAGTACCTTAAGCATTCTTGCCTAGTATTTTCCTCATGGTCACAATCCCACAAGTACTCACACCAAGTGATGACAAGTACTACGTCTACCAAGGTTTTGTGTCCTTGATAACCTTGATTTTATAGTGGGTCAGAATAGCTCGGTATTAGCTTGTCCCCACTTGGATCGTTCCTCTTGATTACTCAAGAGCAAGCCCGCTAAAGGATTCTAAAACTAAACAAGAAATGGATCAACCTTTGAGGGTCAAGATTTTTGGTTCACCTCAAGAGTGAAGAGCATACTCTCCTATCTCAAAAATCTCTCCCAAACACACCAAGCAAATGTTCAATTACCCTCTTACTTTCAAAATCTAGAAGTGGGTCAAGATTTCTAGTTCACCACGAGGGTGAAGAGCATACTCTCCTACCACCAAAAGACTCCTATGATAAGATATTAAGTGCCTAAGAAAGAAACAACTAGTATATGCTGCACTTAAAGTGAAATAAATGAACAAGCACTTGACTGTTTTTATGCTTTGGGCAGCCCTACAAAATAATTAGTAGCCTTTGCGCATTTGGAGCTTTGACATGCATTTTTTTGGCAAATATTCAAGCAATGAGGGCACACCTACAAGTAAAACTTGTTAGCCCCACAAAGGTTAGCACATAAAAACCAAGATAATCTACAAGTAAAAACCCTGTCTAGATGCAACAAACTAAAACCAAATAACGAAAAAACCCAAATTTTGCAAAACAAAATAACTGAAAATAGTCACCTCTAGGTCTAAGCAATAGTTTTCTGTCAAAAAATCTCGCATGATACTTCTCAGTATCAGAGTGTGATACTTTCTCTCTATATGACAGATTGCATTGTGTCTAGACGATAGAGTTTTGTATGTCTCTGTGATAGAATCCTGCAAGGGCGTACAATACTTTTACTAGAAAAGTATCACACAGGTATACAAAAAATTGTTGTATGATACTAGAAAACTATCATATGATATTCTATCAGAAAGTACAAAAAAAAGCTGAAACAACAACCAAAATATGATGAAAAATGTGCGGAAATGCATGAAAAGAAGGACAAAATAGAGTTATTCCACCCCACGGTGGGTGCAAAAAATGTACACTCAAAATGTGCACTTCTCTAAGTCATTGCTTCCAAGAGAATCCATGGATTGGAAACCTTTAGCAAGTGACCTAGAGCTCCCTAGGCATGGAGTGTAAGGGTGTTAATAGTGTTCTCAGCTAGAGCTAGTAAAGCATATGACCTTGCTAGTAAACCATGCAATGAGAGATTCAAAGAGACAAGGGCAAAAATGCCAATATCCTCAAGAATCTTGATGAAAATGCAATGCAACTAAGCTATTGAAATGAAAGTGTTACAATCCATTGCTAATTAAGCTATGTGAGTTAAACTAGAGCATGAAAAGGAAACTAAGCTAGAATGCTATGAGAATTTAAGCTACAATGAAAAGATAAAGACTAGAATGCAATAAGATCTTCAAAAGCTCCAAGAAACCCGTAGCATAACATTAGCATAGAGAGTTGGGATCCTAGAATGAGAAGAGAGCTCTTCTTTTATAGAAAATGAGAATCAACGGATGATGGAGATTAAGAGGTAAAAGAGTTGATCAAGGGTGGGGTTTGAAAGAGGGAGCAATCCATGTGCACAAGTCTCCTTCAATGAGAGTGAACTGTTGACTTTTGAGCCTCATGTGAGACAAAAAGGTCTTTTCTTCTTTTTATAAAATAAGAATAATGCTTTATTTGTGCAACTTAGGATAAAAAGACAACTGGGGATTTTTTATTTAATAAAAGGGGAGGGAATTCCTTTCAATTAAATAAAGACTTAGGATAAAATGGTTAATCCATATAATATAATCAAATAAATGATAGAATTAGGATTTGATCGAGAATAAGAAATTGATGAATTTAGCAAGTAATGCTAGCAAGGGGCTAATAGTCTAGGTGACCATTTTTGGGTGATTACACTATCACTTCTACAAACCATCACTAAAGCTTGATCTTATATACTCATTTAAAAAGATAATATCCCCATTGGTCGGCCTTCAGAACATAAAGTGTAATGTGTAGAACATTAACTAAATGAATTATTAAATATTCATTCTAACCTCTACCTAAATCATAGATATCATCAACAATGTCGGTTCTACAAATAATTAGGCTCAAATCAATCAGATTGTTGATTTAATAGAATCATTGATCGATCCATCATTTGAATGTCAACATTATTCATGCTTCTTTGTATCCCCGATACTAATTTTTTTTTTAATTCAATAAAATAATAATATAAATGATTGCGATCACAAACATAAGTTAAATATGTATTGTAGAATCTTGTCCTATCTCCATACTACAAAATACATCTATACCTATCCACACTAATCCATTTACCGAAACCTATATACTATCACTATTTTTTCATACTTAGCCAAATCTAAAATTTGACCATTAGTAATCAAAAAATATGGTAATTGACCATGAGAATTATGTATGGTTCCATCAATTAAAACAAACAATCCATCCATAGCAGTGTCTCTTTCCAACAATCTCCCCCTTTTGAATTCATGGTGACACTTAGTGAAAAATGACTAAGTGTCCAAGAAAAATACAAAACTCCCAAAAAAATCTTCCTAACCAAAATTATGAGCTCCTCCTAAGATGATTATCTTATTCTTCACTCCTTATCTCTCTCCCTTTGACATCAATGGAAAAGGCTAGAAGCATAAAAAAACTTATACCAAAATCCTATATACCTCACTTCTATACAAGTGTTAAAATATTTACAAAAGATTGAAAATATTTGAGAAATTGCTTCTCAAAGTAGAAAAATCTATATCCAAAATTCTTTTCAATATTTCCATCACTTTGAGCTATCCACATATAGCATAAGCTTCTTTCTCTATTGTAGCTAGATCAATTGCATCTAGTGAGGTAAATATTGCCTTGACTTCCTTTAACCCGTTCAACATACCCATCAATTTTAGGGACAATCAAATTCATCAATTTGTCGATCCTTCCATTTACTATCTCCTTTTCTGCTACAAGTATTTTGATTTTATCATTTAGTGTTGTTACTTGAACTTCATAGACTAAAGCTAAACTCTTTAAAGGATCTAATGTTTTGGGTATCTCTTGTAGCTTCACTTCACTATGGTTAATGATTTTGTCAATATCATAAACACACTTAGGATAATCAATGCAACTACTAAAGAATATTCTTCCTCCAGTTACTAGACCATTTACCTTCTAAATCACCAATCCAAATGATACTCTATCATTTAAAATTAATGTTGATTGGATCTCATAGCATCATATTCACTTTGAACTTTCACTAGTGCATATTTCTCCAAAGATTCAAAATGAGTATTAGCCACATTCAACAAACCTTCTATCTGACCGGATGTGGATTCACTTTTTTTTATGTGAAGTTTTGCATAATCTTACTCAAAAACTCAGAAGCAAGAAAAAATAATTTGTTTTCCTTCTTTTGTGTAATCATAACCTTCTTTGTTTCTTTAGCATGGGCCACCCAAGAAAGACCCATAAATTAAATGGAACAAGAGTATCCAACTATATTGGAACTTGTGAGATCTATGTATCTTCCAAACTAGTGATATCTTCCTCAAGGAGTTCAACCACTTCCTTTTTAGTTTCTCTTGCCTTCAATTTAGGCTCAATTTTCTCCTCAAACCCTTCCTCCTTAACTTGTTCAAAAGTTTGACTTGATTTTGTCTCTTCTCCTTCTATGACCTCTGCAACACCTACATTTTGTACCTTTATTTGATCATCTACATCATCTTTTACTGTCTCCATTTTTTTCTTATCATCACGAACATAGTCTTCTTTTTCATAAGCCATCTTGATTTTCAATACTTCATGTATCTCCCTCATTATCCATAGAAGAGAGTGCAATTGGTACACCACAGATAAAGACATTTGGTTCTTCACTGGCCATCTGACATGAGGTTGTTGGGATATTGTTGAGAATGTCAGATGTTGTTGATTAGACCTTGTTTATATGTTCTACCATTAGTGTTTTTTCATTGATGCCAACATATTATTTCTATTGAAAATAATATGCTTAGTTTGTTCAAAGAAGATGATTTCAATTGTTCAAGTGATTTGCTGAAGATCTTTTACTACTATTCTAGTTGGTGTTTTAGATATGTCTATATTTGATTTTGGTCAACTTATATAGGATCACAATACAGGTTGTGTTATGATTTATTTATCATTTGACTATATTTCAGTATTCCTGTGTTCTAAGGTTGAGTTTTTTCTTTGGCGAGGATCAGTATGGTTGATTCAGTTCATAAAATTATAGTGGTAATGCTTGGATTCTTTTTTTTTTATCAATAGGTGTTGTTCATGATTTAGAGTCAAGAAGTTATCTTTTTATCATGACAGAGTTTTGTGTTTAGTATTGCTGGTATTTAGTTCAAAGAAGAGTTTGTATTTCGAGATTGAGTTGATGTGATGGTTCAAGAAGATATTCTTTCTTCTCGCTAGTATTCTTGGCTCATGGTATGACCACTTTGATGGCTCACATTTATCTTGGTGATTGTATTTGGTGATTTGCTAGTTTATTGTTATTTCTTCATTTAAGTCCTAGCCGAATTGGTGAAGTAACATGTTGTGATTCTTGGTGTGGATCTGGAAAAGCTATTGCATGTTCAGGGATTAAATTTTGTTTCCTATCTAAGTCTTGGTCAACTTGAGTTGGATCATATTTTAGATTGAGTATTGTATGAATGAAATTATACACCTATTTGCTGCAAATACAAAACGCCAAAACACCAAACAATCACATTAGATGTTAGTAAATGCAACAAAATAAGTAATTCTCACTACAACCTCAATGAGCTAAAACAAGAGCACCCAATAACCTTGATTGATTTTCTTTTCAAGATTATTTGTGGGTATGCTCTCCCAACATAAATGAAATGCAATCTAAATACAAAACTATGAAATGCAAGATGAGGGTTTTAGAGACAAGTATGAGAAACTTGCCCCAAATCTAATGAAGGGTGCTCCCCTTAATACCACAAACACATAACACAAATAGAGAAACAACAACAATATGCAAGAACATAAAATGGGCTTCTTATTATCTCCACAAATGTGGAATTACAAACTTTCAGAATTACAATATGCAAAGCCACATGGGCATTCCCTTTACAATATTCTGTAGTACAAAGCCTCAAATCATTACCCAGATCTACCTAGAACTGTCCTGAACTACCTAAGACAACACTACAGCCTTCCTTATATAGGCAATTTTCCACCGCCTTGGAAGGTTCCAGAATTTTTAGCCAACAAGGCCGACCAAACTTAGAATTATTTTATTTTACAATTTATTACATCAAAGTTGGCTCAAAATAACTTTTGAAAGCCAAACATAAATTTTGAAAGAAAATCATTTTCCGCTATTTCAGGTGACCCAACTTCCGAGGACCATAAGTCATCACTAGTTTCTCCGATTGACTATTATGACCCCAATTCGGAAAGAGCACGAAGAGCTCTACAACACATATAATAAGCAAGCTTCATTCAACTAAAAATTTGACCTCATCCAGGGCCTCTAAAGCTTTCAAAACTAAGTTCAAAGTTTCTGTACCCTGCTGCCAATACCAAAAATCTGCAATATCTTCAAAACTAGACTTGATCTAGCAATGAAACTTTACTGACAGGATGATATGACTAGGATGAACCTCCACCTATGAAATCAGAACATTCCGAGATCATATGACCAACTTACTAAAAATAGTAGGTTTCCATAAATAGTAGCTCTACACAAAGATATCCTTTATTGAAAAGCAAACATAAATATTTTTGGGTGATGCAAGATTGCTCTTACACCCAGGATGCTTCTGCATCAGACACCCGAGGTAGTTTGAGAAGTGACCTTGTCATGACTCAGGTGTGAAGAGGAAAACCAAGATAGTTAACCTCCTCCCTTGTCAGCCATGATGAATCTTCAATAGGCCATCCTTTCCACTTGACCAGATATTCTTCACATGTCCTATTCCTTGTGCTTATGCCAACATGAATGTCCAGTATGTCTTCAATCTCCTTGATATCTGAACTGGTTGTTGGAATACTCCACTGTGTTGTTGTAACCTCATCTTCAACACCTCCTTCATGGTACTTTGTCAGATCTGGAACATTAAATACTAGTGAAATATTCAGCTCGATAGGCAACTCGACCTCATATGCATTTCCTAAATCATGCTTCTTCAATATCTTACATGGCCCAAACTTCTTCATTTTCAGCTTCTTATATGTACCAACTGGAAATCACTCATTCTGCAAATGAACCATGACTTCATCTCCAACCTGAAATTCCTTATGCCTCCTTTTCTCATATGCCTTAGCCTTATACCATGCATTCATTTTGGAAATGTGCTTCCTCACCTCCTCATGGATGTTCTTCAAATGTTCTACAAAATCCTCAGCTTCAGCACTACTTATTTCTCCTTTATCTATTTTTCTCAACTCAGATGCATTTCTGGTACTACTTCCATATACAATATGTTGATGATGTGATGAACTAAACTTCAAATCTATCTTCAACTCTTCACTTTATGCTAGTGTCTTTCTATGTGCTACCTTATTTGGAAAACTGGCTCCTGGAATCAAGTCCATCTGATCACTGATCTTTCTTGCTGGTGGTAATCCATTAGGCACATTATCGGATACAATATCCTGAAACTCATTCAATAATTCTGCAACTTCTACAGGTTTATCTTCTGCTTCCTCTTTCCCAGCCTTTGGAATTAAGGTAAAACACATATGCTCATGCCGCATACCATTTGAGAAATTTCCTCTATCAACAAAATTTATTCTTGCATTACCACATACCATTTCTTCTATTTCCTTCAATGGTTTTAGCTTATGTCGCACTCCATCCTTTGTCGGGGAATAAGTATTCGCACGACTATCATGTACAACACATCTATCAAACTGTCAAGGTCTACCCAAAAATATATGACATGCATCCATAGATATGATATCACATAGTACCTCATCATGGTACCTGCCAATCTTGAACATGACTAGGTACTGTTCATTGACCATGACCTTGTGTTCATCCTGCACCCAGGCAACCTGATATGGATGTGGATGTTTCTACCTCTTGAGCTTCAAATTTGTCACCATCTTTTCTAACACCAAATTATCAGTACTGCCACTATCAATAATCACATCACAACACTTACCCTCACAATGCACCTAGTACGAAACCAGCTTCTTCTTTTCTTAGGTTCATTCTCACCACTCAATAGGATTCTTCTATTGATCAACATTTCTCCTCTTTTAGCATCTTCAGAATGTGATGATCTTGCATTTTCATCTACATGTGCAACTCTAGCTTGGCCTTCATTCCTCCTCTCCATCCTTCCTTGGCATTGAGGACATTCAAATGCCCTATGAACTTCTTCTCCACAGTGAAAACATGTTCCACGGAAGCCTCCTCTTCCTGAACCTTGTCCCCTTCCTCTTCCTCTCTGATCTATATTGTTCTGATTTTGGAAATTATTGAAATTATCTCCTCTTTGATTCTGACTATTACTAGCTTCATCCTGCTTTTTCAGATCTTCATTTCGATCTTTATATGACCATCCACTAGATCTTCCATCACGACCTCTTCCACTTTGTCTGCTCTTAGACTTCTTGTTCAGCTTTTCCTCTACTTTTAGGGAAAACTGGTATGCCTCTTCAATACTGTTCATTCAAACCAAATTCAACTCCTCCTGAATGCTCGGCCTTAACCCATTAAGCTAAGGGGAAACTTTCTCCTTGTCAGCTTTTGCATGGCCTGTTCTGATGAGGATTCGATAGAACTCCTCTGTATACTCCTGAACAGATCATCCTGCTTGGTTCAAACTTTGCATTTTTTTCAGTAGGTCAAGCTCATAATAAACAGGGATGAACTGTCACTTCAATTTATCCACCATCTGATCCCATCTTGTGATTTTATCTTTCCCTCTTCTATTTTGCTCCGATTGAATCTCTTGCCACCAGATCTTGGCATGACCTTTCAATCTGGCCTTTGCAAATTTGACCCTATCAGGATCCTTAATATCTTCATACTCAAAATATTCTTCACATTCATTGATCCAGTCAATCAACTCCTCTGGGTTAAGATTTCCAAAAAATGTCAGAACCTCAATCTTAGATCTTGTCCCGATCTTGGAAATGGCCCAAAAAAGTCTTTCTTCCTCCTGGTTCACAATTTTGACTTCTCCTTCTTGATCTTCTTCTTCGGCTTCATCCTCGCTTTTGTCTCTGATATTAAGATTCATTCCTCTATGAATCCCTTCTTGCAATGCTCGCACTTATCTCTGGAGTGCTCTAACCTCAAGTGTTACAACACCAGGTCTTTCACCACATTCCCTTCATGGAGGCATTTTCATGATTCTCGCTAAAACCCTGACCACGGTCCTGGTGCAAACTACCTCACAGTCGGTGATCTCTTTACACAGAAACCCTAACCCACGGTCCTGGTGCAAACTACCTCACAATCGGCAATTTGTTTACACACTCAAGAACTCATGCTCTGATACCACTTAATGAAGGGTGCTCCCCTTAATACCACAAACACATAACACAAACAGAGAAACAACAACAATATGCAAGAAAAGAAAATGGGCTTCTTATTATCTAAACAAATGTGAAATTACAAACTTTCAGAATTACAATATGCAAAGCCACATGGGCATTCCCTTTACAATATTATGTACGACAAAGCCTCGAATCATTACCCATATCTACCCAAAACTGTCCTGAACTACCTAAGACAACACTATAGCCTTCCTTATATAGGCAATTTTCCACCACCTGGGAAGGTTCCAAAATTTTTAGCCAACAAGGCTGACCAAACTTAGAATTATTTTAATTTACAATTTATTACATCAAAGTTGGCTCAAAATAACTTTTGAAAGCCAAACAAAAATTTTGAAGGAAAATCATTTTTCGCTATTTCAGGTGACCCAACTTCCGAAGACCATAAGTGATCACCAGTTTCTCCAATTGACTATTATGACCCCAATTCGGAAAGGGCACAAGGAGCTCTACAACATCTACAATGAGCAAGCTTCATTCAACCAAAAATTTGACCTCATCCGGGGCCTCTAAAGCTTTCAAAATTGAGTTCAAAGTTTCTATACCCTACCGCCAATACCGAAAATTTGCAATATCTTCAAAACTAGACTTGATCTAGCAATGAAACTTTACTGGCAAACTGATATGACTAGGATGAACCTCCACCTGTGAAATCAGAACATTCCGAGATCATATGACCAACTTACTAAAAATAGTAGGTTTCCATAAATAGTAGCTCTACACAAAGATAGCCCTTATTGCAAAGCAAACATAGATATTTTTGGGTGATGCAAGATTGCTCTTACACCTAGGATGCTCCTACATCAAAATCTCACAATGATATGCAAATGCAAGATCTATGAAGAAGATAGTGCACAAGAAAAATGATGCAATATATTTTGATTTTTTGAATAAGGAATGAAATGCAAACTAACTATAAATGAGGAAGCAAGATTCGAACTATGCTATGAAATCAAAGTTAATCTATGATACAAGAATTGAAATCTAAACTAAGAATGAAAATGCAAATAAATTATGCTAAGAAATTGAAATGCTACAATGTTAGATTACTAGAATGCTTAAAATTCTTAGAATGCTTAATGATTATGCTTAGAAGACTCTTATTAACCTACAAATGAGAGAGAGAGAGAGAGAGAGAGAGAGAGAGAGAGAGAGACCTTTTATAAAAATTGCAAAAGGATTGAACGATGGAGATTAAGAGGCAAAAGAATGAGTGGCTAGGATTAAAGGTTAGGTAGGGTTTGAAAAAGTCAAACTTTATTTGAGAGGGAAAAATGGATTTGAAAATGATTGGTGGAGAAAAGAGATGCGTAGGTGGCCACCTTGGAAAAGGTGATTGTGCACATGATTAGAGGTAATCCACCTTTTAATCAAGATTAGAGGAATATTTAGAAAAGGGCAAGTTTAGAAAAAAGGGAAAAGTGGCTAAATTAAAATGATTTTAATTTAAACATAGTTTAGAAAAAAATTAAGCTAGTGGAGGAAAAAAATAAATAAAATTTATTTTATAAAGGAAAATGGAGGGATAATATATTAAATTGAGTTTAATATATTAGAGTATTTAAATAAAATTTAAATACAAAGGGAAAATGAATGTATTTAATTTAATTTAATTAAATAAATAGAGGAATATAAAAATATAGTTAATTAATAAAAATCAACTATAATGTTAAGGGTAAATATTATTAAAAATGAATATTAGAATGTGAATGGACAATTTTAGGTGTCTACATTTTGCCCCTCTTTGATGCGGTGTTGAAATTGACATCACATCAAAGAAGAAGAAAACAAGATGCCCCAAGAGTTGTGCCTAAGAGACGATGGGAAGAGGATGTGCCCCTTTGAGAAAATTGAGCAAAAAATAAAATTTGACAATTTTCTCGAAAATGAAGGGTGAGGGTAGAGGAAGTGATAAAAGAAGGCCTCCAATTCAAAATGAATATAAATGCAGACTATCATTGTGTCAACATGGGAGAGCATATCCTATTTTGATGTTGCATAGGAATCATGTACCACATGCTAGATAAACAAGGATAACATGATTCAAATGCATGGATTAGACACTCAAACAGACAAACACATCATACCACAACAAATTGTGAATCAACCCCAAAACCTATCTAAACAAACCAAGATATGAAGATCTAGGTCATCTAGAGTAGGTGCGATTGAACACAAAAAGATAAAACAAAAAGGAAGGCCTCATGACCAAGCAGCCATTTGGTCCATATTTCTTTCCTAGAACAAAGTTGATACTTAGATTTAGGATTGGTTGAGTCTTCTTAGGAAATATGTATCCTGAAGGGCCAATGGTGCTTTATTCAAGGTTGTTTATAAGTGTCAAGGAAAAACCAATAGATCAAATGACAACAAGGGTAATTAGTCTCCATATGTTTGTGATAGGGCACATGTGGTCAATGAGTTTGAAAGAGTGGCATCAATCGCAATGGAGCTCAAGAGAATTGGGTCAACTGCATAGGTGAGTGTGTGCAAAGTGAGCAAGATGGAAGGTGAACTTGGTTAGCCTCCCGCACAGACATAGAAGGGGAATGAAAGGATGGACAAGAGAAATTATCTTGATAGACGATGGATCTAGGTGAACTACACATGGCGCTGGCAAGCGGTTTTCACCATGGTACTTATCCAAGGTGCCTATTGCCAAGTTTTCACCATTGGACAAATTTTTATTGCATTTTTTCCTTTTTCAATTTTTTTTTTTTTTTGGGTCATCAAGGTGCTTGTTTGACAAGTTTTCACCAAGATGATGATTTTTTCTAGACATTTTACAATTTTAAAGATTTTTTCAAGACTTTTTATAAT
The DNA here is from genome assembly GCA_027943335.1 of Chamaecyparis obtusa. Taxonomy (NCBI): domain Eukaryota; kingdom Viridiplantae; phylum Streptophyta; class Pinopsida; order Cupressales; family Cupressaceae; genus Chamaecyparis; species Chamaecyparis obtusa. The sequence goes on from BSBK01006252.1 coordinate 570,286, forward strand.
TTTTAGGATTTTTTTAGGACTTTTTATAATTTTTATAATTTTTTCTAGATAATAAAATTCTAGACCTAGGTACTTCTGATTTTCATGTATAGAACCTCTTCATATGCATAATGTTCATAGGATCAGGGAGTGGATCTCCCTCTGCTGTAGCTATCTGATATGCTCCCGACCCAAATTTAGTTGTAACCACAAAAGGCCCCAACCAGTTTGGCTCAAATTTTCCTTTCTTCTAACTATTCTTGAGATTTCTCATGTTATGTTGTAGGACTAGATCACCAACTTCAAATTTTCAAGGCTTGATCTTCTTATTGAACTACAAGCAAAGACTATTTTGATACATGCGAAGGTGGTTCAGGGCATTAAGGCATCATTCATCCAAGAGTTGCAATTCTTGTAAGTGGACAACTCAATACTTCTCATCAGTTATTAGATTCTTTAGGGAGATTCTAAGGGAGGGGAGCTCAATTTATATGGGAAGTATAACCTCAAAACCAAAAATAAGGGAAAATGGGGTGGCACCAGTGGGGGTATGTATGGAGGTACGGTAGGCCCAAAGAGCAAGATTTAGTTGAAGGTGCCAATCATGATCAGCATCATCGACTATCTTTTTTAGGATGTTCAAGATAGTTTTGTTAGTAGCCTCTGCTTGACCGTTACCTTGTGGGAAATACTTGCTCGAACAATGCTAGGTTATGCCAAATTTTTTGTAAAGCTCAGTGACATACTAAATTTTGAAAGGGGTTCCATTATCAGTATGGATATCTTGTGGGATGCCATAGCAATAGATGATGTAGTTCATGATGAACTTGTAAATCTACTTTCCTGTAGTATAAGTGAGGGATATGGCTTCAACCCATTTAGTGAACTATTCAGTAGCAACAAGGATATATTTCTGGCCATTGGAAGAATTAGGGTATATTTGTCTTACAAGGTCAAAACCCCATTGTGAAAAGGACCAGGGTGTGATGGTGGGATGGATATCTTGAGCGGGAGCGTGTATCAAATTTCCATGCTGTTGATAAGGAACACATTTTTTCACAAAGTGGTATGCATCTTGTTCCATAGTTGGCCAATAGTATCTAGTACACAGTAACTTTTTAGCTTAAGTGAGTCCACTAGAATGAGCCCCATAGATTCCTTGATGTAATTCTTTTAAGGTCATTTGTGCTTCCTCTAAATTCAAACATCTAAGAAGAGTTTTTTAAAAGTGTTTCCAGAAAAGGGTGTCACTCAGGATAGTGTAACAGGAAGTTTGGCAGATGAAGGTTTTGCGTTAATTAGTGGAAAGGGTAAGTGGGATGATCTCATCATGAAGGTAGGAATAAATTTCTTGGTACCAAGGGGAATCAAGACCAACAATTTCACATACCATCTCAAACTCCAGCTGGTCATAGACAGGGACAATAAGATTCTCAATAAGAAACTCACACCTTTGACTATTTTTTGGCATATCTATCAAAGAGGCAATGGTAGCCATTGCATCAACTGCTTTGTTATTAGATCTTGGGATATGTTGAAATGTTATTTCTATGAAGTGTGTCTTTAGATCCTCAACCATGTGGTGATAAGGAAGGAGCTTCTCGTCCTTTGTTTGAAACTCATCATTAACTTGTTTGACAACCAATTGAGAATCACTGAATACAAGCAAGTTAGAGATCTTCCATCGAATAGCTTGAAGAAGTCCAACTACCAGAGCTTTGTATTCTACAATGTTATTTATGAAAGGAAATGTAAGCTTATAAGACTTAGGAATGAGATCTCCTTCTGGTTTCGTAAACAAGAATCCTTCTCCCGAGCCTTTTTGGGTATAAGATTCATCAAAATAAAGTTTCCATTGTATGCTTGAGGTGATATTCATGATTGATTCATCTAGGAAATCTGTAACAATAGGATGACCACCTTGAATAGGAGCTTCTGCTAACTGATCTGCAATTACTTGGCCTTTGATAGCTTTTTGATCTACATATACAATTTCAAACTCACTCAAGATCATAACCCATTTTGGTGTGCATTCAATGAGAGTGGCTTTTGACAAGAGATAATAGGATCAGCTTTTGGAATAAGTTATGTCTTATTATTAAGCATGTAATGACATAGTTTTTGCATGCAAAACACCACAGCCAAAAATGCTTGCTCAATAACAGTATAGTTCAATTCATAACCAACAAGTGTTCTGCTAAGGTAATAAATATCATTCTCTTTTCCATTATCATCTAGTTGTGCAAGAAGAGCACCAAGTGCAACTGATGTAGTAGATATGTAAGGAATTATAGGTTGAACTAGAAAAGGTGGTACCAACATTGGTGGGCTAGCCAAATATTGTTTCAACTGCTAAAACCCCTTTTGACAGAGACAATCCTATAAGAACTTATCATTTTTACATAGGAGATCTAAAAAAGGATGCACATTATCTTCCAACTAAGAGATGAATCTACAAATAGACTAAAGTCAGAGTTGCAAACTATGAAGTTGCTTCAATGTCTGTGGGGGTGGCATTTCTAAGATGACTTTCACCTTCTTAGGATCTACCTCAATCCCTTGTCGAGACACGATGTACCCCAACAATTTACTTGACTGAACCCCAAAGACACATTTCTTAGGATTTAACAGTACCTTGTACTTTTTAAATCTTTCAAAGATTGTGGCAAGGATGGCTATATGTGATTCTCATGTTTTTGATTTCCCAAGAAAATCATCTACATAATCTTCCATAGTGACATGAAGGAGATCATGAAAGATCATTGTCATAGCTCTTTGATAGGTAGCTCCTGCATTCTTAAGACTGAAAGGCATTACTTGATAGAAAAATGTACCCCATGGTGTGGTAAAAGTTGTCTTGTGTTGATCTTCAATTGCTATCCTGATTTGATTATATCCAAAGAAACCATCCATAAGAGATAGCATCTCATGTTCGGTAGTCAAATCCACTATAATAGCAATGTTAGGTAGTGGAAAATTATCTTTAGGACATGCCAAGTTGAGATCTCTAAAGTCAGTACAAATTCTTATGCCCCCAAAAGGCTTACCTATTGGTACAATGTTAGAGACCTATTCTGGATAATCTATAGGTCATATGAATTTGGCATCTAGCATTTTCTATAATTCTGTTCTAACAAGCAAGGAAACTTGAGGATGCATCTTTCTTAATTTTTTCTTGACAGGCTTTATTGTAGGATCTACTACAAGATGATGTACTACAAGATCAGGATCCAAACTGGGCATATCTTTATAGGACCATGAAAATTTTATTTATGTCTTGCAAAGAAGCTTAGTCATATCTTTCCTTTCTTTCTCATTGAGTGATGCTGCTATGTATGTGATCTTAGGATTATCTGTAGTACCAAGATTGACCTCTATTGTATCTTTAATTAGGATAGAGGATTTTTTTGACATGAATGGAAAGTCAACTTCTCCCTCCTCTAGCACCTCAAAAAGGTTTTCAATAGAGGATGCATCCTTTATTTTCTCTTTTTCTTCACCCAAAGATGCCATAGGGAGGTTTTCACCAAAGGGTGTTTTATTTTCTTTTTTCTTTTTATTTTCATTTTCACTTTTGCAACTAAGAGAGTTGACTTGGATATTGAAGAAGGCTTTCTCATTGTAGAATATGTTGTGTTCATGATCTTGGAGATTGTTAAGTTCAAATAGCATGAGTACTACCTCATCCAAATTGTATATGTCTAAATTTGGTGGTAAATCTTCTTGGTCCCAATTGATGAGTTCGGGGTGTTTGAGGGGAAAGGTGGGGGATGACAGGTCTATGGAAGTAATGGTTAGGACATGGTTAGAGTCGATGATATCATATTTCATATATTGGAAAGGGACTTCATAGAACTCTTCATCATTGTTTCAGTCAGTTTCAACTAAACAAAATTCCTTAGCCAAAGACACCTTGGTTTCTAGGGAGCCCAAACCTCGGCCTTGAGGATAGGTAGTTGCTTTAATAATTGTCTTTCTCCCATTTTCATTTTCCCCCAAGTCAGTTCCATGATATCCCATGCTTTCAATAATAGGAGTGACCTTCAGGTACTTATCCTTAGGAATGTCCACTGGTTTCTCTTCATCATCATTGAAAAGCCAAGATAATACATCATTCTCCATGTGTTCATCTGCAAGGGATCCCCAGTGCTCAAAAGTAGTCTTTTTGCATGTCATAGTTTCCTTATTGCCTTTCGGAAAAATTTGTTTAGGTTTACCAAAGGACATCGGGGATAATGGAAGTTGTCCAATGCATAAGGAATTGTCAAATTTATACTCTCCCATTCCTTGATCTATAAAATTTACTTTCTTTTCTGATTCAAAAATCTTCTCCTTGTTGACTTTACCTTTTCCTTTATCAGATACCTTATCTGTTTCTTCAATGGGAGATTTTTCAGGAGGAGTTTTAGTGGAATCCTTTAATTCATTCAGAGGACAATAATATGATTCCTTTGCTTCCAAATTCTTGTAGTACTGAAATGGTTCTTGATCTCCAGGAATAGTGATTTCACATCGATGATGTGGAAATTTCAAACATTGATGGTATGTAGATGGTACACTTGCAATAATGTGTATCCAAGGTCTTTCCAAAAGTATATTGTAAGGGAGATCTAGATCAAGAACATGACAAAAATTCTCAATTATAGCAGGGCCCACCTATAAAGGAAGCGTGATCAATCCTTTGGATTCTCTTTCTCTTTCATCATAAGCCTTTATAGTAATGCATTTTGTTATATCAATGAGATCTTCTGAAAGTCTTATGTTTCTTATCATTCTTATAGTGAAAAGATTCAACCCATATCCATTGTCTATAAAGAATCTTTTTATTTTGGTGGATTGAAAGATGAATTCAATGTGAAGAGGCTTATTATGATAAGGGTCAGAACCACAAAAGTATTTTCCTGTGGAAACAAGATGTGATTGTGTGGCTAGATTCCCAAGCATAGCTTGAAATTGGGAGATATTGATGTTTTTAGGGACTCTCGATTCAATATGGGATTTTTAAAGGACTTTTTTATGCATAGCTGATGTCTGAAGCTACTCAAGTATGGACATCTATGTGGGAGTCTTCCCTAGTTGTGCTAGGAGGTCATAGTGTGAAGAAGGCCTAGTAGATGTGGATGGTGTAGTGGGTGGATCAACAACCTAAACAATAGTTCTTCCTCTTCTAGTGGTAGCATTGCAGTAAGCAACTTTAAGCTTGACAGTGCACACATGGTCGTCAGATTATTCTATGCAACCACAAAGAGAGTCAAACCAAAAAAGTCATTGTCCTAGATTTTAGAGCCTTGAATGTTATTGATGGTGTAGTAATAAGGCACATTTTTGGAAGATGAGGCATTGTTCTGATTATGATTAGGGAATGGCTGATTGTAGATCTTAAGTTGTGCATTGGATGATGATGGTTTATGAACTTCAACCTCAATTTTACCATCATCAATAAGGTCTTGGATATAGTGTTTGAATTTCATACATTTCTTAATGTCATGACCTTTGATGTGATGATATTCATAATATTCATTATCCTTATACCAAGCGGGTTTGGGTTGATTGTCATCATATGGTCAGGTATTAGGATATGTCATCATATTTTGATCAAAAGCTTTCAAAATATAACGTCTAGGGGTTCTACAAGAGAAGTGAATTATCGTCAGGGATGTGAAGAAAAATTATTATTGTTGTTGTTGTTAATATTATTATTGCGAGGGAATAGATAGCTCTGATTGCGAGATTGTTGTTGAAAGGTGTTTTGATTTTTCCGATTACAATTTTGATTGTTTCCATTGCCTTCATTATATTTTTTGTTAAAATTACCTTGGTTAGATGCTTGAACATTCTAGACATGTTTAGCATTGGTCACTACATCATTGACTACCCCTTTATTCTTAGTCCAAGATTGTGGTTTGTCATTGTTAGGAGATGGAGTATAGTCTTTAATGGCACCCATTTGCAAGAGACCATCTTCAATTATTTTTCCCTTCCTAACAAGCATTTCAAAAGTATCAGGAGAAGCCATTTTCATTTGGAAGGACATTTTGGGTACCATATTTCTAGTAAAGATGTCAATAAGATGATTATCTGGCATTTTCCAAGGCATTCTATTAGCTAGGTGTCTCCACCTTTGTAAGAAGCTAGAAAAAGTTTTCTCATTCTTTTTCTTAGTGTTGCATAAGTCACTTAAGGATGCTTGATGTTCGATATTATATGAGTATTGTGCAACAAATTTATTTGCAAGCTCAGAGAAAGAGGATATAGATCCAGGAGGTAGATTCATAAACCATTTGAGTGTCCGGCCTCCAAGACTCCTTGTAAAGAGTCTCTTAAGATAGTCTTCATTATGGGAGACCTGCTGAGAAGAAACATAGAATTATTTGAGATGTTGGATAGGACATTTCTTTCCATTATATTTATCAAATTTAGGGATCTCAAAGTTTGCAGGGAAGGGCATCATATTAATTGATTTATCAAATGGATAAGGGCATATTTCCTCAAAAGAAAATTTTTTTTACCTCCTCTTTGCATGTTGTGGATAAGGCTTTTAAGTTCATTAATTTTATTCGCCAAGTCAAGAGCATTGTAATTTGTAAGATGTGAACCAAAGAGTTGTCCTCCTCCAAATTATGATGTCAAAAACCCAGTTGATGTAAGTCCAAGTGTGGGAGGAGGTACATGATAATAATCTTGTGGCAGTGCTGGGGTAGATGTTTTTAAGACCCCAGAAGGAATTTTGAATAGCGATGAAACACAGTTAACTAAAGGTATGAGTGCTAGTGTGTGAAGTGGTATTAGGTATATCACTGATAATTTTATGGATTTGTTTGGGTGTTAATTGAAATGTTGGTTGTGTTTTTGATACATGTATTGATGTAGAAGGCCCACTAGAAATGGACTTGCCTTTGTCTTGATCAGATGGTGTAGTATGAACTACTACAATAGTTGTTGTGGAGACACCTTCTTTAGTAATATTGTTATACAATAGTGATTCATCAAAAGGCTCAGGAATTGTGACCCCATCATGGAGAAGGTTCATAAATATTTCTATTTTCTTGACTTGAATCACATTCTCAATCATCTCCACATTATGTGGATCTTTGAGGAAGTCATCAACTTGTGGATTTGGTAGTATTTCAAATTGCTCAGCTTGTTCAAAATATTCATTTTCAATCTCTGCTCAATTAGTTATATCTAGCATCCCAAAACCTCCAATAGGTACAGAGTCAAAGGGATTCTCATTTTCTAGAAAATGTCGACTTGTCATCTTAGCTTGTGAGCGGGTTAAAACCATACAATTAGAAAGAAAAGGATGAAGAGAGAGATGAGCTTAGGAACACAGTCATGACCTTTTTTTTATCAAGAGGATAGGGCCTCAAAGGTTTGATTGATTTGATTTGATGAAGGATTGATGATTGATTTGCAGGGGCAGGGCCTCAAAGGTTTGATTTGGTTCAAAGGTTTAGGACAACCTTAGTGAAAAAGAGAGCCTGTGAAAAGCAATGATAAAACCTTCATTGTACTTGTAGATAGACTAATGATCATAAGAAAAGAAGGGGATAGGATTGATTAGATTATGCCACTTAAGATAGACTGATGTTCTCAAGTCATAAATTTTGATTTTGATTAAAGATTAGGATCTTTAAAACACCTCGATAAATATTTCCACCTAGGTTTATGATGAAGGTGGATCAAAGGATAATGAAGATAAATAATTGATTTAGGTCCAAGGAAATGACGTTATGCTCTAGTAAGAGGGGGAATGGATTATGAAAGATTAAGATGATGAAGGATATATGAAAGAGGAAGGTTTAATCATAGGTCTCAAAGTTGATAAAGTCTCATTTTATGCTAGGTTTACACAAGTAGTTAGAGAGCTTGTTATTGAAGATAATCTTGTCAACTTTCTCTTGATCTTGGAGCTCTTGTTGAATAGATTTGATGATGTGTTGATACTTCCTAGCTTTTTGATTGGTTTCTTTCCTTTCTTTATAGGCCAAAGGTAGTGGGATCTTGACTTTCTTGTGCTTGGAGATATGGGACATAGCCTATAGAAGTGATGACTTGGTTAACCAACGTGTTCAAAGGCAAGAACTAATTTTCATACTCAAGCAATGGAACAAACAAAAGTCTGAAAAAAATCCTACAAGGGACAAAGAAACCTTGAGGGATACAAGCAATTGTGACAAGTCCAAATGATAGAAAATAACAATGCAATGTGTATGTCCAAAATATTTTCACAGGTCTAGTACAATCGAAGACACTTCAAACACATTCTACCTAAGGTCAAAAGGGATGTGTTCCAACCTTTTCCCACAACTTGATGCTCTTATCCCCACAATTAAGTGGTTGAATGGATTTTCCTAGGACTATGCAAGTTATGGATCAAATTGGAAAAGAACAATGCTTGTGGCACATGTCTTTTGATATTGCCATATTCAAGCTTTAGTGTCCAAGGGAACACATATGGTGAGTATCTTGGGGTGATCCAGGTAAGTCCACTTGGATCTATCCTTGCACAAAGGAAGTCACATGGCTAAAATGGTTGGCCTCTAAGTCCTTAGGTGTCTAGTAAGGTCCTCCATTCATGACTATCCCCTGTAGTTCTGCAAGCAGAATTAAGGCCTATAGCCCTACAAGCATCCAATAAGTATAGTCTCACAAGAAAGATTCAGACCTCTTAGCCCTATACTAGATGAATGTATTCCCCTTGTAGTAAACAAGATTGAGACCGTTGATAGCCCTACAAGCACCCAATCAAATGTAGTCTTGTTTAGCAAGATTGAGGCAACTAGGTCATACACGTGAAGAAGCATAAGGAATAGAAAATAGCCAAGTCTCCCCTCTCTTTGGATTGAAGGAAGCTTTTGATTATAGTGAGGTGGAGTAGTTGGGTTCGCTTGGTCCCCACTTGAGTCGTTCCCAAAAGATTTCTCTCTTGGCGAGCCCTCTAAAGGTAAATGCAAGAAAAGTAAGATGGATAGCTAATGCAGGTCAAGATTTATTATTTTCCATAAGGAAAAGAGCATACTCTACTACTCTATAGTTTCTCACAAACACATCAAGCATGTGTTCATTTACCCAATATTCCTTTCTAATGACCAAATTAAGTAGGTCTAGATTTATAATTTCACCTTAAATAGGAAAGAGCATACTCTCCTACTACCCAGTTAAATCACAAGAAATGAACCTTCCTAATTAAAGTAGGTCCCATTAAAAATCAACTTAAAGTAGACACAATGTTTTCTTGAACTTCCGAGGCAATCTACAAAACCAATGCATTAATAGTCTCAAATATTTTCAAGATCTTCAAACAACGTTCTATAAAACAAATTGATTAGTAGTCTCAAAATGTATTAATCTTGGTCAACAATTCTGAAAAACCACTATTAGAAAATTGAAAATATCATAAACTTGTAAAAAAATTCAACCATGCATTGAACAATGTGCAAATAAAGTGCAAACTCATCACAATTTTTTTTTTGCATTTGACTTAGTCAACAAGATCTGATTTTTTTGATATGATTTTGGCAACAAAAATAGAAATGCAAAATAGAGACCCCTAGTTAAAAACATAGAGCTTTCCAAAAATGTAAAATTTTTGGAAAAAATTCTTAATTTGTGCCCTAGGGACCTGATTTATTAAAACAAACCAGTTTTCAAAGATTGAATTTTTTATCCATATTCATGCATCAAAATAAAAAACAAAAAGAACATGCCATGTGTAAAATCCTCTGACCTTTTCGAAAATATAATTTTTTCTAAAAAATACAGTGATTTGCAACCAGAAATTAATTTTCATTAAAAATCATAAAAAAATTATAACTCGCGGAAAACTGATCAAAAAAATTTGATTTTCATACTAAGACATAATATGATGATCCCTCACTTGGAAAAAAAAATTCAGACCAAAACTTCCAACCGTTTGAAATATATGATCAAATCTTTCAAAAAACCCCAAGGTTTTGTCTTCAACTCCCCCTACACAAGCATTAGCATTAAAAATCTTCAAAAGTGTAAATCTAATAGGGATGTGGGTCCCACCGAACATGCCAAAATGTATGCAATAAAAAATACACCTATTTTTTGCAAATACAAAACACCAAACAATCACATTAGATGTTATTAAATGCAACAAAATAAGTAATTATCACTACAACCTCAATGAGCTAAAACAAGGGCATCCAATAACCTTGTTTGATTTGCTCTTCAAGATTATTTATGGGTATGCTCTCCCAACAAAAATGAAATGCAATCTAAATGCAAAACTATGAAATGCAAGATGAGGGTTTTGGAGACATGTATGAGAAACTTGCCCCAAATTTCACAATGATATGCAAGTGCAAGATCTATGAAGAAGATAGTGCACAAGCAAAATGGTGCAATACATTTTGAATTTTTGAATAAGGAATGAAATGAAAACTAACTATAAATAAGGAAGCAAGATTCGAATTATGCTATGAAATCAAAGTTAATCTATGATGCAAGAATTGAAATTTGAACTAAAAATGAAAATGCAAATAAATTATGCTAAGAAATTGAAATGTTACAATGTTAGATTACTAGAAAGCTTAAAATTCTTAGAATGCTTAATGATTATGCCTACAAGACTCTTATTAGCCTACAAATGAGAGAGATGCCTTCTTTTATAGAAATTGCAAAAGGATTGGACGGTGGAGATTAAGAGGCAAAAGAATGAGTGGCTAAGATTAAAGGTTATGTAGGGTTTGGAAAAGTCAAACTTCATTTGAGAGGAAAAAAAGGATTTGAAAATGATTGGTGGAGAAAAGAGATGGGGAGGTGGCCACCTTGGAAAAGGTGATTGTACACATGATTAGAGGTAATCCACCTTTTAATCAAGATTAGAGGAATATTTAAAAAATGCTAAGTTTAGAAAAAAGGGGAAAAGTGACTATATTAAAATGATTTTAATTTAAACATAGTTTAGAAGAAATTTTAACCTAGTAGAGGAATAAAATAAATAAGATTTATTTTATAAAGGGAAATGGAGGGATAATATATTAAATTAAGTTTAATATATTATAATATTTAAATAGAATTTAAATACAAAGGAAAAATGAATTAATTTAATTTAATTTAATAAATAGAGGAATATAACAATATAGTTAATTAATAAAAATCAACCATAATGTTAAGGGCAAATATTAATAAAAATTAATATTAGAATGCGAATGGACAAACAATAAATTTATTAAATTAAATTAAATAAATAGAGGAATATAACAATATAGCTAATTACTAAAAATCAAGCATAATGTTAAGGGCAAATATTAATAAAAATTAATATTAGAATGCAAATGGACAAAAAATGAATTAATTTAATTTAATTTAATTTAATTAAATAAATAGAGGAATATAACAATATAGTTAATTAATAAAAATCAACTATAATGTTAAGGGGAAATATTAATAAAAATTAATATTAGAATGTGAATGGACAATTTTAGGTGTCTACAAGTATAATGTTTATATATCATTTCCTCTTATAGGTATTTGCCGACCTTCTTGTGGACTATTCATTATAATATGTATAAATAGGCAATCATTTGTGATTCAAAGTGTGTGACAAAAAAAAGTGTTAGAAAGTGGCCTAATAGGTATAATATATATGTTGTCATTTGTGGAAACAATACTTATTGGCATGATTTCTTGGTGCATAGACCAGTTTTGGATATTGTGTTTGGAAAAATGACAAAGTCTAGGAAGTAGTTGACAAGGTATAGTTGCATAGTTTTATTTGCCAAGCACAATATGTGAAGAATGAAGTCATGCAAGCTTAGTGGAATGTATTATGGGATGTATTCAACCTTCAGTTAAGGTCTCTTATATTTTAGAGTTGACTAGAGAGAATTACAACTTGATGTGGTTATGTGAAGACAATGTAGCAGTGCAACAAGATAGACAAGTGGTCGCGATGTTTGAGGGAGTAACATGTGGATTCCAGAAGTGCTACTCTGGATTTATTTTGGGTCCTACCCTATCTTTGTCGATATATGATCACTAACTTTGTTTTTTCTATTTGATTATGTGTTAGACACATTTTGTGATGTGTTGAGAGCTGACTAGACATATTATGTGACTAGGTATATATGGAAGTATTTTTAGATGCAAAGTGTTTATCTTTGGGGATTATGAAGTAGATATGAAGTGTGCATAAGGATTTTGATATCAAAGGGGAAAAATATATGTGAGATTAAAATTGGGACTAATCAAGTATTTTTTATGCTAATTATAGTTCACAAGTTTTGTATAATCTTATGAGTATTAAGGTTGATATAACCTTTGTATGAGAAATATGCTTTCATTTGTATATAGAATCCTAACAGGGTCTATCATATAACAAGGACATGTACTATATAATACTTTTCTCCTGACAGGGCAAGATCTCTTAACATGGATATTATATTTTAATACAGTTATTGTGGGTACCATCTCCACCAGGGATTTCCCTTTACAGGGTTTCCTCAAAAACAAATAATGGTGTCATGAGATATTTACTTTATGCACATGTTATTATGATTTCAATTATTGCATGGTTAAGTATAAATCTATTTGAAATTATTAAAAAAAAATTAATACTAATTCACCCCCCTCTCAGTATTACTTAATATTAACAAGACTATTTATTGTAATAAGTATAAATGAGAATGTTTATAATTTGAAGTGTGTGAAAAAAGAAAAAGGAGGATATTTGTATTATACAATTGAGGTATAAATTTTACTTCATTGGAACTATATTGGAATTTCTGATGTTGTAATTCATTTCAGTCATATTGGATAATTTGTCCACTCTTGTGAATTATAATATGAAATTGATCAGTGAACTCAACTGAGGGCCAAATCATTGTATTGTGAGAAGTGAGCTCTAGGAAGTATGCTTGTGAATGAATGTGCATTCCTCTTTTGTTTTCATTTTCTCTTAAACGAGTAGTACTTGTAACACAATACATCAATCTAGTGGGTTTGACTGCCACCAGGGTTTCCTCTAGAACAAATTTGGTGTTATGTATCCTGTGTTTTGGATCTTACATTACTATTTATATTTTGGATAATTAATTGGTTTAGGTGGTTTAAAGGTTTAATTATTAGTGTACAACTGATTCACCTCCCTCTCAATTGTGATTGCTTCCTTTTGGGCCTAACAATTGGTATCAGAGCCAAGTCCTTTTGAAGAAGCTTAATCACTTAAAGGAAATCTGGCATGGCAAGCACAAGGAAAGAAAGCCCTAAGTTTGATGGAACTAACTATTTGATATGGAAGGATCAAATTAATACTTATTTGATATCCATGTGAGATGAATATTGGGATATCAAAGAGAAGCCTTACAACATTTCTAATGACTTGTCTCAAGCTACTGCTGACAAAAAGAAGACATTCAAGGAGACTATGATAGCAAGGGAAGATTTCATCAATGCCTTAATAGATATGGTATATTATCACATCTATGGGTTGATGATAGTGCATGAGGTACAGAATAAATTAAAAACTATTATGAAGGTGGAAAGTATGTTAATCAAGCTAAGTTGTAGGGTATTAAAGGGAAGTAGGAAGATATTAAGATGAGTGAAAGAGAAATTAACTCATCCTAGATGCAGAGAGTAAATAATTTGGTTTTTTCAATCAGATGTGTTGGTGTACCTTGAGTGATGATGAAATTTTAAGTAAAAGTATGAGATATTTTCTTGCATGTTATAGTGAGAAGGTTGCAGCTATTGAGGAATTGAGAACTATAAGAGATATTTCAAGAGAAGATTTGGTTGGTAGACTTTATGCCTATGAGATGAATAATCTTGTTAAGGAACTTTCGAAGGTTGAAACTGCATTCAAAGACAATGTGACTAAGTATGATAAGGGAGAGAATTATTTTAAAGACAACTTCAACCACTATGATAAGAAATGGGAAAACATAATGGAAGAGGAAAGGAAGATGAATGAACTTGAAGCCTTGATTGAAAGAAGACTACCTAAGGGTTCTAGTAAGTATGAAGGAAAGTTGTCTTTGAAATTATTTAATTGTAATAAGATTGTTCACATTACATCTATATATCCTAATAAAGTTTCTAAGGAACCTAAGATCATATCTAATAAATTTCACCCTAAGGGTCATAAAAGTTTCTATGTTAAAGAAGGTGTGACTGATGATGAATCTGGTGCTAGTGAAGAAGAGATTGTATTTATTTCTATTAAAGAAGATAATCTTAAAGAAGAGAAATCTTTGGTTTCACATATTGATAAAATAAATGAATGTGTCATTGATAGTGTATTTTCACATCACATGACTGGTGAGAAAAATAAGTTTATGAAGATTGAAGACTATGATGGTGGTGTTGTTAGATATAGTAACAACAGTCCTTGTTTGATTAAGGAAAAATGATCTATTACCCTTGGTGGTAAGAATAGTACTGATGATGTCGTGTATGTTGAAGGTTTAAGACAACTTGTTGAGTGTTGGAAAACTACTAGATAAGGGATACCAATTGGAATTCATGGGAGGAATGTGAAAAATCATTGGAAGCACTAGATATCTAATTGCATCCAATACACAGACTACAAGTAATATATTTTATTTAAAAATTGTTGAGAATAAGTTCTTGGTTTCTAATATTGATGACATTTGGTTATGGCATAGAATATTTTGTGGTGCGAATTTTGATAATATGGTGAAAGTTAGAACTACTAATGTTGTAAGAGATTTTTTTAAGTTGATGAATCCTAACAATATGTGCAAAGAATGTCAGTTAGGAAAGCTAACTAGATATAATTTTAATAATGATACATACACTTCAAATAGATTGCTAGATCTAGTACATACTAATTTGTGTGGTCCTACTAAGACAAGAAGAAATTATGGTTGATAAGGCATCTTTTTGTCATCTTTTCAAGATCCTATGATAGTTTTTATTATGCCTTGTTTCCTACTTTGTTATACTTTTCTCTGAACTATTCTACTATTTCATGACATTAAGTGGCATGCAACTTCAAAGACATCTGTTATGTTTTTAAAAGACTTTGACATGCATACCTATTTATAAATTCTATAATTAAGTATGATAATTTTGAGATTATGTTTTCAATAAGTAGTTAGTTGTTTGGATGAAAATGTGTGTATGTGTGTTTATTTGGATTTTATCTTGGATGTCTATGTTCTAACACCTTGGTGCAGATCAAGGTTAGTAAAGAAGGATGACCATGTAAATTAGCTCATGCACTGGACAACCAGACCCGGTCCTATAGTGAGTTGATCAGTAAGGGAATTAATAACAACTAAGGTTGTGGTTCTAAGAAGATGAAGGTAAAAATAACTGGGTAAAGATTAGGTCAAAGAAGTTATTTAGTTCTTTAGAAAATCTAGGAAATAGTGAGAGGCTAGATCTGTTCTTCTTACCTATTGTGGTAGTTCCTTCCCTACTTTTCTGGATGATCTCTTTCCTACTTTCTATTTTTGTAATAAAATTTATGCCTATTTTATTATGTGAATCAGTTAGTTGTTAGATGTCTTTTCCTTTAAATAAAGACCCACTCCTATGTGAGAAGGGAGGCATTATTAGTTTTTAGAAGTTATAGTTTTTATCCTATTATTTTCCAATTTTTATGAATATGATATATTCTATTCTTGAATCAATGATAATGAAGTGTTGAAAGTTAATATTTTGTAATTGAGTTATGGATCTCGCCCAAGGGGGCCCACTTGGTGAGGCATCCACATTAGATAGCTTTATTTTGTGTAACTTTCATTTATGAATCTTGTTGCTTTAATTCTGGTGTTGAAACTGTTCCTGCAACCAAATCCACATGTTTGATGTTGCTTCCTATAGAGAAAGTGGTAGAATAGTTGAAGTATCATGGTTTGGAGTTTCAAGCTTTTTATTCTTCATGGTTTAGTATTCTTGCATTTATTTCTCAAGACATTTTTTTCCTGTAGCAGTTATAGGATAGTGTGGTTTGAGTTAGTTCTCGGTGCTTATATTTTGCTAGCCCATTTCAAGTAACATGTCCCTAGGTTGATAATTAAATGAGTTCTTATGAAAAAGAGGATATCTGCTCGTTTAGGATGTCCAATCCCAAAGTCTTGGTGATAAGCCTATTTTTTGACTCCCTTCTAAAGACTGATCGATCGTTATAGATACTTTATGATAATAATTGATGACTACACAAGTATTTTGTTGGTTACAATTTTAAAGAGAAATCAAAATCCTTTCACAAGTTTTAGATATTTAAGATGATGGTTGAGACAAAGTCTATAGAGATATTGAACTACTTAAGATCAGACAAAGGTAGAGTGTGGTCAGTGCAAACCTAACCTATTTAGAATATGCATAGACATTCAAACATTAGTCTTAGAAGCATATACTAAATATACAGTAAATTTATTTGCATGATACCTTAGATAGAGCTTAAACGGGAGCACCCTGTCACCGTTTGATTTGCTCTCAGATTAGGGATGTGGGTGTGCTCTCAAAACACTAGGAGCATGTCCCCAGTGCATATTTGGATGGTTTAGGATCATTTAGGGACCATGTAAACCCCATAGTGGCACAAAATCAAGCATGGTGAACCTGATTTTCCCCTAGAGCCCCAAGGATCCAAATGAAGCCAAAATGCAGATTTGATGCAAGAATGCTTATGCTAAGTTGATTTTAACCAAATATGAGTTTGATATGATGAAAATGATATGAAAATAAATGAAATAAGCTAGGTTAGTCCATTAATGCTAAGCTAATGTGAGTTATGAAAGCATAGAAATGAGTTAAATCTAACAATATTAGGATTTAAGCTAAATCTAGAAGTAATTTACCATTATAACTATGCATGAAATGATTATGTGAATTGGTGATTTTATCTTGGAATGAAGAGTACTTATAGGATTTTAGGAAGGGCTTGGTTTAGGAAGGGGAGTTAAGGTTAGAGTCAGGGTTAGGGGTAGACTTTGGGGTATGGTTAGAGGTAAGGCCAAGGGGATGAGGGTTAAGGGTTTCTCACACATGTGTGAGAAACACTAGGGAATTGTGCTTAGGGAACAACAGTGGGGGAGATGACATAGGTTTCATTAAGAGGCTTTAAGAGCCATTAATGAGGGTGTAAGGAGCCATTAATGAGTCTATAAGGCTCAATAATGAGGGGGTTGACCAGAAGTTAAAGGATGAGGGTTTAGACTAAGAGGTTTAGGAATCACCCTCTAAGTAGGTTTAGGATGGGATGAGGAAAGGTTAGATAGGTTTAGGAGTTTCTAGAAGTTTCTAGGGTTATAGGGTTTAAATAAATATTTAATTTATTTAAGGATTGTGACATAATTTATTAAGTATTAATTAATAAATTGGAGGGAATATCATTTAAATTTGTGATTTAAATGCTTTTGGGAGGGATTATTAAATTAAATGTTTTTAATTAAAATAGGAGAGGAGATAATGACAATAAAAACTAATTAATTAATTAATAAATCTTTGTACCATGTTGGCTTGGGAATTATGTCATCGATTTGTTGAGTTGGAGGATATATAATTAGATTAGCTTTAGCCATTCAATGGAAGATTACGTCCAGTGGTTCACCAAGGGGTGTGAAGGTACATCACTAATGGGTCTGAATTTAAGGCCTGTTTTGATTTGGGGTTGCTGATATGGCATAGGCCTAATTTTCTTGGTTTGCTTAGTTTTCTTGCTATTGATAGTTCTTCATAGGTTGATTGATTGATTTGAGCTTGTTGTTGATATGCAGGAGTAGGTGTAGGATTAGCCACAACAATTTGGACATGCCTGGTGTCAATGGCTCCATCGGTAACAGCATTCTTATTTATGTTCTAGTAGTGAGGTTTTTCATTACTGGGCTTGTTGTCTGAATCATCTTTGTAGTGTCAGATTGTGCCTTGGTCTAAGAGGCTTGTTTCGATGTCTATCCCTTTGCCTTTGATGTCTTGATAGGTCTGGATGTAGTTCATCCTCATGAAGTGGGATATTTTAGGATACAGGTTATCGATAAAGATTTTGGTGAGATGTTTCTCAAGTGGTTGATATGATAACCTTGTGGTGAGGTTCTATGATCGTTTTAAGTAATCAGCCAAGGTCTCACTTCCTTGTTGCTTTGAGTTGCAAAGGTCTAACAAGGACAACTCATTTTCAACATTATGGGCATATTAGGCTATGATCTTTTCAAAGAGTTCAACAACGGTTGTGATTGTCCCATAGGGTATCTTATAAAAGCACTCAATAGTAGTTCCTCCAAAGCTCTTGGGGAATACGCGCATAAGAAAATTATCACTTTACACAACCTTTTGGCAAGCCATATAGAACTCCTTGACATGGCTAACTGGATCTCCTTTCCCATGATATTTTTTGAACTTGGGTGTCTCGAAGTGTTTAGGGAAGGGGATTGCTAGGATTGATCTATCAAACGAATAGGGATAGACCTCATCAAACTTGAAAGCCTTTCTCTCTATCCTAGCTTTAAGCTCTTTGAGAGTGTTCTTCATCTCTTCCCATTCGACATTGATTGGCGTTGGAGTGGGTACTCCCATTGGCAAAGGATCTAATGGTGCTAGTGAATATAAATGGTTTTGTAGAGGATATTGCAGAGTGGGATATGGAGATTGTCTAGCAAGATAGGTGGATTGGAATGAATATTGGGGTGATGGTTGTTGGGGAGGATATTGTTACTGAGTTGCGGGTGTGTAATGTTGTGGAGGATATAAAGTTTCTTGTTGTTGTTGGAGAATGATGGGATGTTACTGCTACGATGAATAGGATGATGCTTATTGTTGTTGGGGGATGATAGGATGTTTTTGTTGCTGCACTGGGAAGTATTGCTGCTATGGAGGAGGTTGATGGAATGGTGCATCTTGTTGATAGGATGGTCCTTGATGAACTTAGCTTTGGGCTTGGCTGATGTATGTGGGATGCATCCCTACATTTCTCAGGGGTGGAACAACTATTGGGAAGCTAGTGATAGGAGGTGGGTGTGTGAGGTTGTTGGCGAGATGGGCGAAACTTTATTATTGTGGTGGTGGAACTATTTGAGAAGTCATGGATGATACATAGAGATAGTTGGTATATGAAGGAAAAGATGAAGCTGGTGGAGGTTGTGATGGTGGTGGTTGCGCTTGTTGGGGGAAAGTGGCTTGTTTGTTTATGGGAATGGATATGTGGGATTGGGTCGGTATACCCAAGGGGTGCATTTCTGCTTGGGTGAGGCCCCAATGAGAGTCAGTTTGTGGTGGGAGTTGCGATGTAGAGGATGCGGAAGTGATAATGGGATTCTGGGATGTAGATCATAAATTTTGAGGGCTCATGAAGGGCATCCCTGTTGTGAAGGCATTTTTTTGGGATTGTGTGTGAGCAATGGAAGGTGGAGATGGAATGTATGCTTGGGTGAATCCCTATTGAGAAGTGGAGGAAGATGCTTGTGTTCCCCATGGGAAGGATGGTGCTGATATGGAGGCTTACCATGTAAAGCAAGAAAACACTTGTGTTGCCCCTAGAAAGATGGTGTTGATGCAGAAACTTGTGGAGTAAAAGAGGGGAATGATTATGTTTCCCCCAGAAAGGATGATGTTGCTTCACTCATGGAAGGTGGAGGAGCTCCTTGTGTGGCAGCTTGCATGGGAGGTGGAGGTTGGTTTTGCATGAAGCTTTGGGCCTGGGTGATGGCTTGAGATGTTGTAAATGATGGTGGTGTTCCCATGATGGAAAAGGAATTGGATTGCATTTTTGTTTGTGTTGTGGGACTTGGGAAGCTTCTTTGCAAGAGATGGGGGATAGTTGAGGCTACCTGAGATATTTGCAAGTCAGGATCATGGATTTGTTGGACAACAGGGGTATAGGCTTCAATTGGGATATGGATTGTTTTTATGGGGATGAGAGGCTAGAATTGTGGTGGAATGGAAGTACCCTCTTGTGAAAAGTTTTCCAATATGGCTTGTTGATTCTAATCAATGATTGCACTTACCATTTGTGGATTCCCTAGATGGCTCATGAATGCTTCCATAGAGAACGATGTGGGGGTTTTAGTTAGATCTTCCCACACATTCTCAACTTGTGGGATTTGTGGATTATAGGTCACCATTGCGATGGTAGATTTGTTGGGATCTGATGAAATAGTGGCTAGGTTGGGATCCATATTCCTTCTCTTCCTAGATTGCATCTTGACAGGCATGGAATGCAAATCTAAGGATGAAGATATAGATGATGGGTGGATTCAAGATGCTTCTAAGAACTCTAAGGATGATAGATGTAGACCTAAAGAAACTTAAGGATGGTGATTTCTAGGATATGATGCAAGGATTTGGATCAACTAAAGGATGGTGGGATGTTTATTGCTTTGAGGAGATGATGAGAGATTCTAGATGATGAAGGTGGTGGAGGATTACTAAGTGTCGGTAATGAGTTGTTTCTTCCTGATGTAGGATAAAAAAGAATAGGATTGTCAACCTAAGATAGACTGATGATCTTCGGAAGATGAGATTTTTGTCAATGCATGCCAATCTCTTGCTCAAGATTATGAGGTTTACAAAGACAAGTATAGGATGCCCTAGACAATGCTCAGTCAAAGGGTGAAGATTTCTTATTTAGGATAAGGATTTGAAGAAACTCAAAAAATATAACATGAAGTGGAAGGTGTGATAACTGGATTTGGTTCAGGGGTGATGGGTTCTAACTTGGATGTTGGATTCTAGATTTTGATCAAGGATGATGGGATGAGACAAGGATTCTGATCTTGGATTTTAGATGCAAGGATGATGGAGGGTGAATGGATGATGCTTTTCCTAAAGGATGATTTGATATGAAAGGATGATCCATGATGCACTCTAGGGAGATGACCTATGATGCAAGAATGCAACTAGGAAAATGATAAAGATGCAGGTAAGGATGGATGATGAAGCAATGATGAATATAAGGATCATCTAGGATGCAAGGTTGTTGAGATATGATTTGTGGCTTCTTGAAGGAATGATGGATATGTGGTAGGCCAAACTAGTCTTCTCTCTCTAGATTGACATAGTGGTGATTAACCTGGGACAAGGCTGTAAACTATTTCACTCTTGCGTTATAACCCACACTGTCCAATTTTTCTTGATACTTTTATTCTACTTGGATTGCCTTTAGGGAAGGTTGGTGATCTTTTAGGTCTCTTTGTACAATCTTCTTCTTTTGATGGACTCAGGAATTGGAAAGCTTCGCTTTCTTATGCTTGATCGTATCGAACATAGCTTTTGAAATATTTGGAAATTGGATTGAATCAATGCTCTTGAATGACTTGATCTATTTTTTATATGTTCCCAATTTGGCTTCCAGTTTTGATTTGTCTCCAATGGAAAAGGAAAAAAATGCTCAAGAGATAATTTGACAGAAATCCTAACAAAGGACAAAGAAACTTTGTGGGATACAAGCAAATGATGACCACTGACTTATGATAGTGTTCTCAAAGAATGTGTATGTTCTAATAGATGTTTGTACTAAGCTTGGAACTCCAAAAATACATCAATAAGAATTACCCAAGGATGGGCTAGTATCAAACTATTTGCCCACAACTTGGTATCCCAAAAGGGATGCAAATGGTGAGTAATCTTCAGGTGATCTGGGAAACTGCTTGGATCAATCCTTGCACAAAGATTTTGATACCTTAGGGAGTAAATTGAGAAGCCTCTGATTTAACAAGTGTCTGATTTAGTCCATGGTGTCCTCCCAATCAGTTTGTACGTACGTGACTCACTTAAGAGCCTAGTTAGCCATGCTTAAATAATATGGATATTCACCTACCTCGGGCTACCATCAACACGCATTGCCCAAGCTTGAGGGGATGAAGCAAGAGTTTTTTCAATGCTTTATTTTTATACTAATTGGGGAAGTGCCAGTTTGAGGTCATTCTCCAAAGAGGAAGCACTTTTCTCTTTGGACATGCCTCTCTAGAAGTAGAACAACTAAACTTGTCCTAGTTCAGTTTATTTTATGTCGCTTAGTCTAAATGGGATTTATAGAATTGGAAAACTCCTGGAAACACATCAAAAAAGAGTTCTTTTCCAAATTGATTAAGTGTTTCTCAAACCAAGACTTGCAAACACATATGTTTAGGATTTTTATTTGTTCAATCTTTGAAAGCAAAAAAGAAAGATCTTTGAAAAAGGATGTTTGCAAGTTTTTTACCCTTTTTCATTCAAGATTGATTTTGTTCTTTTAGGATCCCGATTTGAACTTCGAAACAAAATGAAGTTGCTTTGTTTTCACCTTGTGCATTCAAGATTGTGTTTTCGTAGGACTCAAATGAAAAGATTTTTACTTTTGAATTTAGTTCATTTCTTTAGGATCATTCAAGATTTGGTGCTTTAGGATTCAGTTTTAGAGCCAAAATGAGGTGTTCCTAAATTGCCTTACAAATGCATAAAAATTTGAAAACACTCAAGATTTTGCAAATGAAGTTTTTTTTAGCCAATAATAATGCATCAAGATTTATTTAGGAATATTTAAGATGGATTAGAATTGGTTAGGAACTGATTTAGGAATGACATGCAGATTTAGTCCTTTTTAAGCCCTCAAATCTTGAAGTGTTCCTAGATTGCATGAAAAACCCTAAAGCACTTAAGTTTGGATGAATGAAGTTCTTTTTAGCCAAAAGAAATACATTATGAGTGAGTTTTATTTCTTTAGGATTTATTACAAATGATTTTGATTCATTTAGGAAAGATGCACAATTTTCTTTTTTTCTAGGCATTCAAGAGCGAATAAGAGTTCATTTTAAGCCCAAGTTCAATGAAGTGTTTTTATTCCTAAACATGCAAGATGGTTAATGAGCCTTAAGGATTTGATTTTTTGGTGATCTTCTTTCTTCCAATGAGGTCCTAGAAAAACATGGAGTTAGAAACTTAAAATTTGTAGTCTAGAGGCACCAAGAGGGCCCAATGAACCCTAAATATCAACTAGACCCAAGTTTAAGGCCTTGCACATGCCCCCTATTTCCCATAAAAGTAAATAGGTAAGGATATTTTGAGGTGTTTACTCATACGAGTCATGATGGAGACTCATATGAGTCACTTTGACTCCTGGTATGAGTAGACAGGGCCAGATAGCTTTAAAAAGGCCTAAAATACACATAAAAGTCCCATACGAGTAATGGGCACCACTGGTATGAGTTTACCTAAGTGCCAATATGAGAAAAAAACCTTAGGGAGTTTACTTGTATGATAATTCACCTAGAACACACCGAGACTTCTCAAAAAGTGAGTTTTTGGCTCAAAAACCCTTAAAAAAAGTTGTGAAGCATTGTGGAGTCCCACCAAGCATACCAAAATGTGATCAGTACAAACCTAACCTGTTTGGAACATGTGTAAACATTAAAACATTAGTCCTAGCAACATATACTAAACATATAGTAAATCTATTTGCATGGTACCTCAGATAGAGCTTAAACGGGAGCACCATGTCATCGTTTGATTTGCTCTCAGATTAGGGATGTGGGTGTGCCCTAAAAACACTAGGAGCATGTCCCCAATGTAGATTAGGATGGTTTAGGATCATTTAGGGACCATGGAAACCCCATATTGGCACAGAATCAGGTATGGTGAACCTGATTTGCCCCTAGAGCCCCAAGGATCCAAATGAAGCCAAAATGCAGATTTGATGCAAGAATTCTTATGCTAAGTTGACTTTAACCAAATGAGTGTGATATGATGAAAATCATATGCAAAGAAATGAAATAAGCTAGGTTAATCCATTAATTCTAAGCTAATGTGAGTTATGAAAGCATAGAAATGAGTTAAATCTAATAATATTAGGATTTAAGATAAATCTACAAGTAATTTATGATTATAACTATGCATGAAATGATTATTTGAATTGGTAATCTTTCTTGGAATGAAGATTATTTATAGGATTTCAGGAAGGGCTTGGGTTAGGAAGGGGAGTTAAGGTCAGAGTCAAGGTTAAGGGTAGACTTTGGTGTATGGTTAGAGGTAAGGTCAAGGGAATGAGGGTTAAGGGTTTCTCACACATATGTGAGCAACACTAGGGAAGTGTTCTTAGGGAACAATGGTGGAAGATGAGACATAGGATTCATTAAGAGGCTTTAAGAGCCATTAATGAGGGTGTACAGAGCCATTAATGAGTTCGTAAGGCTCATTAATGAAGGGGCTGACCAGAAGTCAAAGGATGAGGGTTTAGACTAAGAGGGTTAGGAATCACCCTCTAAGTAGGTTTAGGATGGGATTAAGAAAGGTTAGATAGGTTTAGGACTTTATAGAGTTTTCTAGGGTTTTAGGGTTTAAATAAATATTTAATTTATTTAAGGATTGTGACACATTTTTTTAAGTATTAAGTAATAAATTGGAGGAAATATCATTCAAATTTGATTTAAGTACTTCTGGAAGGGATTCTTTAATTAAATTTTTTTAATTAAAAAAGGAGAGGAGATAATGACAATAAAACTAATTAATTAATTAATGATTATGTCATCAGGGGTTTTTGCAAAATAAAATATTTTTATTTGGCAAAGGGATTTTAGGTGTCTACATGGATAATTCACATCTGGTGAGTTTTATGCCATATATGAAGAACATGGGATAAAGAGGCAGACTTTTGCCTATGAACCCCACAACAAAACAATGTTGCAGAGTGAAGAAATATAACTTATTTGGACACAACTAGAACCATGATGATAGAAGGAAATATTCAACATATCTAGTGGAGAGAAGTAGTAAGAACTAAAATAAACATTTTGAACCAAGTGAAGATAAAGAAAGAAATTGGTAAGACTCCTTATTAACTTTGGTATGGTCATGCTCCTACTATAAAATATTTTAAATTTTTTAGAAGAAAATGTTATATTAAGAGAGATGAGGAAATTGGAAAATTTGATCCTAGAAGTGATGATAGGATCTTTATTGGATATTCTACTAAGAGAAAAGCATACAAGGATTATAACCTTAGATTGAAGAAGATTGTTAAAAGTGCAAATGTCAGAGTAGATGAAAATGTGCATAGATTAGAAAGAACTTGCAAGTATGACATAGATGAAAAGGAAAATCAAATTATGGAAGTGCAAAATTAGTATCAGGATGAAAATGGCTTGGTAGAATAAGTTGAACTTGTGGAAAATGAGGATGATGTTGATACCAAAGGATATGCTACTAAACCTATTTTGAAGACTCCATGGTACTATGTAAGGATTAATCATTTTGAAAATGTTATTATTCATGATAAGAATAGAGGTCTTCAAACTAGAGGAAGAATTGATAGAGAGGAAACATGTTTGTTATCTGAAATTGAGCCTAAAGATGTAAATGAAGAATCTAATGATGAAAGTTGGGTGAAAGTGATGAAAAAAGAACTTGATCAAATTTAGAAAAACAAGACCAGGATTGTTGTTCCTAGACCTATGAACAAGACTGTGATAGGAACTAAATGGGTTTTTAGAAAAAATTTGAATAAATATGGTAAGGTGGTTTGGAAAAAAGAAAGCCTAGTATGCAAAGGGGATTCCCAAATGGAAGGTATTGATTTTATAGAGACCTTTTCCCCTGTATCTAGAATTGAAGCTATTAGATTACTTCTTGCATATGCAACTTATAGAAAATTTAAATTATCTCAAATGTTTGTTAAGTCTACATTATTGAATGGTGATTTAGAGGAAGACGTTTACATTGAGTAGATTGATGGATTTCCACTAACCAAGGAAAGAGATATGGTTTGTAAATTGATGAAATAATTATATGGATTAAAGGAAGCCCCTCCTAGAGCCTAGTATGCCAGATTGGACAAATAATTGATAAAGATTAGATTCAATAAAGTTACTACTAACAGTAACTTATATTTCAAAATAGTTGATGATGTTGGTTTGTGGTGACATATCGGACAAGTACTATACACTTTTCATTTATCATGTGGTTCGGGGTTAACTCATCAACCATTTTTGAGTTGACGCATCAAGTATTTCCCCAGGTTGACTTGTCAAGCTTTTTCATAGGTTGAATCATCAAGTATTTTATAGGGTTGACTTGTTTACTGACATAAGTCTTGTTATAATGGCTTAGGGTTAGGGTTTTCTCAATATATGATAGTTTCATAGCTTCTTGCAATGACATTGAGTTGTAAGGGGTTGCAGATTGTAATAGGTAGGAATTACTAGATAATAAGATTGGACTCTCTATTTGGTGGGCATAGCCCAAGATTGGGTGAACCACATTAAATCTTTGTGTCTTCTTATTCTACTTGTGTTCTTTATTCCTTTGTATTATTGAATATATTGCATGTAACTGTTAAATTTTGGTCTGCTAATCCTAACAAATGGTATCAGAGCGACTTGTTATTTTTTAGTTATCCTCTGCAGGAAGGTCTCACAGTTGAGTGGAAGTAATATAAAATGAGGGTAAGTTTAAGGTTGAGAAGTTTAATGGGAAGAACCTTTAGTTATGGAAAATGCAAATGGATGACTATCTCTATTAGAAGTATTTATGGAGGCCATTGGAAGGAAAATCCAAGAAATCAATAACAATGTCTGATGATGATTGGGATATTTTAGATAGGAAGGCACTTGGTAGTATTCATTTATGCCTGGCACAATCGGTGGCATTCAATATTACACAAGAAAATAAAATTGAAGATTTGATGGAAATCCTAGCGAAGTTATATGAAAATCCTTCCGCTTCAAATAAGGTATTTCTTATGAAGCATTTATTTAATATGAAATTGGTAGAAGATGGGTTAGTTTATGATCCTTTAAATGACTTTAATACAATTACTAGTCAATTATCTTCTGTTAATATTATTTTTTATGAATAAATTATGGCTCTTTTGATTCTATGTTCTTTGCCTGAAAGTTGGAATGGCTTGGTAATGGTTGTTAGTAACTCTATTTCTGGTTCAAATACCCTAAAATTTGATGATGTTGTTGGTGTTATTCAGAGTGATAGAATTCATAGGAAAAGCTTAGTTGGATCCAAATTAGGTAGTTTTTTTAATGCAAGAAGTAGAGGTAGATCAAGGGATAGAGGAAACAATTTTGGAAGTCATGGGAAATCACAAGGAAAATCAAAGGGCAAGAGGTCTCAATCTAGAGGACCAAATGATTGCTGGTACTATGGGAAACTAGGTCATAAGAAGATAGCCAGAGTGTCATCCATATTGCAAATAATCCTTCCTTTCATTCAAAGACCAAACATATACAGTTGAGGTATCACATCATTTGGTCAATATTGGATAATGGATAGTTAAAGATGGAAAAGATACATATACATGAAAATCCAGTAGATATGTTTACAAAGGCAATGACAAGGGATAAGATGAACTCCTCTTAAGCTTCAGTTGGTCTTCAAGATTGAAAATATTAAAAAATACTAGCAAAGTCTAGGGTGTGTTAATCTAGTGGGAGCTTTAGGGGTAGTAGTGTTGCTAGAAGATCAATCTCCAAGTTGGAGGTTTCTTAGTATGGAGCTTGATCAGTCCCCAAGTGGGAGATTGTTGGTTTGTGGTGATTGATCAAGAAAGTAATATTTCCCATAGGACCAACAATCATTTGGTTCTCTATATTGAGACCTATTTACCTTTGATTTTCCTTGTGATTTCCCATGACTTCCAAAAAAAATTCCTCTATCCCTTGATCTACCTCTGCTTTTTGCATTCAAAACACTACTTGATATGGATCCACCTAAGCTTTTCCTATGAATTTCATCATTAAGAATAACACCAACAACATCATCAAATTTTAGGGTATTTGAACAAGAAATAAAGTTAATAACAACAATTACCAAGTCATTCCATCTTTCAGGCAAAGAACATAGAATCAAAAGAGTCATAATTTATTCGTCAAAAATAACATTACTAGAAGATAACTGACTGGTAACTATATTAAACTCATTTAAATAATTAGCAACTGATCCACCTTCTACCATCTTCGTATTAAATAAATGCTTCATAAGAAATTCCTTATTTGAAGTGAAACATTTTTCATTGTTACCACTTATTCTTACTCATTTCCCCATTGGTTATTTACTCGCAAGAATCCCCCCTGAATGTCTTCTTTAATCTTTAGTGTTGAAGTCCAATGCTCTCACCTTTATTTACACTATTGCAAAAATACCTTGCATCATGAACTTGAACTTTGAACTAGCTAAGTTCAAGGTTTAGAATTCAATGTCACCCTACGGAGTGTCTTATTTTCTTTTATTTCATGTGGGTAAGCGGCATGTGTAGCAAAGTCAGGTCCATCATTGCACTATGAAATAGGAAATGCCTTAGTGCAAGGTTCAAAGTTTAACCACAGTCTATTTCTTGTTTTGGTCCTAGTCAGTCCTAAGCCGCTCGTATCTTTTTCAAATGCCAAAGGGTAGTCCTATCTTTTCAAATGAATGTGAACATTGCAATGCCTAAGTTCAAGGTTCAAAAATCAATGGGTCATTTTTAACCCAATAAAAAAATTAAAGACTGCGTTGATGTGATGTAAGTGACACGTGGTAGAAGGAAAAGGCATCCGCACATGACGACTGACACAATCATCAAGTAAAATGGTATTGTAATGTCATTTTGTTTGTGGGAAGTCCAAGTAATTATTTAGCCATCAGATAAACCTCTTTTCAGCATTTATTAAACATCATGCTCAGATTTTTCTCATTAATTGCATATCTTTCCTAAATCTTTGAAAGGAGTTAAATAGACACGCCTAGTTCTATTAATTTCATTGCAACAATTCAAGGCGTTGGAGAAGGTAATGGAGTAGTCAAGTTATCTAGCTTCTTTCAAAGTGTAGGATGTCTGCATAAAATTACAGGTTAGTTATCCCCTTCCTAAAGTTCTTGTTAAAAAATTGAAGTTGTTCATGCAATTGTGGTAAAAGAGAGCTCATTAAACTTCTATAAATCTTTGTTCTGTATTTTTTTAATTTTTGGGTATATCATGAAGTCCCCAATTCCAAGTTTTGGGCATACATCTCCTTTGATTTTTTCATTACCAGAATGTGAAGATACATCCTTGCGTTTTGAAGCCTTAAGTGAAATTAGGAAGAAAATTAAAAATCTTATGCCCGTTTCCATGACAAAAAAGGTGGTCCAAAGCGGGTTAGCAAAGGCCGCTGCATTTCCCATAGCAGCCCCATGTCCATAATTAGTTGTAGAATTTTCATTGAGCTACAATAGGGAAGAGAGGTGTATTAAAAATATAGACGAAAGTCATTTAGCCTATATAACTAGAGACTTTGTTCTAAAAGAAATTGGTATTCCTAAGAAATACCCCTATGAAGGTTGGAGTATTTCCACATCTCAAACTGTATTCTCTGAAAAGAAGTAAATGTACCAAAATGAAATCACCCAGGACTAGTTACAAAAGCCTCAAAAGGGGGGGTCTAGGTTGTCAAAGCCTCTTACTATTGATCATTTTAAACCAGAGGTTGGGGAATTGATGATACTATTAAATAGACTTAAGGGGAATCAGAACACTTATTTATAGCATGATTGGATGTATTTTTACATTCAGATAACTCTAGCCAGTCAAAAATTTATCGATTAGGTTGATAGCACTGCTGATGAACTTCACCATGTTACAAGTAGTGGGTTCTGTTTCACCAAAAGATCGACTTGTTAATGCCCAATACAAACACTAGACTTATAGAAGACACATGAGGTGGTTAAGCCATGCCATGAATCCCAAGGAGAGCACTGACCATTTTTCCAACAATCTCCCCCTCATCGTTACTCGAGGGGATTCAAACTTGTGACCAAGCTCTGATACCACTCATTACAAGTAGTGGTTGTCGTTGCACCAAAAGATCAACATGTTAATGTGTGATACAACCACTAGACTTATAGAAGACACAAGAGGCGGTTAAGCCATATCATGAATCTCGAGGGGAGTGCTAACCATTTTCCAACACATCATCAATTAGCAAATTTCTCAGCGAGTTATGGTTTCTATATGTCTTCATATTTTTTTTATATCCTTGCATGTACTAGGCAATGGAAAGTTCTCTTTACTGAGTCACTCATCCCGAACATGAAAGTGTATGACTGTTACCCTCACTTGCGGAAGGAATACTACACTGATAGTTTCATAAAGGTAAATGGTGTTTTTTCTAGAAGGCTAGTTTCTGAGTTGCAGGGAAGTGTTGAATAGAGAATGTCAAATGGAGCTAAAATCTTTGTCAATTCCTATGGAAGCTATTTTATTTAGTTTAGGAGGTTCACCTATTTAAGAGTTGAAGGTTTTGACGATGAACCCTTTAAACTTCCTAGATATGTCCTGAATAGCCACATTGTTCTAGAAGTTGGTCGTTAGCTAGCTCATGTGCATAAAATAATAAAGGAAAAGAAGGATAGAGCCAAGTCAAGTTTCCCTATTGAGTTAGGATTTTACAATTGCAAAACATATTTTGATGCCCTTAACTTAGAATTGGAACTCATAAAATGAAAGCTGAAGACTTTTTAAGCTAGGAAAAACTTTGATAGCAGAAACTATGTAGCACAACATTTTAATTTACCTTCCAAATTTCATCACATTCCCCAAATGGTGGATTTTTGGGAGAATTTCACAGATGACTGTGAAGTAATAAGGCATTCTTGGTCAAGGTTTACTCTTAACCAGATTGTCACTTTACAGATTGAAATGGATATCTCAGAGATAGAAGAAGAAGAAGAAGAAGAAGAAGAAGAAGAAGAAAGTGAGGATATTGTTGATGAACAATATGAGTCAAGAATCAAAGGACAACCTCTTCCTCAAATATATTGGGATATAGAAGAAAGAGATAGCATTCAAATCAAAACTCTCAGTGTCATCAAAAGAACTGAGAAATTGATTGCAAATAAAAGATCCCCTGTCAAAAAAAGACATAACACACAAGGATCTACCAAGATTCCTCTTGTTAAAAATACTATTCCTCTTTCTAATGTTGATGTTCCTATTGTAGGTTCTTCCAAAAAATTTTAAAAAAGGAGAAAGTCTCCAAAGCCAAAACCATAAAAGAAATCTTTTCCTGTTCTACCATGTCTGCTTGAGTTCTAAGATAAAAGACAAAGGAGGACACCAAAGTGGATAAGGAAAATGAAGTGATTGACTTGGAAGAGATGGACAATTCACTATCAAAAAAGAGTGCTCAAAACATGCCCCAGAAGGATGATGAAGGCTAAAAAAGTGATCAGATGGATACTGGAGACTCCACAGCTGTGATGACTAACCCTATATTGACTCTGCCTCCCACTCTCGGCTGGCTAGAGATGTCTATCATCTGAAAAAGGAATATCCTACCAATCTCTCTAGCCATAGAAGACATGGTCAGTAAGTGCCTAGGGAGTGTGGTGAAGCCAAAAAGGGCCAAAATAGAGTCAAATAGTGATGTTGATGAAGTAACAGGGCATTGGATAGATGAGCGTGCAGTCCCAAAAAGTTATAAAGATAGAAAGGATATCATAGCTAATGACTACAATGTCGAGAAGATTGATCTAGGAGTTTCTACCAAGGCAACATATGCAAGGCATTTAGAATCTTCTACCAAAATATGATCAATAGAACTTTCAAGGATGAGAAAGATAAAAAGGAGTTAAAGGCCATAATCAAATAATTGGTGGGATTCATACAGAAGATTAAAGAACCTATCCCCATGCCATTAGCAAAGATACTACAGTCATTCGATTCTCAATCACCTGAGAACCGAAAGAACCTTGATAAGATTTAGAGAAATAAGATTGTAGCTAATGTTTTCAGAAAATGGATTCAGGTTATTATACAACAAGGGGTTAATTATATCATGCAGCTAATTCAAAGTCATGGAATGGTCACTGCAGTGACTTATGCAATGCAAAAAGACATGGTTGCATGGGAGAAGGAGAAAAAGAAATGGGCTATCATAATAAACCAAATTTATGAAATTGAGAAGTATAGAGTAACCAAATTCCTCACTAAAAAACCCGTGCCAAGCCTGGATGAGGATGTCCTATATGTAGCCATGTAGAGAATTGAGTGGATAAATACCATTATAAAATCATGGTATGAGGGGTTAACCAATCTGTTGAAAGAACTAAAGGAATTGACCGATGTTATGCAAAATGATTTGAGATGCTTAAACATTACTCTCATGAAAGAAGATGGTCAGACCATTAAAGGAGTAGAAGAGATGACCCTAGAATTTGAAAAAGAAATCACCAAAATTAGAGATAACAAAACCCTGACTGTTGATGATTTTACAGAGATGGCTAACATTGAGGTTATCCTGGTAGTTTGTGTTGATCACCTGGGATCTCATAAACAAAAGATAGTGCAAGTGTGCAAAGAGAGGAAGTTGTGGAAGTAGAGAGTCATTCACATCACCATGTTATATGAAATGATTATTGATAGTTTCTCAAAGGTGCATGTGGAATGGAGGAATGCTCAGGCCTGCAATGCACCGCAAGACCAACCAATGGGTTCCAACTCCTCTACTACTTCTTGATCATGCTCCGATATTCCTAGCATATTTTGGTTTCCCTGTTTGTCTTTTGGTTTTATCATGTTTCATTTTTTGAACTATTTTATGTCGAGATTCCTAGGGAATTTTGTGGTTTTAATTTGTTGTCTGAAAAACTAGTGGCTATATATAGTCAGAAAGGATACTTTGTGAAGGTCAATTTTTTTATATTGGAATAGAACAATTTTAGACTAATTTGAAGTAGATAGATAGGTGTTTTGAATATACTACTGGAAATATTTTGAAGTCAATGGATGAAAACCTTTTACTATTATAAATCTGTGTGTTTATGGTAGTGAATGGATCTCTGTTGGGATATCTACATTGATGAAGAATATTTTCTTGTAGTATAGATTTACGTTTTAGTTTTATTTTTTGAGCATATTATGTTTAGTACTATGTTTTATGACTTAAATACATGGAAAACTTGAAGTCTACGAGCTTTGTTGGATTTGTGCATAATCTTTTAAAATAAGAAGTCACAACATGTTTGTGTGAATTGTTGTGAATGCCTTATTTACTTTCTAGTTAAAAGTAACATCTCCAAATGTAATATTAGTTGTGTGGATATATATTCAAAATCTTACTTGGAGTTGTACCGTAATTCAGAGGATCAAGATATATGCATGTCATTTGATCTTGTTGTTAGTAAAGTTTATTGTTTCAAGAATGGGTAGTGGAGTAAAAGAATCAAAATAGAATATAGAGACAAATTCATTTACTAAAATTCATATAATTTCGCTAGGGCTTCCATCAATTCCTCAGTTGTCTTTTCTTGTGTAATATTAAATTCCATTGCTTGTGCCAGACATAAATGAATACTACCAAGTACCTTCCTATCTAAAATATCCCAATCCTCATCAGACATTGTTGTTAGTTTCTTGGATTTTCCTTCCAATGGCCTCCATAAATCCTTCAGATGGAGATAGTCCTCCATTTGAATTTTCCATAATTGAAAGTTCTACCCATTAAAATTCTCAACCTTCAACTTACCCTTGTCTTCCATTACTCTTACTCAACTGTGAGACTCCCACTCAACTATGAGACCTTCTTGTAGAGGATAATTGAAAAACAACAACCTTCTCTAATACCACTTGTTAGAATTAGCAAATAGAAATTTAAGAGTTACATGAATAACAAAAAGGAATAAAGCACACAAGTAGAACAAGAAGACACAAAGATTTAATGTGGTTCACCCAATCTTGGGATACGTCTTCCAAATAGAGAGTCCAATCTTATTATCCAGTAATTCTTGCCTGTTAGAATCTGCAATCCCTTACAACTCAATACCGATGCAAGAAGCTATGAAATTCTCATATATTGAGAAAACCCTAAACCTAAGCCATTATAACAAGATTTATGTCAGTTAACAAGTTAACCCTAGAAAATACTTGACGAGTCAACCTAGGGAAATGCTTGATTAATCACCATGAACCAACAATTTTCAAGATGTGGTCACTTCAAAAAATCATTAAAAAATTACTCAATAGAAAATTATGAAAAAATACACTACTTATATATCTCACTCTTACCTAGCATCCTACCAAACGGTTTGTCAAAATATTAAATCTAACTATATCTTTTATTGAGCGCAAGGAAACAACTATGTTATATTTTTCTAAAAAAATCAGGAATGATTTTTCATGAACTAAGGGTTTGACTCTCTTAATCTTATCCATTTTTAAAAAACTTTAGTAGTTTAGAAACTAGATTAAGAGTACTACAATTCTTATTATGTACACATCTTCTAATTTTGAATGCAAGACCCTCCAATTTTTCTTTGAAGTTAATGTTTACCTGATTTCAGAAAAAAATTGGCCACTTATACCCCCCTTTTTGCACACCATCTTGGTGTACTTACCCATATATGTAAATGACAAAAGAATTTTGATAATTTTTTAAAAATTTTACAATGTATACAGCTATCACTGAATATATAATATAAATTTTGACTAAAAGCTTGGTACCAATATTCATTTCTCTTGTCATTACTTTTATGCTTTAGATCTTCTTTGTTTTGAATTTAAGCAAAAATAATTAAAATACCATAACATAGGACTTTACTATCACATACATGATGATAATAAAGTAGGGAAAACCTTTCTAGGAATGCACAAGAGAAACTTACACTTTTGGAAAAAAATGGGGGTTGGCACAATTAATAATCATTATTTAACATAGAATAAACCATAATCAACTATGATAATCATGAAAAATCAAATTTGACTAAAATGAGACTTACAAGGAATACAGGAGGATGCAAGACCTTGAGAAAAAAAAACTTATTGAAATAAAATAAACACACAACACACACAAAAAAAAAAGAGAAGCTAACTATTTACACTAACTAGGATAACTATATTTTAGAAGAAGCCATTAGTTGGGTTTGGAAAATAGCTACCCTTACCACTCAATTTTTTCCTCCTCTCTAACCAACCCAAGACCTTAGAAAAAATGAAAAGATATAAGGGTACTGACTTCCTTGGGAGCGGTATGTTAGAGGTAACAAGAATGTAACTTACCTCCTCCTTTGTCCTTATGTGTGGCAATGTTTGAA
Source organism: Chamaecyparis obtusa (assembly GCA_027943335.1). Classification (NCBI taxonomy): domain Eukaryota; kingdom Viridiplantae; phylum Streptophyta; class Pinopsida; order Cupressales; family Cupressaceae; genus Chamaecyparis; species Chamaecyparis obtusa. The sequence continues at coordinate 605,236 of BSBK01006252.1, forward strand.
CCTCATTGGTAGGGCCTTTTGGAATGAACTTAGCCTAGGGAAACTCATCCCTTTGTAGTAAAGTGAGATTCCTTATGGGGCATCCTCTTTATGGTATTAGGTTGAAATGATTGACCTAGACCATATCTTTGTGCACTTTGATGGTAGAAACTTTTTGATCTGTAACCAACCTTTACTCCTTCCCGGGAGAGATACATTCGTAAAACTCTTTGTTATGTTGCACACGTCTTTTTTAGTTAGAATGGCATGTCATGTATTTCCTCATATTGTTGCTACAACTCACGATCCTCTAATGAAAGAATAGGTGGCTTAACGTTTATGAATGCATAATTTTTTTTGAGTTCCTCCCATAATCTTTCCTCAACATCATATTCCTCATGATCCTTTCCAAACTTAACAAAGCTATCCTAGGGATCCTCCTTCTCATCCTCTTGCAGCGACTCCTCTTCTTTAAGTTTCAAATCATCTAAAAGATAATGCAATGGAGGGGATGGTTTGAAGCTTGGGGAGGCATAATTAGGAATTGGTTGGTCCTCCAACTCTTGGATTCTTTCTAATAACTGCTTAATTAGTTGTTCCTTTTTAGTGATCTTCCTTGCAAGGTACTCTTCAAACTATCTTTGATGTTGGGCCTCTATTTATTGCTCATGGTAATACACCTTATAAGACACCTCCTCTTCTTTACACCCTTGTTTCTTTTGATACATATCCGATTCATTTATTTGGCTTCTAAAATTCATAAGCATAGCCTTAAGTTCACTAATGTCATTAAATAATATTGGGATTGAGGGAGTGAGAGAAAGGAAATGATGGGTGTACTCGGTATGTGGTGCAATAGAAGAGAATAGGCCATAACTAAAATGTGGTTGAGTCTTCTATTGATAGTACATGGGTTGGGTGGACATATTTTCACATTATACGGGAAATTAATAGGCATTTCTATGAAATGGGTCCATCGTTAGAGCATCGGAAAATAAAGAATAACTTTGCACATAGTAGTAATAGTACTTCTTGAAACTAACAAATTTCACCCTTAGAGTCACCATGGTGTTTGATTAAAATATCTTTGAAGGATGGTAGAATAAGAATAAAACCCAAATTATTAATGAATGATATTTGAATGACTAAATAGTGGGTTTATATAACTGAATAATGAAATCAGGTCCCATTAGGCATGCCAAAAAAATGAATTATTGACACAAAAAATTGCTCCCAGGTGTAACAACCTTATGGGAAATTCAGTGAGTGTGGGACCTCATGCATTATCACTACATGACTTTTGGGATTTTAGAAGCTTACTCTTCATTTTATATTTAGGGAAAAGGGGAATAAAAGTTAGTCCTACTAAGGTGATTTACCAAAGCTTTTAGAACTCTTTAAAATGCATAGGCCAACTCAAAAATTAGATACAAAGGGAACCCTTTGGATCAGATAAAAGAATATTCATAGATATATGAATAACTATCTAAGCATGGGACATAAAGTAGGAAATATAAAAACATAACCATATGCAAAGAAGCATAAAGCATAATATGCATAGCAGAAATTGAAATGCAACTAATGAAGTCATGAAAAACATAAAAAACATTCAAGAAAATAAAATGAATCCTTGAAAGAAAAATGGGTACAAGCACAATTGATACATTTCATTGATTCAAAATGATCATTAAAATCTCAAGGCTCTCTAGAATAGCCTTTCACATAAAAGGTAAAAGTTATATTTCTTTTTTTTTTCTCTCCCTTTTGTTTATTTTCTCGCTCTTCTTTTATATCAATCCTGCATCCATTTTTCTCATGCAAATCATGATAGCTTTAACAATAAGGATCTTATGACGGTGCCAGGTGTCATAATATGCATGGAATAGAAGGCATGATCACCATAACTAGCTTCTAGCATCCATGATTAGCCTCCCAACTGCAAGTGGATCCAATCTCAATCATCATGTTCAATAACCACCCTCTCTACAATAATTGTGATGGTTCATTAGAGGGATGTTAGTGAGCCAAAATGAAAGTTGGAAACCACTTTAGAATGATTAAAACAAGCTGATGGATGTCAGGCATGTATAATAATTTGGTTTTGATAGGGAGGATATGTGGTAGACAGGCATAGAATCTCTCAAGCTTTGAAACTACATCCTCATATTCTTATGTGAGACACTTGTTGGCATAACTATTGGCATAACAAGTTGGAGATCGTTGATTTATGTTGATACTGATAAAGACATGATGAGTATACATGATAATTGGTTATATGTTTTTTATTGATGTCAAAATATTTAGCGTGATGTTTTGACTTTTTACTATATCTATTAAAAGGAAAATATTGTTGTGATAATGAGAAGGTAAATGATATGTAGATGTGTGTGTGAAAATTGTACCTGATCTGTAGACACAACACTCAGTAAAACATTAGAGGTTAGTGATAATCAAAATCGTGCAAAATTGAAAGCTATCTAACCAAGCGATTTACTGCCTTCTAATAGGTGCGAGATTAATGTTCTCAGATTATTATCGAGATCAGTGACCTAGATGACACCTAAATGAAGGATTTGAATGCAATTGATCTAGATATGAATTGAATGCAATTAATCTATTTTTTTGATATTTTCTATGCAATAAGAATGATAAAAACTGATATGAAATCTATGCTAAATGAAATTGATATGCTATGAATGCTATTGAAAATTGATATGCTATGAATCTAACAATGATATGAAATATGAATGCAAAAATAAGATTGATCTCACAAAGATGTCGATTCGCAAGAGCTTTGATTCTTCAATTCCAATTCTCTAGCGTGATTGTGCAAAATATGAGATGATTTGTGAAGAGCTGAGCTTTTAATTTATAGAAATCCAGGGCTTTGGAGGTGCATGGGAAAAAGCCATAAATCACTCAAATAACTCAACTTGATTTTTGAGTTATTTTTAAATAAAAGATAATTAACTCACAAAAACATGCAAAAGCTAAGTTTTAACTCAAAATAGAGTTTAGCTTTAATTGATAATTGATAGTTGTTTGCTTTTATGATTGTGCATGTTTTATTTATGAATTAATTTAATAATAAAGTGATTTATTTCCAACTTAACTGCTTTTAAAAATAAAACAATTGATTTATGGGTTAATCAATTATTTAATCAAACTTTTATTAAAAACTATATTATTAAATAATGACAACTTGCTTTAATTAATTAAATAAGAATTTAATCAATTATTCATATGATATTAGATTTATTGTCAAAATTAAATAATACAATAGATATAATTAAATTTAATTACACAATTAAGTGGCAAATATTAAATCTAATTAATTAAATATGAAAATATTCAATTAATCAAACTTTAGGATAAATGTGATTTATTGCCAAATAATTATAAAATTAAAGATAATTAAGATAATTAGGAATATTACTAGGAATATTCCCCGATGCAAAATTTAAGATAATCAATTAGATTTGATGATGTTTAGATGTGCCTTAGATTAGGACTTTGATGTCGATTTCGTTCGAATTGAAGATGTAGGAGATTAATGAACTTATAGCCCATTTTTGGGGTATTACATTTTGCCCCTCTTTGAATTACTGTGCGAAGTGCAGTGGTTCAAAGATAGTCTGTGTTTGATAAAGATATGAAACTGATTCAAAAGATAAACCGATCTCAAGATAGAAACCAATTGAGAGATATTGAGATAGGAGTTGATTGATATTGAATTGATATGGAGATAATAGGTCTTGAATGACCAAAGATAATGTTCACTGTAGCAGCAAATGAACCTATGATTGTGAAAAAGTGTCAAAATGCCTGATTCTGAACCTTAGGATTGATAAGAAGTGAGTGACCCGTTCTAGACTCGATTGTCTTAGCAGAACTAGCAGGTATCACATCCGAATCCTTTAGTTGCCGAAGAACCAAGGAAATAAAACTATGATCTGATGGTTGCAAAAACTGATACAGATTACAAGATTAAGAGAATACCAGATTGATATGGATCGATGAATCTGATATGCCCCAAGTGATGATAGATTTGCCCCGAGCGATGAGGACTTTTGATGAATCAGTAACTAGACGTGATTGTTTGTCTTGATCACTAATGAAAGATATTAATAGATTTGATCGATAGAATTTGATTTACAGACTTTGAATGATGTGCAATACCATGCCCCCTTCGGGATTAAAATTGAAATCTGACAAGAAAAGTCAGCGTTATAGTTTAGAAGCATGTTAATTGATTTGAGAAGTGGTTATATACGTCCGAGAATGCATTCTGCATCGTTTGGAAGGTCCTGGAGACCAAATTTGACTAGGTTTGACCATGAGTTGACCATGGTTGACCAAGTTGAAATTTTGATAGTGTGATGTAAGATAATCAGTTAAGTTGAATACTAGATTTCTGTGATGATTGAAGGTCGAATATGCAAGTAGTTAATAATATGAATGATCTCAGATTTGAATTTTGATCCCGAAAAAGGATTCTACTTACTATTTCATTGGAGGAACCTTCGTGTGAGATTCAGCTCTTGTTAGACTTGAAGATGCGATTTGAAGAATCATTTAAGCATTGAAGTTCGTTTAATCATTGTGAGATCGTGCAAAGATGAAAAATGCAATGAGACATGCAAAATGAAATGCAACCTAAGACCTAGGACCTAGTCACTGATCATGTGTCGATTTGTTATCATCATTGAACTTTTAGGTAACTGGATAAATCAATACAATGCCCACTAGCCATGAAACCATAGACATATGAATATCGATTTGTATGCGCAAGAATCAATACAACACCCACTGGTCAAACAACCATGGATATATGAATATTGATTTTGTTTTCGAAATGTCAGATTAGATAGAAGCACCAAGGCACAAGCGCCAGGATGACCTGAATATCATGTCCATTTTGATATAGCAATTTGTACAAGCATCAAAACATAAACGTTGTGATGACCTGAGTATGCCTTGCGATGCAAACACATCAAATAGTCAAGAGATCATTCTAAATCCAATGTGAATTACCCGTAGTGACCCTTTATCATTCACAACCTTAGGCAAGATTGCGTTCCACAGTAGGAGAAAGAACTTACTCAAAAAGATAATAGTTAGATCAAACGTCCTTGAATTTTTTTTTTGGGTATCAATGGTCGAGGTATGCATGGCCATCCAATTCGAGATAGAGGCTCTTACAGTCGGACACCATTTCAATCCAGAATTTCCAAAGCTGTTAGATTTTCACATACAAGTAGAAGACAAAGAAAAGATTATGCCCCCAGTCATCACTCTCTAAATCCTATAAAAGACATCATCAAAGAGCTCGAAGGGACACAATATGCAAAAATCTCAATGCGAATCAGTAAGCATACAAGGAGATAAAAGCATGAAAAGCACAGATTGTTTTCAGTTGAGTTTTGATGTTTGATTGTTGTTGATGCAAAATCCTTTCTGGAGACGAGACTCACTGACTGACTCAACTTGAAGCTTCAAAGGACTCTGAGTGGATATGACACATCTAAGATACATGGGAGACCATAGGATATGACATTGATTGCCCCCAAGTGTGAACATTGATAGGATGCAAACGCTTGAGCTGGTTGGTGTACAGGCCGACTTATTGAAAACTGGAAATGCAGGAACAAACCGGGAGATATGTACAAACTAAAGCAAGACTGAAAGCTAGGAAAGACCAAGATTGTGCTGATAGATGGAGCATTTTGGAACAAGTGGTGCCCATTTTTCGAGTTTTCACCATCTTGGTAGAGATTCTATTTTTGCTACCGAGGTGCCTGTTTCCAGGTTTTCACCAAGGCACTTTTTTTTTTCTTTTTTTGTATTTTTCATTTTTTCAATTTTTTTGTACTTTTGATATTTTTTGATTTTTTTGTGAATCATCAAGGCGCCTATTGCTAGGTTTTCACCAAGATGTTCATTTTTTCAGGACTTTTTCCGATTTTTAAGATTTTTTTCAGGACATTTACCAAGCACTGAATGCCTTAGGCATAGAATTTCTTTAGATGGAGAACGTTGATTGGTTCTTGGAGCTATTCTCCTTCAGTTGTTGAGAGTTGATAGGCACCAGAGCCAAAAGTAGCAGTGATTACAAAGGGACCCAGCCAGTTGGGTTCGAACTTCCCCTTGCGTTCTCGATGTGATTGATTTTTAGGATTTTCTCTCAACACTAGATCGCCAACCTGAAATTCTCTATGTCTGACTTTCTTGTTGTAGCCTCTAGAAATTCTTTTCTGATACACTCTGAGATGATCATACGCTGCTTATCTGCGCTCATCTAGTAGTTCAAGTTCTTGTAACCTCGACACTCTGTAGTCTTCATCAGTGACAAGTCCATGCATTTTGATTCTGAGTGATGGGATTTCAACCTCAATAGGTAGTACCGCTTCAGACCCATAAACTAAAGAGAATGGTGTAGCCCCAGTAGGCATTCTAATACTAGTTCTGATATTGGTTCTGATACTGATTCTGATACTGATTCTGATACTAATTTTGATAATTGTTCTGATACTGGTTCTGATACTGGTTCTGATATTGATTCTGATACTGATTCTGATAATTGTTCTGATACTTGGTATACTTGATAGCATCTTTTTCCATTTGCAAACTCCCAAGCAAGATCATATCGTGCAGTCCCAATATCTAGCAAGGTGGAGAACAAGAGGGATTGACAAGCTGGTGGAAGAGATGGAAGACAAGAGAATGAAGGATAATGAAGGGAAAAAAAACCTCATGGGAAAACTCCTCAAGAATACTCAAGCTAGGGAAAAATTATCATGTAAAGTAGATTTGGATAAGCAATGAAAGGCCAACATAGGATAAGTCACAAAAGTGTAATGTCAAAGAAGGACAGGATGTAGTCCAAAGGAGTAGACATGTCAAGAGGCTTCATAGCACAGTATTTTACTCTTTTTTTTCTTTTTTTTATTAGATCAAGACCAAAGGGGAAAAGGATAGCGACAGGTGAAAATGAATGGAGGAAGATGGATATGAAGGCTAAACATGGAAGGAATGAAAGCAAGATCATCGTAAAATAGCTCACAAAATAGCCAAATGTTCATGTATAGGTCAACCTTGTCAAGATCAAAGAAAGAAGGTGGGATGGATGAAATATGTAGAAGAACTACGCATGATGCCTGATTGCTAGGTTTTCATCATGGTACTTATCCAAGGCGCCACAAGGGAGTGGTTTTCACCATAGGATGAATTTATTTCTCTTTACTTTTGCTACCAAGGCACCTGTTTCCAGGTTTTCACCAAGGCACATTTTCAATTTATTTTATTTTTTATTTCTTTTTTTTGGAAGAAGGCAAGCTTTTTAGATAATGCTCCTAGAAAGGATAAACCATGATATGCCAAAGATTCAAAATGATATGCTCAAAGATGCTGATAGGGAAAGGGAGATGAAAGAGAAAAATGGAGGATAAGGTTTTATGTCAAGTGAGTGAGGTTGGAAGATAGGAGGAATAGGCAAATGAGGAAAAATGATAGAAGGTAGAAGGATAATGCATGGAAGGATTGTGAAAGGGTAGGTGGAAAGGAAGGCAAGATCAACGTAAACACACACCTTGAAGGGTGGCGAGAGGGTGGAGGAAATGTGAATGAAGGAATACGTGAAGGAATATGGCGAATGGATAGCAGAGGTTGAGGTTTGGGCGCATGAAATGGAAGAATATTTTTGGAAGGAGATGTAGTGGAAGCCTTTGGAAGCTTGAATGTCAATTTCACTTTTTGTTCAACATGAGACTCTCTTATGAGAGACTTTGGAATCCATATAGCCTTAGGATTTTTATTTCCTTTTGATGATCTAAAGAGAATATCTTGAATGATGGATTTTGGAACCCATACTTGTCTTGTAGTTTTTTTCTTAGATATTTCTTTTGACTTTATGCTTCCATGTCTATGAGAGGAGACATGGTGATATTCTTTTTTTGATGGATTCTTGTATTGCTTCTTTTTCTTGTATTGAACATTCAAGTTACTTCCAAAAGACTTGGGATTTGTGGAAGAGGGAGGATACGACTGGTTTAGATGGGTGGGTGGATGAAAAGGATTCAAGGGTATGCATCTATGTTGATCTTGAGGAAAGATGGGAGATGGAGGTATGTAAGGACCCAAGATGGATGGAAAATTAGGAGAGTTAGGAGGGGAAAGTGAAGGGACATAAGGACCCAAGATGGAAGGAAGGTATGAAGCCCTTAGTAGTGGTGGAAGAGGTCCAAGGATGGAAGTGGAAGACGCAAAAGGATAATCAATAAGTTCATCAACATCTATATGACAACCAAGGATATCAGCATCTTTAGAGTGAGCATTAAAATTTTCAATAGGATCCTGGGCATCTTGAATAAGAGCATTTTCTTTGATAGGATCGTTCAAAGCTTGCAAAGACTTAGGAAGAGTAGAAAGTGAAAGTGAACATGGAGTGGTAGAACAAGAAGATGGAAGACTTTGATCTTGACAAGGATCTTTGGATAGCACAAGTGCATAATTTTTCTCTGGTTTTTCAATAGGCTTAACATTGGAAGTATCAACACCATTTTTACCAACCTTAATGGAAGTATCATCTTTGGAAAGCGCAAGTGTAGCAAGGTTATTTTGATTGTCAATAAGCTCAACAGTGTAAGTAGTAGCTTGATCTTGCTTAGGCGAAGACTTAAGACATGGCAGAATGCATGAAAAAGGGGGTACGGGATCAAAAGAACCCTGAGGCGGATAAGAGACATCGTGAAAAGGAGTGGATGACATGGAGGGTTCTTGATCTTGATCTTTCTTTATGTTCTTTTCTTCATCATTTTTGGAATCCTCTTGACATGGAACCACTTCTAAGGACAAGGAAGCATGTTGGGATTGTATAGATGACTTTGGAAGAGATGGTGGAGGACTAGCTGAAGTAGGGATTATAGCATATGAAGGCTTAGGCTCTTTAGGTTTATCATTATTGAAAGTATTTGCAGCCAAGTGAAGGTTAGCTTGAGTTTCTTTAAGAGGTAGCCCTGGAGGATAACTATAGGGAACCACATGAAAAGTATCAGGGCTTGTGTCAGATGAAGGTTCTGTGAAAGATTTGAAAGACTCGGAAGCTTTAGGAAATGTATGGGTATTGGAGGAAGTAGGGGATGGAAGGGAACCATCACCAGACAAAGGTTCAGCATTAACATGACCTTGTTTGAGAAGATAGTCTTTATTTTCAGCTGGAGAGTTCTGAGAGGAGAGATCCTTATAGTATGCATGTTTATAATCAGCGTGGTCAACTTTCTCTTCCTCAAGTGAAATAGATGGATCATCTAGGTATTGTGCATAGAAATCATCAAAGTCTCTTTCATAATCAGAATCATATGGATCACCCTCACGATCTATCCAATGTGACGGCCCATTTGTAGTAAGCAGGAATGGATAATGAGGAGGACTCTTAGGAACAGAGGTGTCATAGGTATCATTACATTGTCTATTGTCATAGTCATCATAGTCTTCAAAGCTAGATGTGTCACTCTCCATTGAAGAGGTATCATATTGCTCAAATTTTTTTCAGGGGCATGGTGACATGTACAAGTCTTTATCAAATGGAAAAGAGTATAGAGGTTCCTTTTCTTTCCCAAGTTTGTCAAGCTGGACTTGCATAGCATGTATCTGTTTCATTATAGTGGCGATCAGAGCTTCTTCCTCTTGTTTACTGATTCTTTGAGACATGTGTACTGATTCTCAATAGCTATCGCTCTATTCCTGACAAAATGATATTTTTGACAGATTCTGGATCTAGGCTGAAAACATTGGATATCTTGCAATTTGACAATTTCTGACAACTCTCTCAAATTTTTCTAAACGACACTCTGCAGACTCGTACGACACTGGGTAGTCTATGAAATGTCAGTTGCTAAACTCATACGATAGTTGGGTAATACTGAAATGACACTTGACAAAACTCGTATGACTTTTGACTTCCTGAAATGACTTTTGACTCCAGAAAGAACTTTACGTCAATTTTTTGCAAAATTTAAGGTTTTCAGTTTTGGATTGTTTGCAAATTGTACTATCCAGATTTTGAAGGTTATACCAGATTTGATCATTTTTAATAGCCAAGTAGATAAATAAGCACGCAGAACAGCAAGCAAGTGATTCCAAGCACGTCTGAAAACAATGAACAAGGGCAAAAGCAACCTTGCGCATGAACAATCAAGTGACCAAATTGTGCTAATCCCTGAGAGTACTAATTGTGTATGTTCTAAAAAGTTTTGCAATAACACACATATACCTGAGAATGAAAAATTGGCCTCTCTAGGGTTTTTAGTAATGATTTGACTCTGCAACTTTTATGATTCAAAGGGGTGAACTCCAATCCCGGCGCACCAGGGTTTTGACACAGTCCGAGAACTTAATCTTCAAGAGCTGCTAGGGAGATCTGACAACCCAACAATGAACCATACCCGTGGAGATTTCTTCCACAAGGACATTTATATAGCGGCTGTCACTACCATGGCGAAAATGGCTATTACCGCTTGAGGTTCCGTCAATGCAGTTTGCCATGTGAAGGGATTGTCTGCTACGGTTAACCCTCTCTAAAGATGACTCACAATAGTATACCACAAGGGGACTTGGCTCCAGATTCAAGGTTTTGACACCTCTTCACTTTTAACCCAAACAAAGCAAGCAGATTAATCCGACACGCTAAGACAAAGTTTTGTTCCACCAAGGTCTGTGATATCAACTCCACGTGATCTATCAACCTCTCCGGGGAGAGAATGTATCAATCAATAAGAGAAGATGCACTAACCAATTTTGATTCACCAAAGCTCGTGATATCAACCCCACGTGATCTATCAACCTCTCCAGAGAGAGAATGTGTCGATCAATAAGAGAAGACTCACTAACTAAGTTGAATGTGAAACGCACTAAGTATCCTCCCTACCTACAAGGATTCTATCGTCAAGAAAGATTTCGCTAGGAATCCAATCTCTCAAGAATCACAAATAGTGTTCATAGGGCCTAATTACTATGTGAGCAGAGATGTATGTTCTGAAAGCAAATCTACCAAAAGCATCCAAAAAGTAGAAAGAGGAACACTTAACGTTTAAAGCGAATATGAGATGAGTCCACAAGGTGGAACACTTAACACCTCACACAAGCTAAAAATGAGTCCACAACTTAGAAAACAAGGGAGTTCCTAAAAGCACAAAAGGGTTGCCAAGTGGAACATTTAACGCTTCTGTCCTGTTGACCCCTCCCCTTTATGGCACTGAGATTGCAACCACGGGGCGAAAATGAGGGGCCAGTGGATTAGCAAGTCCAATAACCCAAGATAGCAATCAAGATCAATCACAAGTATTCTAAGACTACTTAATGAATCCTTAAGGGTTCACAACCTAGTACCAATTATGCAAGTGTGTAGAAATAGATCAAAAGCATGAAAAGATGCACACAAGCTTGACACATAAGAGATTTATTTTAAGTCCCAAATCAAAATATTATTAGATAAAGGAGAATACTTGGGATCCTTGCAACGCGCTTAGTAGATTTTACTTGATTTTTAGCAATTTTTGTTGAGCTTTTCCATGCAAGCAAGTGACGAACTCTCCAACAAGCAAACAAGCAAACAAGATATGCAAAATATATTCAACTTATGAAAACCATAGGGTTAGCTCTAAAAATCAATTATTATCAGTAATAATAACCAGAAATCAACCCAAATGACAACTCATATCATTCATTGAACCATGTAAAAAAAATAAGTGCATACCCATCACAAAACTTTATTTATTTTTTTGCATTTGACCTAGTCAACAAGATCTAATTTTTTTGATATGATTTTGGTCACAAAAATAGAAATTTAGAATAGAGACCCCTACTAAAAAATAGAGAGCTTTCCAAAAATGCAAAAATTTTAGAAAAACCTCTTCATTTGTGCCCTAGAGACCTATTTTATCAAAATAGACCAGTTTTTGTAAATTGACTATTTGAGCTATGATATCATGTCCAAATTTAAAACACAAAGAATGTACCCCCTGTAGAATTTAAAGAGCTTTCCGAAAATATAAAAATTTTTGAAAAATATTCTGATTTGCGTCAGATATTAATTTTTTCCAGAATTTCAAGAAAAAATTATTAAAAATTCAAAACATCTCAGAAAATTCTAAATTTTTTACTGTAGCTTCCATGACATGTCACCAACTTGAAAACAAAATTTCAGACCAAAATTCCAAGCCGTTTGAGAGATAAAATTAAATCTTTGAAAATTTGGGGTTTTAGCTCCCAAAAAAATCAAAACCAGCATGCAAAGGTGGGTTGCCCCATGGTGGGCGCCAAAAATATGTGTGTGAAAATTGTACCTGATCTGTAGACACAACACTTAGTAAAACATTAGAGGTTAGTGATAATCAAAATCATGCAAAATTGAAAGCTATCTAACCAAGCGATTTACTGCCTTCTAATAGGTGCGAGATTAATGTTCTCAGATTATTATCGAGATCAGTGACCTAGATGACACCTAAATGAAGGATTTGAATGCAATTGATCTAGATATGAATTGAATGCAATTAATCTATTTTTTTGATATTTTCTATGCAATAAGAATGATAAAAACTGATATGAAATCTATGCTAAATGAAATTGATATGCTATGAATGCTATTGAAAATTGATATGCTATGAATCTAACAATGATATGAAATATGAATGCAAAAATAAGATTGATCTCACAAAGATGTCGATTCGCAAGAGCTTTGATTCTTCAATTCTAATTCTCTAGCGTGATTGTGCAAAATATGAGATGATTTGTGAAGAGCTGAGCTTTTAATTTATAGAAATCCAGGGCTTTGGAGGTGCATGGGAAAAAGCCATAAATCACTCAAATAACTCAACTTGATTTTTGAGTTATTTTTAAATAAAAGATAATTAACTCACAAAAACATGCAAAAGCTAAGTTTTAACTCAAAATAGAGTTTAGCTTTAATTGATAATTGATAGTTGTTTGCTTTTATGATTGTGCATGTTTTATTTATGAATTAATTTAATAATAAAGTGATTTATTTCCAACTTAACTGCTTTTAAAAATAAAACAATTGATTTATGGGTTAATCAATTATTTAATCAAACTTTTATTAAAAACTATATTATTAAATAATGACAACTTGCTTTAATTAATTAAATAAGAATTTAATCAATTATTCATATGATATTAGATTTATTGTCAAAATTAAATAATACAATAGATATAATTAAATTTAATTACACAATTAAGTGGCAAATATTAAATCTAATTAATTAAATATGAAAATATTCAATTAATCAAACTTTAGGATAAATGTGATTTATTGCCAAATAATTATAAAATTAAAGATAATTAAGATAATTAGGAATATTACTAGGAATATTCCCCAATGCAAAATTTAAGATAATCAATTAGATTTGATGATGTTTAGATGTGCCTTAGATTAGGACTTTGATGTCGATTTCGTTCGAATTGAAGATGTAGGAGATTAATGAACTTATAGCCCATTTTTGGGGTATTAGAGTAGATAGGATCCTTATCAAGTAATAGTTAAGACAACCAATGGTGGACAAATGAATGATTTGATTGTTTATTAGAATATGCTAATGATGCTATTCATAAATATGTTAATCAGATATGAGAAAAGGTGAAGGTAATTTAATGAAGATACTTACCAGTAAACTATAGTCTTATCGGTACACTAAATAAAGTCTTATCAGTAAAAAGGAAGTCTTATCAAAGATAGTGAAGACTCAAAGGCAAGGAAGGAATAGATGATGGAATAAGAAAGTGGGACAACTCAAGAATAATTTAAGGAAAAAGATGATGATGCAAAGATCGAGGTAAAATGTATTAAAGAAGTTTCTACAAGAGTAAAATATTTTATCAATTAGCAAGCCGACAAGGATATAAAGAAAAATAAATATGGACAGTTAGATTTGATATGAAATATAAAGATCTTTGGATTTAGTTTTAGGTTTATGGTTGAGGAAATTATTCTTAAGGAAGAAGAAAGAAGAAGTTTGGTATCGCGACAGAGACAAGAAGGAGATTGTGGTGAAAGGCTAGATATCGGCAGAACATAGAAGTATTGTTGCGATCACATAAAAGGATGCAAAGAAGAACAAAGAATTGAATTGGTATGCTATTGTGTTAAGGAAATTCATTGGATCTAAATTAGCAATATTAGTGAAAACTACAGATCATTTTTTATATGTTACTCTCTAACAAATGTGACAGTAAAATCCCTTATTGGGTGACCCTAACAAGTCTATTGTAAAATCCTCTAAACAGGTGACATTCACAAAAGAGTGCTCAAAATCCTCTAACGAGGTTACTCGTAACAGGGTAAAAGACTTTAACAGGTCTCAGCGAAATACCTTAACTAGGTAGCATTTAACTACATGCTTTTGTAACCCTAATCAGGTGAACCTTTAACAAGGCGGGCTCTAAACCAGACGTATTTTAGAAGAGTACAATTATCTATGGGAATTGTTATCACACCGTGGTTTTCACCCTAGTCGGGTTTTGACGAGGTAAATACTTGTTTTATTTTTGCATGAATGATTTTATTGTTGCATGGATGTTTAATGTTCAGTTCATCGATAATGATGTTATAGATTAAACTATATCTTAACTAGTAGATTTGTTAATGAAATTTTGAGACTGTGAAATTTAGTTTGGGTTAGTGGTTACTGATCACCCTCCCTCTCAATAATCAATCCTATATCTGCAATTGGTATCAGAGCTAAGTTCCCTAATTCATAATTTTTCACCTCTTAGGGAAAAGATATGAAGATTTATAGGAAGGAAGCACCCAAGTTTACCAAGAAAAATTTCAATACATGGGTGAGTAGAATGAACTTACATTTGTTAGGAATTTTAGATACAATAGTTGCCTATCTTTCTAGTCAGTACAGACCACCAACTAGAATACCCTATGCAAATGAGAAAAGGGAAATGTTGGTACACAACTCAGTAATGATAGAGATTGCAAGTGCCTTATTTGATATTGAATATGTTGATGTTCAACACATGGGCAATGAAAAACATGTGGGATAAGCTAAAAAATGTCTATGGAGGTGATACACATGTACTAAAGGCTAAAGTTGATATTCTAAAAGGAAAATATGATGAGATAAAGATGTAGGATGCAAGAGAAAACATTACACGGTAAAGTATAAGGATAAAAGAGATTGTTGTTGCTATTATAGGAGTTGGAGGAAACCTTGAAAATGATGATGCAGTAAGTAAAATTATCATAAAACTTACACATAGGTATGAAATTATAATTTCTTCTATTCAAGAGTTAAGATCTATTGATCCAGATAAAGTTATATTGGATTCATTAATAGGAAAGTTGATTCCATTTGAGTTTAGTAATTTTGATAATAGTCAACCTACTACTAAAGTTGTATTTCAAGCCTCAAAAAGCATTGGTTCATCTAGAAAAGGAAAACTTATGATTCAAATGACTATGAAGGTTTAGTTGCTGAAGAGAAAGAACTGGAAGAACTCAAGGCTTTAATAGCCAAGAGATTTCCCAAAGGAAAAGGAAGATACAAAGGGAAAATCCCTATTGCACGTTGGAATTGCAGACAAATCATTGACTTTTCACACAGATCCCCAACAAACCAAAAAAGGAATATGATAATGAAAAGAAGGATAAATACAAGAAATACAAAGACTTCAATAAAAAAAAATAAGAAGATATGTTATGTAGCTAAAGATGAAGATGATGATATTGATGATGATGATGAGGAAATAGTATTTTTTTCCATAAAGGAAGATCCCTCTACTAACAACACTCAAACTAGTGAAGATAAATATTTTATCACAAGCATGAATTGCAATAGGGATTGGATCATTGACATTGGTTGCACACATCATATGACTGGAAATAAGAACAAACTAATAACCATGGAACATTGTGATGGAGGTTCACTAAGATTTGGAAATGGTTCTCCCTACATAATCAGAGGTAAAGGTTATATTGCTTTAACTGATGAGATTACTTATGATGATGTCTATTGGGCCGATGGACTAAAGTACAATTTTCTAAGTGTATCTCAACTAAATAACAAAGGGTTCAAATTTGAGTTTAGTAATGGAAAATGAAAGATATCATAAAAGAATGGTGAGTTGATTGTTATCGGTTAGCAGACAAAAGGTAATATTTTCAAGCTGAAAACTACATTTAGTCATTATTTAATTGCTAAAGTAGAAGAAAGCTGATTATGGGATAAAAGACATTATCATGTGAAGTTTGATAATTTCGTAAAAGTTAGCAAGTATAAAAGTGTTAGAGGAATATCAATACTGAACAAACCAGAGAATTCCATATGTAAGGAATGTCAATTATGGAAAATGACTAGTTTAAGTTTCTCAGGTAAGGTCTACTCTATAGAACATATTCTAGACTTAGTAAACAAAGATTTATGTGGTCATATAAGTACATAAATTTATCATGGTGATAAGTACTTTATACTCTTTGTTGATGACTACTCAAGAATGATGTTTGTAATGTTCTTAAAGGTCAAATCAATAGCTTTTCAAATGCTTAAAATGTACAAAGCAAGAGTTGAGAAAGAAATTGCAAAAAATTTCAAATATCTCGGATCAGATAAAGGGAGTGAATTTACTTCAAATGAATTTAATGAGTATTGTGATGAACATAGAATCAATAGACAACTAGCTGCACCGAGAAGCCCTCAAAAAATTTGTATTCTAGAAAGAAAAAATAGATCTATTGAATGCGCCAGAACTTTCATAAATTAGAAAGGAGTTGCACAGAAATTATGGAGAGAAGTTGTTAGCACTACAATATAGACATTGAACAGAGTATAACTCAAGAAAGGGACAAACAAGACACTATATGAACTCTGGTATGGACGAACACCTACTGTAAGCTATTTCAAGATATTTGCAAGTAAATGTTATATAAGAATTTGACACCAAAAGTGATGAATGAATATTTTTAGGATATTCTACCAAAATCAATCCTACATGTGTCTGAACAAAATGATAGAAAGTGTCAATGTAAAGATTGACGAATTATCAAAACAGAATGAGAAAGACAATGGAAATAAATCGGAAGCATATAGTGAATTGATCTAATTCAAATCTAAAATAGAAACATAGCAAGTATACAAACCAATAATGGTCAATGGATAAAAGAACAACAACCGATAACAGTACAACAAGGTGAAACTAGTGACAAAATGAACAAATTCAAAATGTGGAGTCTGTAACACCAAGAAGCATAAGAGGAAACCATAGCTTGTTATATATAATTGGAGACATGAATGATGGAGTATTAACAAGATGTCAATTACAAGATAGAGAAAATACAGGTTTACTATCAGAGATGGAGCTGAGAATGGTAAAGGATGCACTAAAAGATGATGATTGGATGCAAGCAATGAAGGAAGAAATTAAATAGATTGAGAAGAATAATGCATGGTCATTAGTACCCAGGCTAAAAGACAAAAATGTTATAGGTACTAAATGGGTTTTCAGAAATAAACTAAATCAGAATGGTGAGGTGATTAGAAATAAAGAAATACAAGTATATAAAGTTTATGCACAAGAAGAAGGATTAGATTATCGAGAGACATTTGCACCGGTTGCTAGATTAGAAGGAGTTAGAATATTGCTAGCTTATGCTGCCTATAAAGGATTTAAGGTTTTTCAAATGGATGTGAAATCTACTTTCCTAAATGGAATACTGAGGAAGTTTACATTGAACAACCTGAAAGATTTGTTGCATAAAAAGGTAAAGATTTGGTTTGTAAGTAGCACAAAGCACCGTATGGTCTAAAGAAAGAACCAAGAACATGGTATGAAATACTACACTCTTATCTTATTAAGATTGGATTTGACCTTGAACAAATGACAAAAGTAATGTCTATTTGAAAGTTGAAAGTAAGGATAAAGTATTGATTGCTGAAATATTTTTTGATGATATAATCTTTGGATGAAATGACTTAATGAGTAAATCTTTTATAGAAGAAATGAGGAAAGAATTTGAAATGTCCATGATAGTAGAAATAAAATTCTTTATTGGATTACAAGTACAATAGATGAAGAAATGAATATACATAATTCAGTCTAAATATATCAAGGAGATATTCAAAACATTTGGAATGGAAGATTCAAAACCTATCGGTACACCTATGGTTACCAGCTGTAAATTGTCAAAAGAAGATAATTGTAAGGAAGTCAATGAAACATTATAGAAATCAATGATGGGAAAACTACAGTATGTTATTCATAGAAGACTTGATATTGCGCATGTTGTTGGCATAGTTTCTATATTTTCATCAAATCCTAAAGATTCACACATGATTAATGTTAAAAGGATATTCAGATATTTAAAAGGAATTGAATATTATGGATTATGGTATGAAAAGAAAGGATAATGTGATCTTAAATTTTACACAGACGTAGATTAGGAAAGAAATATTGATGAAAAAAAGGTACAAGTGGAGGATCTTTTTATCTTGGAAATAGATTAGTGTCATGGAAAAGAAAGAAACAAAATTGTATTTCACAACCTACCGCTGAACCAAAATATGTGGTTGCTGCAATTAATTGTCAACAAGTTTTATGGATTAAGAAATCACTCGAAAGAATACAAGAAAAGGTAAATGAACCTATTGTTATACACTATAATAATACTAGTTCTATTAATATATCAAAGAACCTGGTAATGCATTCAAAGAACAAGTACATAGCTATCAAATATCATTTTATCAGAGAGCAGGTACAAGACAAAGAAGTGAGATTGGAATATATACCTACAAAGGAGAAAGTTGCTAAGATATTCACCTAACCACTAATTAAAGAGATCTTTTAATATCTTAGAGGTAGATTAGGGGTCCTACCCCTATCGGCTATAAAATAAGGAGAGATTCATTATGCATCCATTCATAGCACTTTATCAGAACATATTGCATAGGATTTGATGTATTAGAGGGCTACTCTATGGGGGAGTAGTCCAGGCTAGGCAAACAAAAGTACAGAACACGTACACAATCAGAAGACAAGAGCTGAAAGGTTAATCACCTTTGGCATTTCTTTCAAAGGGGGAGAGATTAGTATGTTGAAGAGAGATTAGTAAAAGGAATAAATAAGATATGGAAGAAATTAGTATGCTGGAAGATCGGGACAAGGAATGAAACATGCACAAATCAGAAGATCAGAAATTAAAATTAGAAGAAATGTTTGAAAGAAGTGTTTTCCATCAATGCCAAAGGGGGATATTGTTGGCATAACAAGTTGGAGATTATTGATTTATGTTGCTACTGGTAAATACATGATGGGTATACATGATAATCAATTATATGTTTTTCATTTATTTCTAATTGTTTGGCGTGATGTTTTCACTTGCTACTATATCTATCAAAAGGAAAATATTTTTTTTATAATGAGAAGTTAAGTAAGGTAAAGGATATGTCAATAGGAACCTTATCAGGTAATAGTTAAGACAACTAATGGTGGACAAATGAATGATTTGATTATTTATCAAAATATTCTAAGTTATGTTGAAGGATGTTATTCATAAAGATGTTAATCAAATATGAGAAAAGGTGAAGGTAATTTGATTAAGATACTTACCGATAAACTATAGTCTTATCAGTATGTTGAACAAAGTCTTATCGGTAAAAAGGAAGTCTTATCGGAGATAGTGAAGACTGAAAGGACAGGAAGGAATAGATTATGGAATAAGAAAGCATGATGACTAAAGAATAATTTAAGGAGAAAGATGATGATGGAAATATCAAGGCAAAATGTATAAAGAAGTTTCTACAAGAGTAAAATGTTTTATCAATTACCAAGTTGACAATGATATAAAGAAAAATAAATATGGATAGTTAGATTTTATATGAAAGATACAGATCATTGGATTTAGGTTTAGGTTTATGGTTGAGCAAATTATGTTGAAGGAAGAAGAAAGAAGAAGTATGGTATCATTATTAGGAATGGGAACACTAAGATGGGGGGGTGAATCAGTGTTCACTGTATATTAACTTTTCACTTTAATCTTTATACTGAACTTAAATGCTTAAGTACTGAAAGAAAAATTCACATAAACATGAAACATGAAATCAACACATGACACCAATATGGTTACGGGGAAACCCAAATAGGTAAAAACCCTGGTGGGAATTGACACCCACTAATATTCTGCACTAGTGTTTTGTGATCCTTGTTAGAAGATCCTTAACCCTGTTAGGAGTTTCTTTACAATGCTTTAAGTATAGTAGACCTTCTTAAGGGTCAGACCCTGTTAGGAGTCTTTTACAATAGTCCATGTTAGGGGAGTGGATGCACTGTCCTAGAGCTCACTGCTCAAGTGGTGAAGGCTACAACCTTCTGATCTCAGATACACACTATATCTGCAGGATGAACTGTCACTGTGACACTGTTTGTTAGATTAGTTCCTTTGATGTGCTAATGCTTTGACCTCTAGCAAAGCTCTAATACATCTTCTAGTGTCTTCACACACTTCTGCTCTACTTTCTATAACTCACTATTCACTTCCATACCGAATACAATGGGAGAACCTTATATTTATACGTTCATACAAAATAAACAACTAGGTTGGCCCTTAGACCTATTACATACAATGCTTCCAAATGAATTGGCTTAAGCATGCTTACAAAAACCAAGTACATATGTTGGAAACTTAAATACAATAGGCATGTAGCCTTTACAACATTACATTATATCTGCAAACCAAAATACTAACTGTCAGCTTCATGCTCTATTCTTCTCTGGCATACACTAGCTGTGCAACTTCAACTAACTGTAACTTTCTCATACTTGCACATCTGATCATGTGCTCATAGACTAAGCATGAATATAGTCTAGCCAACTTAAATTCAAGGGCGCATACCTTAATTCTTCAATACACACGTGCGTTGATGCTCTGAGCTATAGGAACTCTGTACACTGTCAGGTCTTCAACACTTAACTAATTTTTGATCTTCTCTTCAAGTGTGCTGACTCCAAACTACTATATGACTTTGTTGTCATAATGACAACACTATATAAAGTCATATACATCAGTATAGACAACTTTCCAACAATCTCCTCCTTTTTCATTGATGGCAACAAAGGAATATGGCCAAGTTGCTAACTATCCTTAATACAAAAAACTTTTGTTCTTCTATACATATACTTATATCTCCCTATACATATTATGATCCATATTCTATACAACTCCCCCTTTGACATTAATGACAAAGGTGTTACAAAAAATTATATCTATACATACTCACTGAGGGAAAACATCCGGATATGCAATCTTAAGGTTCTGGATCTCCTTCTTCCAAAAAGTTATCAAAGAGTTAACTATCTAGAGATGGGCACATAATGCATATTGAAGTTTCTCCATCTTCTTCAAGTTTGTGGAAGGACCTTGATCGTATGTTACCATTGTGGCATCAATCTCCTTGATGTTCTAATTGAGGATGTCTAATGAGGGCGCAAGACCATTCCTCAACCGAGTATGTCTAGATCTTATCTTTGCCATATCTTTCTCTGCCTTCTCAATTTTGTCCAACTGACCTTGGTAGACATTGTTGCACATGTTCACATCAGTGGATGTGTCTTTCACTGAACTCTTCACCTGCTCAATCATATCTTATGCCTCTTTTATTTTCTTAAGATGGACATTAGTAAGCTTTAGATGTCAGTGTGTACTTCTGGATTTTATTGTGTATATTTTTAAGCATCTAAAATGGATTGTGGAAACCTTTTTGATGCTTAAAAATATACACAATCAAATCTAGAAGCACACACTCACATCTAAAATGGATTTTGGAAATCTGATACTTTTAATTAGTAAGCTTATCCTGATCCTTGCAGTCAGCAATGAATTTCCTTCCTTGATTAGAAAATTCTTTCAAGGATGCTTGACCGGTCTTGAGGGAACTGAGGTCAAGTGCAAAGTTATTCACCAATTCAGTCAATCTTTTCTTCAGATACTTTTCTTCTGCAACTAGGGATGTAGATTCTTCAAGGATTGAGAAGTTACGTTTGAACCAAGAAATGATTGTACTTACATCATCAATAGAGTGTACCTTAGACACTTTCTTGTCTGCAGGCAACAAACTGTTCAGTATGTTCATTGATTCCATAAGGAGAGGATTTCTCATTACTTGTTTCTCCTTTTCCTTCTCCATAGCTAGGACGCTGAACTTAATGAGGTCTTCTTCTCTCCATGAGTCCAAACTGGATGTGTCAGGTGTCAAACTTGACAACAATGTTGAGGAGGGAGTGATGGGAGTGCTATCCATCACTTCTTCTTTCTTTTCTTCCTCTTCCATTTTCTCTTCTTCTTTCTCATCTATTATGTTTTCAATCAATACCTCTTCTTGATGAGTGGTAGGTGTGTTGTTGCATAAAATCTCAGCTTCTTGTGTTCTCACAAAAGCTTCCTCAAACTTGTCCAATTCTGTGTCAGTGGCCACCATGGCTATCTCCACATTATCAATGATAATGGTGCTATCCTTGAGTGATTCTGACATGGACACAGACTTGTCTGCCTCTGATTGTACTTCCACTATAGGCGTTGAATCCTAAGGACCTGTAGAATGTACTTTGATGGTCTCTGACCCTTTTGTGACTTTTATGGGTACATTAGTTGTGGGCACAATAGGTGGATACATGTTTCTATTAATAAATACCTTCTCAAAGGCTTTCTTTGTCTCTTTTGCAATTAGCTCATAATTATTATCCATTATGTTTAGAGTCCTTGTCTTAGTTTTGAGGTGAGACTTCACCAAATCTAACAGCAATTTATTTTCTTCTAGTTCACACACAGGAAGGGTATCATCAAGAATATTCTCCCTTATCCGCAGATCTTCCTCAATAGCCTATCTCTTTTGGAATTCAAGGATATTCCATACCTTATTAGGAATCATTGTTTTTAGATCCAAAACTATCCTTTTGAACTTGATCATGTGCTTTATGATCATGCTATGGATCTCTGACTTGTCAATTTCACTATACTTGTCATAAAACTTCCCTACTTGATCAGTTCTTCCTTCATCAACTATTCTGGAACTTAGCACACTTAAGACTGGGATTGAAGCTTACTTTAGGGGGTGCTTGAGTGTTCCTTTTGTTTCTTGTGACTCACGAGGATGGATGACTAGTGCCAACCTCTTTCTTTCTCTTAGGCATTGCCTTATACTCGAGAGGAGCAGTAAGGTCAATGGTTACCTTGGGCGCAGAAGGAGTATCATCTTCCTTACCCTTCTGACTATCATCTTTTTCAATTTTCACCTTCTTCATCTTGGGATCATCAGAATTAGCTTCCAATGATGATGTGCTCTTAATTTCCAAAGCAATCTTTTCATCCCTTGCTTTATCAAGGTCTGCTTGAGATACACCATGAATCCTTAAGATCTTTGATGTGATTTTAGGAACTTTTCTTTTTGTTGTTGCACTGTTAAGTTTAGCATCTACTTCTCTGGTTTTCTCCTGATATGTTCCCCACCTAGGTTCATTAGGATCTTTAGGGGCTGATAGAAGTACCTGCACATATGCTTCAAGGACCTGTTCCTCTACCTTATAACCAAGTGGATAATCCACTTAGTTCTTGACTCAACAGCTTCCATACAAGTTGTGTCTGTCTCCACCAAAAAACAAATTGTATCCTTGTACTTTTCCACAATGCTCTCTGGAATCTTGTACCTCATTTGCATCTTGACCCTAAAGGTCTTCAATTCCAATGTTATATAATCTCTTAATGTGCTTTCAATGGATGCTTTGTTGGATATATGAGGCATGGTTGGAATGGACTTGTCCAAATACAAATCTAATATCTTCCCAACTATATGAAGGTACATGTAAATGATTAAAGACCCAAACTAAATATTTTGGTCTTATCATGCTTGATGGCCTTGACATTATCAATCAACTATGCGCGCAAGATCTCACACAAGTTGAACTTTGCATCTTCCTTCACAAGTATAATGGCTGCTAGAATAGTGCCCGCAAACACACTATTCACCCTACTGGTGTGATGAAACCTATATCCTAGTATCATTAACATCAATTTGATGTCTGCTTGTTAAATAAGCTCAATGGTCATCCCGCGCCTATCGCTCCTTGACTTACAATTTTTCTCAACTATCTTTCTGACATCCTTGCCCACATGAAGGATGGCACCTGTCCTAGAAAGGCCTGTCATCTCATGTATTAAGTCACTGGTGATTCTTACTGGTACATCTCCAATCCAAAATAAATCATCATGAATTCTACTCAATAAGATTTTTATCCATTCTGTCTCATAGAATTCATATGTCATAGCATACTCAACAATAGGGTGGTCATTCCATTTGACATATTCATCCATGAATTTTTTGTCTGGTTTCAACATGGTATCCATGTGTGCCCTTAACCTATCCAACCCTACTGTTTCTTTCTTGTAGTAGATGTATGCCCTAATATCCTCGACATGCATGATGCCCATAGGTGTGCAGGAGAAAGCTCCCTCTAAATCATCTAGGGTTGACTTGAAAGGATGTTTCTTGAATACATATCTCTTCTTCTCAGCAACATCATAAACTATGTGAGTGGCCATGACTTACTTGTTTTAATCACTTTCCAACTGATCTCCAAGATGATCTGAAGACTTTTGAATCGGCGCATCAATCTAGGGTTTTTGCAACAGACCAAATGCACTGATAATTACTACAAATCACTAATAGATCAATCTCCAAGTCTTCAAATAACTTTCTATGTACTTTAAAGTAAAAATTCCACCATTAATGCAAGTCATGTAAACCGGGCTGTCACTTCAAAATTTCCAACTAGAGTTATATTCACAATCAACATGTGCGCTCTTGCACAAAGGTATCTTTATACTCCAAAAGCTTAAGTCCAAAGGCACATACTCTAAGGATGAGTATACCAGCCACATAGGGGTCTAGAACTAAATTAGCTCCCCCTAAGACCCTAAGGGCCATTCATCTAGATGTAGAGGGTGCTTCCATTGCGGATGCATCTAATACATTCTCATCAGTCTTGTCCTTTTTCTCTGACCAAGTCATGCTCACATCATCTAAGGCTTTGACAAAATTAACTTCTCCAACAAGATCCAAAACTGGTTTTTCAACCTTTTTAGGGCTTCCCTGACCTTGCGTCCTTGATCTACAGAACCTTGAGATATGTCCAGCCTTGTTACAAGAGTGACAAATGACTGGAGGTCTTATATTGCTTGGCACATTGACATGAGTCACCATTCTGCATTGTTTTGTTGAGTGACCATTATAGTTACATATCTGGCATGTAACATTCTGAGAACTTTTTACATTTGTCTGATTCTAATTTCTCTGATCTTGTTGAATCATGTTCTTCTTACTAGTTTTGCAATTCATAGCTCTATGACCAAATTTATTGCATGAATAACAATAA
The DNA here is from genome assembly GCA_027943335.1 of Chamaecyparis obtusa. Classification (NCBI taxonomy): domain Eukaryota; kingdom Viridiplantae; phylum Streptophyta; class Pinopsida; order Cupressales; family Cupressaceae; genus Chamaecyparis; species Chamaecyparis obtusa. The sequence continues at coordinate 630,649 of BSBK01006252.1, forward strand.
CCATTAAAAGGTCTTACCTTTGTATAGTTCCTTGCAATGTGTCCATGCTTGTTACAAGAAAAACAAGTGCGGTCTATAGGTTTGCACTCATTCTTGGGTGGTTCACCATTATCTTTAGTTTGATCTTATGTCTCCTTAGCATTAGTAGAGTCCTTTTGTGAATCCTTTCTTGCTCACATATTGTTAATCTAATTTTGTGCTTCATTGTATCCAATACAACTAGTGTCTCCTTTGGCATACAACTGAGATTCTATCAAATTAGAACTGGTGTGCAATTTGTCAATATGATTCTTTTTTTCTCTCAATTCAGACTCCAAGTTTTCTTTGCTATTCCTTAGTTCCAAGATTTCCATGTTTGATTGCCTTAATTCTTTATTCAATTGAAGGTTCTCTTTGATCTGTTCATCATAGACTTCTTGATTATTAGTCAGCTTATCATCAAACTCTTCAAGTTGTTCTTTTAAGGATTTATTTTCTTCATTCAGCTTTTTGACCATTGTCCCTAGATCACTGGTAGAGCACTCTTTCAAATCTTTCCTTAGTCTTTTGATGACTAATTGAGCATCACTAAGTTTATCCCTTAGTTCTTCAGATTCTCTTTCTGACTTGTCCAGGTCTTCAAGAGCAACTTCAAGATTTCTTTTCAGATTATTCATTTCTACTTTTTCCATGATCTCCTCAAGTGGTTAAACTTCTTTGTTGAGGACCAGAGCTCTGATAATAATTGTTAGGAATGGGAACACTGAGAGGGGGTGTGAACCAATGTTCACTGTATATTAACTTTTCACTTTAATCTTTATACTGAACTTAAATGCTTAAGTACTAAAATAAACATTCACATAAACATGAAACATGAAATCAACACATGACACCAATATGGTTAAGGGGAAACCCAAATAGGTAAAAACCCCAGTGGGAATTGACACCCACTAATATTTTGCACTAGTGTTTTGTGATCCTTGTTAGAAGATCCTTAACCTTGTTAGAAGTTGCTTTACAATGTTTTAAGTACAGTAGACCTTGTTAAGGGTCAGACCCTGTTAGGAGTCTTTTACAATAGTCCCTCTTAGGGGAGTGGACGCACTATCCTAGAGCTCACTGCTCAAGTGGTGAAGGCTACAACCTTCTGATCTCAAATACACACTATATCTACAGGATGAACTATCATTGTGACACTGCTTGTCAAATCAGTTCCTTTGATGTGTTGATGCTTTGACCTCTAGCAAAGCTCTAATACATCTTCTAGTGTCTTTGCACACTTCTTCTCTACTTTCTATAACTTACTATTAACTTCCATACCGAGTATAATGGGCACACCTTATATTTATACGTTCATACAAAATAAACAACTAGGTCGGCCCTTAGACCTATTACATACAATGCTTCCAAATGAATTAGCTTAAGCGTGCTTACAAACAAACAAGTACATATGTCAGCAACTTAAATACAATAGGTGCATAGCCTTTAGAACATTACATTATATCCGCAAACCAAAATACTAACTATCAGCTTCATGCTCTGTTCTTCTCTGGCATACACTGGTTGTGCAACTTCAACTGACTGTAACTTTATCATACTTGCACATCTAATCATGCACTCATAGAATAAGCATGAATATAGTCTAACCAACTTAACTTCCAGGGTGCATGCCTTAATTCTTCCGTAGGCACCTACACTAATGGTTTGAGTTGTAGGAACTATGTACACTATCCAGTCTTCAACACTTAACTATTTTATGATCTTCTCTTCAAGTGCGCTAACTCCAAACTTCTATATGACTTTTTTTCCATAATGACAACACTATATCAAGTCATATACATCAGTATAGACAACTTTACAACATATGGTATCACAACAGAGACAAGAAGGAGATTGTGGTGAAAGACTAGATATCAGAAAAATAGAGAAGTATTGATGTGATCAAAGAAAAGGATACAGAGACGAACAAAGAATTGAATTGGTATGTTATTCTGTTAAGGAAATTCATTGGAACTCAATCATAAATATTAGTGCAAACTACATATCATTTTTTATCTGTTACTCTCTAATAATTGTGATAGTAAAATCCCTTATTGGGTGACCGTAACAGGTCTATTGTAAAATCCTATAACTAGGTGACATTCAAAAATGAGTGTTCAAAATCCTCTAACCAAGTTACTCCTAACAAGGTAAAAGACTTTAACATGTCTTAGGTAAATCTCTTAACCATGCTTTTATAACCCTAATTGTGTAGTTCTTTAACAAAGCAGGCTCATAACCAGACGTATTTTAGAAGAGTACAATTATTTATGGGCATTATTCTCACATCGTGGTTTTCACCCTAGTTGGGTTTCCACAACATAAATACTGGTGTTATTGTTGCATGAATGATTTTATTGTTGCATGGACATTTAACACTTAGTTATCTAATAATGATGTTATAGGCTAAATTATATCTTCACTAGTAAATTTGTTAGAGAATTTTTGAGACTATAAATTTAGTTTGGGTTGTTGTTTACCGATTCACCCCCCTCTCCATAATCAATCCTATATCTAGAACTCCCACAATCTCAAGATGTTCTAAATGCTCACTCCTTGTCTTGCTATAAATCAGTATATCATCTAGATATACTATTAAAAACTTGCCTATGTAGTCTTTGAAGACTTCATTCATGAGCCTCATGAATGTGGAGGGGGCATTGGATAATCCAAATGGCATGACAAGCCATTCATAAAAACCTTTATTGGTCTTGAAGGTTGTTTTCCACTCATCTCCTTCATATATTCTTATTTGGTGATAGCCACTCTTCAAGTCTATCTTTCTATAGTACTTAGCTTCACCTAGACAATCCATTAAGTCTTCAATCCTAGGGATAGGGAACCTATACCTTATGGTTATCCTATTGATAGCCTTAGAATCAGTACAAAGCCTCCAAGTTCCTTCTTTCTTAGGTGCAAGTACATTGGGTATGACACATGGACTAATACTCTTTCTAATGAAACCTTGGTTTAGGAGTTCTTGTATTTGCCTAGAAATTTTCTCATTTTGTTGAGGGGTCATCTTGTAAGCTACCTTATTGGGAATGGTAGCTCTTGGGATAAGGTCTATCCTATGACTTATGGCTCTTTTAGGGGGTAAGGCTGATGGTTGTCCATCACTCACTATACCTTGGTAAGTCTGCAGCATGCTTTGAATCTCTTGTGGTAACTCGGTCTTCTTAGTCACCTTGCCTTCATCTAACTCCTTTGGTCTCAACACCAATGCAAAGCCTACACCTTCACTCTCTTCCATGGTTTGTAAGAACTCTTTTTCACCCACCATAAGTACATTTGGACCTATTGTCTTCACCGTAGCATCCTCCAATAGTGACTGTATTTTCAAGGTCACATTGTCTTTTTGAAAGAATAAGTACTCTTTCCTCCATCATGCATGGCTTGGCAGTCAAATTGACATGGTCTACCTAGGAGAAAATGGCATGCATCCATAGGTAGCACATCACACAAAAATTTGTCTTTGCACCTTCCAATGGAGAACTCCACCCATGCTTGTTCATTCACCAACACATGTTGGCCTTTATTGAGCCAAGTGACCTTGTAAGGATTGGTGTGGGGTATCCTTGTCAACTTTAGCTTGCTAACTACTTCCTCTGACACAATATTATCAGTAGAGCCTGAGTCAATGATGATCCTACATACTTTCCCCATCATCTTGCACTTTATCCTAAATAAAGACCTCATTTGGCTTGGCTCTTCCTTCATCGGCTCCTTGATCAAAGTTCTCATCATGAGGTTCTCTCCTTCCTCTGAATTCAATGGTACTTCAGCATGCTTCTCTGTTGCATTAGACTCATCTTGAACTAGGTTAGTTCTCTTGTTACCTCCTTGTGAAGAACTACCTTTCTCTGGACATCTATAGGCAGGGTGCCCCATTTGATTGCAATGGTAGCATTTCATGTTGGCAAAGAAGTTGCCTCTTCCTCCTTGTCCCCTATTTCTTCCTCTAGAGTTAGAGTTAGAACTTCTTCCTCTACCACCTCTACTTGAGCTTCCTTCTTGTTGCTCACTGAATTTTATGGCTCCTTGAGTTCTTGCTTTAGAGCTTCTCCCACCATAGCCACCTCTTTGTCCTGTACTATCCTTGCCTTTACCTCTACCTTTGGAGGTTTGGTCTTGCTTTCTCTTGCTTTTCTCTTCTATCTTCGAGGACATTTGATAACATTGGCAGATGGTTTTTAAGTTCACTAGACTCATTTCTTCTTGAATAGACCATTTGAGGCCATTCAAGTACCTTGCAAGCTTAATGCTTTCATCTTCAACTACCTTTGATCTCAGACATAACTTTTGAAACTCCTCGGTGTATTTTTGGACATCTAGATCTTTTTGTCTAAGATTGTGTTTCCTCCTATGAAGTTGGACTTCATAATCATCAGGAAGGTAGGTCTACTTCACTTTGGTTACCATGCCCTTCCATGTAACTATAGGACCTTTTCCATCCCTTTCTCTCTCAGTTTGCACAAACTTCCACCAAGTAAGAGCTGAACCTCTTAGTCTAGACTTGGCCATCACAAATTTTTGTGCCTCAAAGGTACCATCACATTCAAAATGGTTCTCAATGCTATCTATCCAATCCACAACTGAATTTGGATCCATTTGTCCACTAAATAGTGGCACACCTTCCAAAGCTTTGCCACTCAATGCCTTTAGTGCCTTTAAGAATGGCTCTTCAGGAAGAATAGGGTGAGGTGTTGGTGCTTCCTCCTCCAACTCTAATTCCTTTTCCCTTGCTTCAGTTTCTTCCTTTTCATCAATTTTTTATTTGACCTTGTCAGCTTTGTCTTGGACTTCACCCAAGAGATGATCCATTTGAGCTAGTCTTTCTCTTAGAAACTTGTTATCTTCTTCTTCTTCCTCAACCTTCTTCGCTAACACAGCGTTAGTCACCATGGATTTGTCTTCTACTGATCCAATTTTTGTATTTTCTCCCACTGATTTAGTAGGTTGCAACATCCAGCACAAGCCTAATCAATTCAAGCTCTGATACCAATATGATGTGAGTGTTTCAAGGCTTGCTAGCACTTCACCCAAGAGACCTAGCTTGTCTCTTCTAGGAACCTAATCTCCTCTAGGTCATGATTTTCTTAGATGATTAACTAAGACCAATTCCAAATCTTGTCTAAGAGTTCTTAACCCTTGTGCTTCACCTTGAAAGACTAACACCTTTTAGTTAGTACAATCCTTCACCTTCACTTAGAAAGCTCTAAGTGCTATCTTCTCACAAACTTCAATCTTCATTGTAGGGGTGTCCATCCTCATGAAAAATTCATAAATTTTCCTATTTGATCCATTTTAGAAGGATCTTCAAACTTATCCTTACCGGGTTCAAGGATTCACCATCAAGAGACCTGATTAGGCCTATTTCTTGTAGCCTTTACCAGTGACATTTTTCCAATTCTAGCAAAACTTTTCCAAATGCCCTAAAAATCTAAAACCATATTTGGATACCCATTTTGAAGTTTTAAAAGATTAAGTGGGTTTTAGGGTCAGACATCCTCCGTACACTGGCTTCCTACAAACTAGGACAAATAGGGCTATTATGCCTAATTTCTAGGATAGACTATAACCTTGCTTGTATCTTGCTCAAACCTTGATCTAAGTGATTGGTATGAACCCAATCCTCATAGCATGTTGGGATATAACTATACCCTACCTAAAATTGTACTTGTGTCATACAGTACCTGTCTACCCTGCAAGAATTCTTCAATCTTTCATTCCTAAACCTCTAATCGGGCTCTGTCTTCTCACCTAGGGCTTGGTGGTAAAAATAGATCTCCATACTTTCAAGACTCCTAATCCTAAAAATATATACACTAATGACTCCCCTACCATATCCATCTATCCTTAGGTGTTTCCCATGGCTAGATTTCATGGGGGAGCCATGAATGCACCTATTGGTCAAAACAAGACTAGTGTAAGCTCTAAACCAAAAACAATTTATTCAACGCACTAAAACTACTCTAATAAACTTAATTCCTAAATGAAAAAGTCTTAGAACAATCTAAAGAACACTAAACAACCACCAGATTGCAACTTTCAATTCATTTCAAGGCACTATCACAACAAAAGCTTGGGTTCATCCTTGAAACAATGTTGAAGAGCTGTATTCAATATTCACAAACTATTACAATGATTGTCTCACCTCGAGTTTCAAGCCTTCCTTAACATAAGATGACATTTCCAACATTCTAGGGCCTATTGGTTGATCTCTCACTTCCTATTTGGCATCTTTCTCTATGCCTTCATCCTATTTCCTAGGAACTTTATCCTCTCTAGATTTCGAGGAACCAACTCATTTAATGACCTTATGGAATCTTTACAACATCACTATGTGCTTAGAACACATTTAAGACTCTATTCTCACCTTAGACTTCTAACACTAAGAAAAATTAATAACTACTAACAATGGTTATTTGGGTGACCTTAGTCCTAATGACTAACTCACCTAGTCCACATTGCAATGACCTTCTAAGGTCTTAAAACAAATCAACATCCCTGACTTGGCTAGAGTCAAGTACAAGCCAAAACAACTAGCATCATGGAGGTTAGCCTAGGTGTGCTCCTACACCATCCTCCCCAAAACAAAAAGTTCAATCCACCCTTGGATTGATGATGCTTGGATCAATTCCCATCTTCTTGAACTCTGATTCCTTTATCCATACTGCATCAACATCATTTTTCCCATGCTTCTTTATGAGATTTTCTTTATACTCCTTGTTCCTAGTCTTTTAATAGACCCTTGTGTCCAACACACTGTCAGCTCCTTTGACTGTAGCAGGGGGTAATTGGAGATCTTCCACATCTTTGATCACTTCATGAAGGCTTTGATCCATATCTTGTTGTGGTCTTTGTAATGGACTAAGTCTGCAATGTTGAAGACACGGGACAATCCACTATCTTCTGGTAGCTCAACTCTGAATGCATTATCACCATACTTAGCCAAGATAGGATAGGGACCTATCCTTCTCATCTACAACTTGTGAGGGACTCCCTTCTGAAGTCTTTATTTGTTAAGATGCACCATAACCAAGTCACCCACATTAAACTAAATTGTTCTTCTATGCTCATCCACCTTAGTTTTATGTTTCATGGTGTTCTCTATCAAGGCCTTCCTCACTATATCATGTATCTCCCACATAGCATATGCAAATTCATCAGCATATCCACTTCCCTTCACTCCATCTTTCAAATCTCTTAGTTCATATACTCCTATAGGATGTAGTCCATAGACTATTTCAAAGGGACTCTTCCCTGTGGAGATCTGTTTATAGTGTCATTGTAGGCATATTCAGCTTGCCCAATCAACTGATCCCATTGTTGACCATACTCATTGGTCAAGCACCTTAGTAGATTTCCAAGGCTTCTATTGACAACCTCGGTCTGACCATCAATTTGGGGATGGTAGGCTGATCCAAAGGACAAGTTAGTACCTAACCTTTGCCAAAGAGTCTTCCAAAAGTGATTCATGAATTTAGTGTCTCTATCTGACACAATGCTAATAGGTAATCCATGAATTCTTACAATCTCTTTGAAAAAGAGAGAAGCTATTTGACTAGCATCATTAGTGGTCTTACATGGCACAAAGTGAGCCATCTTGCTGAATATATCCACTACCACATAAACACTATCCATACCTTGTCTTGTCTTGGGTAACCCAACTACAAAATCCATACTCAAGCATTCCCATGGTCTAGTAGGAATAGGTAGTGGTTGGTAAAGGCCTACATTTGAAGAAGTTCCCTTGGCCTTTTGGCATACTACACAACTTTCCACATACCTCCTAACATCAAGATTCATCCTTGGCCAATAATAGAACCTTTGAACAAGTTCTTGAGTTTTAGTGATCCCAAAGTGACTACTCAAAGCACCATTATGCTTTCTTGTATCAAGTTCTCACTAATAGAGCCTCTAGGAACACATAATTGATTCCCCTTAAACAAGAAATCACTTTGCAAAGTATACTCATCATATCTACTATGAAAATGATTCTTGTAGTCAGCACATACCTTATAAATGTCTGCAAAATCTTCATCATCAGCATATAGATCCTTGAAGTGATCTATTCCCATGCTCTTCAACTAAATTTCTTGAATTGTGAGAGATCTTCTAGACAATGCATCTGCCACTTTATTGAAGACACCTTTCTTGTGCTTGATATTAAAGGTATAAGCTTGTAGGTATTCAACCCACTTCATGTTCTTGTGACTCAACTTCTCTTGTGAATTCAAGAAATTAAGTGCTTGGTTGTCTAAATACACTATGAATTCCTTGGGAAGCAAGTAGTTCCTCCATTTCCTTAGAGCTTGGACCAATGCATACATTTCAAGGTCAGAAGAAGAGTACTTCTTCTTGGCTTCACTTAACTTTTTAGAATGAAAAGCCACCGATCTACCCTCTTGGCTTATAACAACCCCAATAGCTACATTGCTAGCATCACACTTAATGGTGAAAAGCTTCTCAAAGCTTGGCAACACTAAAATAGGTTGGGTAGCTATCTTTTCCTTCAACAACTCAAAGCTTTCATTAGCATGCTAATTCCATACAAACTTGGTCTTCATGCCTCCCTTAATAGTATCCAACATAGGCAGAGTAATCTTTAAGAAACCCCCCTCTTAAAAAAGATATAAAATCTTGGCGAATCTTTCATTTTCTTGAAAAAAAAATTATTTCTATTGGCAAATCTCTAATTTTTATTTTTTTTTAAAGTATTCTTATTGGCGATTATTTTTTAATATTTTTTTTTTGTAGAAAATATTGGTGGATCTCAAAAAATGAAAAGAAATTAATTAATCACCATGGTGAATACTTCTATTTGAAAAAATAGAATTCTTATAAAAAATTATTAGGCTTAATGTGGAAATCTTTGATGGGTTTAAGGAATAGACTCTGTAATAATTACTTACTATCATTTATTTAAAATATAATCCAATAACCTCATTGTATTGTGTGAGACAAATGTATTGATATTTTTAAATGCTAATGGGCTCAAAATTTCTTCAAGACCATTGATTTATATTGAGATCAACAATCTGAAAGAAATTTTAGCTCACATAAGCATTACAAACCAAATAGTAACATTTTTACATCATAGAATATAATGAGGGTCACTAGATTATACTTTAAGTCAGTAATGGCAACTAAAAGTTGGTGATAGACCTTTATAGTAACTAATAATCATGATATATTATTGGAGAATTAATTTAAATTTCTACAATAACTTATAAAATTCTAGCGAATCAAATCTAATCATGTATCAAATATTGTGGCGAATTTTCGAGTTCAAGTTTTTTATAAAATAAATTATTTTGCGATTTAAATACTTCTAAATCAAAATTTTGTAAAAATGTGGTGATTTAGGTTGCCTTAAATCTTGAATTATTAGCCAAAATTGGAATCTCAAATTTCCAGAATTAGCCAATTGGCGAATATTAGCCACTAAAAATTACTATGAACATAGGAGCACAAATTGCACTAAATTGCCTTATGAATTTTCTATAATATTGTGCAAGGCCATGAAAACTACTTACCTCTGTTGTTGTCCTTGGAGTAGGCCAATTCACAATAGCCTCCACTTTTCTCTTGTCCATTTTCATATTTCTATGTGATAGAACAAATCCAAGGTACACTAGCTCTATTTTGATAAACTCACACTTCTCCAAGTTGATCATCAGCTTCTCCTCATGTAGCTTCTTGAAAACATTCTCAAGATGTTCTAAATGCTCACTCCTTGTCTTTCTATAAATCAATATATCATCTAGATATACTACTAACAACTTGCCTATTTAGTCTTTGAGGACTTCATTCATGAGCCTCATGAATGTGGAGGGGGCATTGGATAATCCAAATGGCATGACAAGCCATTCATACAAACCTTCATTGGTCTTGAAGGTTGTTTTCCACTCATCTCTTTCATGTATTCTTATTTGGTGATAGCCACTCTTCAAGTCTATCTTGCTATAGTACTTAGCTTCACCTAGACAATCCATTAAGTCTTCAATCCTAGGGATAGGGAACCTATACCTTATGGTTATCCTATTGATAGCCCTTGAATCAGTGCAAAGCCTCCAAGTTCCTCCTTTCTTAGGTACAAATACAGTGGGTACAACACATGGACTAATACTCTTTCTAATGAAACCTTGGTTTAGGAGTTCTTGTATTTGCCTAGCAATTTCCTCATTTTGTTCAGGGGTCATCTTGTAAGCTACCTTATTGGGAAGGGTAGCTCTTGGGATAAGGTCTATCCTATGACTTATGGATCTTTTAGGGGGTAAGGTTGGTGGTTTTCCATCACTCACTATACCTTGGTAAGTCTGAAGCATGCTTTGAATCTCATGTGGTAACTCTGTCTTCTTAGTCACATTTCCTTCATCTAACTCCTTTGGTCTCAACACCAATGCAAAGCCTACACCTTCACTCTCTTCCATGGTTTGTAAGAACTCTTTTTCACCCACCATAAGTAGATTTGCACCTATTGTCTTCACCTCAGCATCCTCCAATAGTGACTATATTTTGAAGGTCACATTGTCCTTCTTGAAAGAATAAGAATTCTTTCCTCCATCATGTATGGCTTGGCAGTCAAATTGTCATGGTCTACCTAGGATAAAATGGCATGCATCCATAGGTAGCACATCACACAAAACTTTGTCTTTGTACCTTCCAATGGAGAACTCCATCCATGCTTGTTCATTCACCAACACATGTTGGCCTTTATTGAGCCAAGTGACCTTGTAAGGATTGGTGTGGGGTATCCTTGTCAACTTTAGCTTGTTGACTTCTTCCTTTGACAAAATATTGTCAGTAGAGCCTAAGTCAATGATGACCCTACATACTTTCCCCATCATCTTGCACTTTATCTTAAACAAAGACCTCCTTTGGCTTGGCTCTTCCTTCACCGGCTCCTTGATCAAATTTCTCCTCATCATGAGGTTCTCTCCTTCCTTTGAATTCAATGGCACTTCAACATGCTTCTCTGTTGCATTAGACTTGTCTTGAACTAGGTTAGTTCTCTTGTCACCTCCTTGTGAAGAACTACCTTTCTGTGGACATCTATAGGCAGGGTGCCCCATTTGATTGCAATGGTAGCATTTCATATTGGCAAAATAGTTTCCTCTTCCTCCTTGTCCCCCATTTCTTCCTTGAGAGTTAGAGTTAGAACTTCTTCCTATACCACATCTACTTGAGCTTCTTTCTTGCTGCTCACTGAATTTTATGTCTCCTTGAGTTCTTGCTTCAAAACGTCTCCCACCATAGCCACCTCTTTGTCCTTTACTATCCTTGCCTTTACCTCTACCTTTGGAGGTTTGGTCTTGATTTCTCTTTCTTTTCTCTTCTATCTTCAAGGCCATTTGATAACATTGGCGAATGGTTTTGAAGTTCACTAGACTCATTTCTTCTTGAATAAACCATTTGAGGTCATTCAAGTACCTCGAAAGCTTAATGATTTCATCTTCAACTACCTTTGATCTCAGACATAACTTTTGAAACTCCTTGGTGTATGCTTGGACATCTAGATATTTTTGTCTAATATTGTGTCTCCTCCTATGAAGTTGAACTTCATAATCATCACGAAGGTAGGTCTGCTTCACTTTGATTACCATGCCCTTCCATGTAACTATAGGACCTTTTCCATCCTTTTCTCTCTCAGTTTGCACAAACTTCCACCAAGTAAGAGTTGAACCTCTTAGTCTAGACTTGGCCATCACAACTTTTTGTGCCTCAGAGATACCATCACATTCAAAATGGTTCTCAATGCTATCTATCCAATCCAAAACTGAATCTGGATCCATTTGTCCACTAAATAGTGGCACACCTTCCAAAGATTTGCCACTCAATGCCTTAAGTGCTTTTAAGAATGGCTCTTCAGGAAGAATAGGGTGAGGTGTTGGTGCTTCCTCCTCCAACTCTAATTCCTTTTCCCTTGCTTCAGTTTCTTCCTTTTGGTCAATTTTGTCTTTAACCTTGTTAGCTTTGTCTTGGACTTCACCCAAGAGCTGCTCCATTTGAGCTAGTCTTTCTCTTAGCAACTTGTTATCTTCTTCTTCTTCCTCAACCTTCTTAACTAACTCAACTTTAGTCACCATGGCTTTGTCTTCTACTGATCCAATTGGTATATTTTCTCCCACTGATTCAGTAGGCTGCAACATCTAGCACAAGCCTAATCAATTCAAGCTCTGATACCAATATGATGTGAGTGTTCCAAGGCTTGCTAGCACTTCATCCAAGAGACCTAGCTTGTCTCTTCTAGGAACCTAATCTCCTCTAGGTCCTGATCGGCTTAGATGATTAACTAAGACCAATTCCAACTCTTCTCTAAGAGTTCTTAACCCTTGTGCTTCACCTTGAAAGACTAACACCTTTTAGTTAGTACAATCCTTCACCTTCATTTAGAAAGCTCTAAGTGATATCTTCTCACAAACTTCAATCTTCATTGCAGGGGTGTCCATCCTCATGAAAACATTCATAGCTTTTCCAATTTGATCCATTTTAGAAGGATCTTCAAACTTATCCTTACCGGGCTCAAGGATTCACCATCAAGAGACCTAATTAGGCCTATTTCTTGTAGCCTTTACCAGTGACATTTTGTCAATTCTAGCAAACGTTTTCCAAACACCCTAAAAATCTAGAACCATATTTGGATACCCATTTGGAATTTTTAAAAGATTCAGTGGGTTTTAGGGTCAGACATCCTCTGTACACTAGCTTCCTACAAACTAGGACAAATAGGGCTATTAGGCCTAATTTCTAGGACAGACTATAACCTTGCTTGTATCTTTCTCAAACCTTGATCTAAGTGATTGGTATGAACCCAATCCTCATAGCATGTTGGGATATAACTATACCCTACCTAAAACTATACTTTTTCCATACAGTACCTCTCTACCCTGCAATAATTCTTCAATCTTTCATTCCTAAACCTCTAACCGAGCTTTGTCTGCTCGCCTAGGGCTTAGTGGTAAAAATAGCTCTGCATACTTTCAAGACTCCTAATCCTAAACAGATATACACTAATGAATCCCCTACCATATCCATCTATCCTTAGGTGTTTCCCATGGCTAGATTTCATGGCGGAGCCATGAATGCATTGACTGGTCAGAACGGGACCAGTGTAAGCTCTAAACCAAAAACAATTTATTCAACACACTAAAACTACTCTAATCAACTTAAGTCCTAAATGAAAAAGTCTTAGAACAATCTAAAGAACACTAAAAAAACACCAAATCAAGACTTTCAATCCATTTCAAGGCACTGTCACAACAAAAGCTTAGGTTCTTCCTTGAAATAGTGTTGCAGAGCTATTTTTAATATTCACAAACTATTACAATGATTTTCTCACCTCAATTTTCAAGCCTTCCTTAACATAAGATGCCATTTTGAACATTCTATGGCATGTTGTCCGATCTCCAACTTCCTATCCTTAAGGGGATCCACAGATAACCAAGTTGCATGCAACATTTGCAATAATTGCAAATGTTGTCATGACAACGTCTTAACAACATTTGGCATCTTTCTCTATGCCTTCATCCTATTTCCTAGGACCTATATCCTCTCTAGATTCCAAGGAACCAACTCATTTAATGACCTTATGGCATCTTTACAACATCACCATGTGCTTAGAACACATTTAAGACTATATTCTCACCTTAGACTTCTAACACTAGAAAAATTAATAACTACTAATAATGGCTATTTGGGTGACCTTAGTCCTAATGACTAACTCACCTAGCCCACATTGCAATGACCTTATAAGGTCTTAAAACAAATCAACATCCCTAACTTGGCTAGATTCAAGTACAATCCAAAACAACTAGCATCATGGAGTTTAGCCTAGGTGTGCTCCTGCACCAGATGCAAAGGTTAACTGTTCGTACAGATAGTTATATAGCAGCTTGTGTCAGCAATGTTCCTGATAGAGTTATAGGCAATGTTCGGTGAATGATTGTCTGTAAAGTTATCAAGGAGCCTTGCGCATTTGGATATGTGATGGAGACATGTTAGTGATGTTACATTCATGAATGCAAAGTCTGATGATCAGTAAAAGTGAAGTTATGCAGTCGCTATTCAGTAGTAGCAATTTTCTGTGTTTATTCAAAAGAGCCGACATAGATTATATTGGTTCAAGAGTTGTGCCTATCATTTCAATATGCACCCTTGGATTAGTGCTTGGAGAATAGTTAGTAATGTTTGGTTAAGAGCGCATTATGTAATTCAGCTTGAGGAGAAAGTTTCAATTACTTTAGTAGAGTCGACAGTGTGCAATGTGTGTCTACATTTGTTAATATTGGACAGGTCCCAGAATGTGTTGTGTGCTTAGTAGAGACGATAGAATTATTATTGAAGTATGTTATGGTTTCTCTAATATGATTTCAAGGTGGTTCTAATAGGCCAACTTGATTATATCATTTGGAGGAAAGATATTTATAGGCAGTCATTTGTGATTGCTAAGTATAGTTTAGTGTTGATTGTAAAGAGTAGAGCAGAGTGTGCGAAGTGTTGAACCATCAGCAGAAGGTCTATGTGACCAAGTAAAGTGTTTGTGTTGTACATTGGAACTGATCTAGATAGTAGGTCAAGGTGCAGCTCACCAAGATCTAGATATAGTGCATATCTATTATTTAGAAGGTTGTAGCCTTCACCCCTTTGAGCAGTGTGCTCTCGGATAGTGCGTCCTCACCCCTAACAAGGTTAATTGTAAAAGACTCCTAACAGGGTCCGACCCTTGACTAGGTCACTGTACTAAATATATTGTAAAGAAACTCCTAATAGGGTTAAGGAACTTCTAACAAGGATCATAAAACACAAGCACAGATTATTAGTGGGTGTCAATTCCCATCGAGGTTTTTACCTATTTGGGTTTCCCCGTAACCAAAATATTGGTGTTGTGTTCAAGTGTTCTTTCATTGTGTTTATGCTTTATGTTTAAGTATACTTAATTGGATAAAAAATTGAAACTATTAGATAACTGATTCACCCCCCCTCTCAGTTATCTCTTGGGACTATTCCTAACAATTGGTATTAGAGCTAAGTGCCTCAGAGAGAAATTTTAACAGCTTGAGGTTGATCAGATGGCATTCTTTAGAAAAGAAAGTCCTAAGTTTGATGGAGAGAATTATCTCGATTGGAAGAACAAGATGATGACACATTTGCAATGCATTGCTTTTGAAGTTTTTGAAATAGCTATCAAGGAAGTTTAGATCCCCTCTCTAACAGATCTTCCAAAGGATGATGCTACAAGCAAGCAGAAGGATTTGTTCCATCAGAATGCAATAGAAAAATAAGCCCTTATCAGCGCCCTATCTGATAATGAGTTTTCAGAGATAAAGAAAATAAACACAGCCTACAAGATATGGAAGCACCTAGAAGACATGTTTGAAGGAGATAAACAAGCAAAGGATGCGTGCAGAAAAACTTGGAAGAAAAGATACAATGCATTAGAGATGCTACCTAAAGAGAACATCAGAGCTTACAACCAAAGGATTAATGAAGCAATTGCAGGAATCAGGAACAATGGTGGAGAGATCTCGGAAGAAGACATTATGGATAAATTGATGACCACTCTCACAGCAGAGTATGAGAACAAGATCAACATACTTGATGAGACCATGCAGCTTACATCAAATTTCAAAATAGAGACCTTGATCAGCAAAATTTCATCTTTTGAGATTTCAAGATTGAAGACAGAACCCAAAAGTGAAACAGCCTTCAAAGCATCGGTCCATGGTAAGAAATCTGAAAGCACTTCTGGTAATTTTGATGATGATGATGAAGAGAAAACTCTAGATGATTTCATTTCTATGATTGCTAAAAGAGAAAAGAAAGGAAAAGGGAAATATGAAGGTTAATCGCCATTTAAATTCTTTTCATGTAATAAGATTGGTCACTTTGCATCTAAGTGTCCTACAAGAGTTAAATGATACCAAAATAACTACAAGCCTAAGTATACAAAGGAATGCTATTATGTTGGAGATGGAGTATCTGATGAAGAATCAGCAGAACAAGAAATTGGATTCATTTCTCTTGAAGATGAAAAGGATTCACAAGAATTAGCTCTGATTTCACAAGCTGACATCAGGATAGATTGGATCATTGATAGTGGTTGCTCACATCATATGACAAGAGACAAAGATAGATTTGTTCATTTGGACAGATACAAAGGAGGCATGGTTAGATTTGTAGCTAACACTCCCAAACCTATCATTGGTAGAGGAGCCATCACCTTGGATGGAAAGAATAGCACTGATGATGTTCTTTATGTTGATGGTTTGAAACATAACCTACTAAGTGTTGGGCAATTTCTTGACAAAGGCTACAGATTGGAGTTCAATGTAAACAAGTGTACCATTAACAACAAAGAAGGAGAAATAATTGCATCAAGATCAAAGACCAAAGGTAATGTTTTTCAGCTTAATCCAAAAGCAAATTATTTTGTTGCTAAAGTAGATGACAGTTGGTTGTGGCACAAAAGACTGTCATATCAATTTTAATAACATACTAAAGATCATTAATGTTAAGGAAGTAAGAGACCTACCTAGCATAGAAAAGCTAGTTGATACCATCTGCAAGGAATGTGTAATGGGAAAGCATGTAAGGAATTCATTTAGGAGCAAGCATAATTCAGCAGAGAATAAATTGGATCTGATTGATATAGACCTATGTGGACCAACTCAAACAAGATCTTACTATGGTGAAAGGTATTTCATTTTGTTTGTAGATGATTATTCTAGAATGATGTGGGTTGTGTTCTTGAAAAATAAGTCAGAAGCATTTGAGAAGTTCAAAATGTTCAAAGCTAAGGTTGAGAATGAATCTGGACTAAAGATAAAGTATCTAAGATCGAATAGAGGAGGAGAATTCACCTCTGACAAATTCTATGAGTACTGCGAAGAACATGGCATAAAAAGATAGTTAAGTGCACCTAGAACCCCTCAGCAAAATGGGATTGCAGAGAGAAGGAACATGATTATCCTTGATATAGTGCACACCATCATGATTGAAGGAAAGGTTGCACACACCTATTGGAGAGATGCGGTCAATACAACAATCTATATAATCAATAGAATACAATTAAGGCCTGGCACAGACAAGACATGTTATGAGCTATGGTTTGGTAATGTTCCCAAAGTGAAATACTTCAAAATCTTTGGAAGCAAGTGCTACATGAGAAAAGTTTATGGTTCAAGAAATATATCATGATTACTAACCTATGATTGAAGAATAACACAGACCTTCCACTAGCAAGATAGTTGTTGAAGAGATTTTTGATAGTATCAATGTATTATTCAATGACCCTGAAACAAGTGAAGAAGAAACTCAGAAGGAAGATGAGTCAGTTTAACCTAAAGCTCCAAAGTATACATCTAGATATCACTTTAAGGATGACATCATTGGAAGTCAAAATAGAAAAGTCACAACAAAATCAAAAACAAATAATTCAGCAAGCAATGAGGTGGTATGTTTACTATCTCAGATTGAATCTCTAGGTGTTGAAGATGCATGTAATGATTCAAATTGGCATAATGCTATGAAAGAGGAACTAGATCAGTTTATCAAGAATGATACTTGGGAACTAGTCCCAAGACCAAGTGATAAGAATGTGATTGGAACAAAATGGATATTCAAAAACATGATGAATGAAGATGGTACAATAGTAAGAAATAAAGCAAGATTAGTATGTAAGGGATATGCGCAGAGAGAAGGCATTAATTATTCAGACACATTTGCACCTGTGAGCGGATTAGAAGCTAGTAAGTTGTTTCTAGCTTATGCAACAGTCAAAAACTTCAAAGTCTGTCAGATGGATGTCAAGTCAGCATTCTTGAATGGAGAATTAAAAGAAGAAGTATACATCAAGCAGCCAGAAGGATTCACCTTATCAAACATACCTAACATGGTATGTACATTGAAGAAGGCCCTCTATGGACTTAAGCAAGCCCCTAGAGCTTGGTATGAGAGACTAGACAGATATCTAACAATGATTGGATTCAAGAAAGGAGCAGTAGATTGTAATCTATTCATAAGAGAGACATCTGAAGGTTTACTACTTGTAGCTATATTTGTTGATGACATTATCTTTGGAGGTAATGACAAACTTAGTGCTGAATTTGCTAAAGAGATGCAGAGCGAATTTGAGATGAGAATGATTGGACCTATCAAATACTTTTTAGGATTGAATGTGCAGTAGACAAAGAAAGGTATTTTCATTAATCAGTCCAAGTATGTGAAAGAGATATTAAAGAAATTCAAGGTGGATGATTGCAAGCTAGTAGGGACACCTATGATAACTGGATGCAAGCTTACAAAAGAAGATGACTCACCAGCAGTAGATATAACATTGTACAAGTCTATGATTGGAAAACTCACTTATCTTACTCAAACTAGACCTAATATTTTCAATGCAGTTGGCATAGTTGGAAGATTTGTAGCAAAGCCTAAAATAAGTCACCTCATGGTAGTAAAAAGAATATTTAGATACTTGCAAGGCACTATAGATTGTGGTCTATGGTATCTCAATTCAGAAAATGTTGAGCTTCATGTATATACTGATGCAGATTGGGCAGGATCCATTGATGATAGAAAGAGTACATCAGGAGGAGCAGTGTTTCTTGGTGATAGACTTGTCACCTAGACAAGCAAGAAGCAAAATTGTATCTCTCAGTCAACAGTAGAAGTGGAGTATGTTACAATAGCCCTGAATTATTCTACAATTGTTTGGATCAAGCAAATGATAAAGGATTTTGGAATTAAGATTGACTATCCTATTGTTATACATTGTGATAACACTAGCACTATCAATATGTCAAAGAACCCTATGATGCATGCAAAGACAAAACACATTGAGATCAAGTATCACTTCCTAAGAGAGAAAGTAGCAAAGAAAGAAGTTAAACTAGACTATGTGAGTACTAAAGATCAGCTAGCAGACATATTCACAAAGCCCTTGCCAAAGGATACTTTTGAGTATCTCAGGGAGAAGTTGGGAGTAATTGCCTTCCCTAATTCTTCTTAGAAGAAAGAAGAAAGAGCATCGGTCCTCAGGGACTGATGGATGGTTGACTACTCTACCTCAGGAGTAGTACCGGTGCTTAAACTATTTGGCGCCCTTTGCCATTGATGTCAAAGGGGGAGTAATATATAGTCATGAAAAACAGAAGTAAAAGGAGTAATATACTAAGGGGGAGTAGTATTCAGTTATGGAAGCAATTCAGTTGAGAAAATGGAGAATGTTATAAAATAAATGTTCATTTGGGTTGGTGGTGTTTTTAATTCCATATGTTGCCATGAATGCCAAAGGGGGAGATTGTTGGAGATTTTCCAGCAACCTA